>JAAGEH010000426.1:20632763-20983068 GCA_011751065.1 Lasiurus cinereus
TCCTTCTAGCCAAAAGCACTGGGTCCCTGGGAGTTCCCGAACTCACCCTCTGACACTCAGCCTGATTAGCATCTCCTAACATCTCCATAGCTCATTTGCTGCCACTGCACCAGCCACACACCTTGACACCATCAGCTCCTCCTTTGCCTCCTCTCTTGGACCTCCCCTCCCCCTGCTCTTGCTGAGCTAAATCGGTAGGCTGGAGCCCAGGAGCTCTCACCATTAGGAGTGAGTGCACTGAGCCTCCCTCTTTCTCACCTCCCCAGAACAGGCTGCCCCCAGCGCCTCACATCTTCCTCACCACTGCTTGGCTCATTTCTCCAGGAAGGCAGGCTGTGGGTGTGAGAGTGTGTATTAAGGAGTGTGTGGTGGGGGGAGGTGAGAATATGTATTAAGGAGGTGGAGGGAGGTGGGAGTGTGCAGTGGGAGGTGAGGGTAGGTATGGTGTGGCACTGGGGCGTTCAGTGTGTGTGGATGTGAAGTGTGTGGGAGGTGTGTGTGTTGAGGAGGTTGTGTCTTTTGTATACGGGGTGTGTGATGTAGATGGCTGGGTGTGTATGTTTGGGGGTGTGCACCTATACATGGGCACAGCTGTGGTGTGTTTGTATAGAAATAGAAATAGGTGTGTGTAGTGTGGGGACAGGGTGTCACATCCAGGCAAGGGAAGCTCCATTCATTGTTTTCCCATGTTGGGGGTGCCACTTGGAGAGGGGACCCAGGCTATTCGCCCCTTCAGCACTAAGGAGACCTCATTTTGCCCTGTGCTGTGGGCTGTGAGCAGGATTTGGTCCCAGTGCAGGTTCTGGAATTGCAAGGGCAGAGGTCAGCTTTTCTGTTGAGGGCAGATGGGTTAGGCCTGCCCGAACGTGTGTTTTGCCACTCCACTGAGAGGAAGGTTGGCCATAGATTGGCTCTAAACCGGCCCGGGAGGCTTGGGTGACCAACTGCCCTCAGGAGGACAGGGATCTGAGTCCTGTGGTCTGCTGCAGCCACCCCCCAGCTTGCCCAGAGCATTGCCAAGGTTCCTGCTTCAGCCCTTCAAGAAGCTGGAGAAGATTTGCTGGAGAAGAATCAGGCTTGAATGGGTGGCATCCCTAATGAAGAGCAACCCAGGCAGGTATGGCTGGGCTGCGATGCTTCGTGGCAGCAATGAAAGAAACACATGCACACACAGACACACGGGACTCCACTGTCCTTACCACCTCCTTGGTCATGAAGGTTCCTCTGCTTCCTGACTTCTGCCCTTGCTGGGACTGCCATCCTTACCTCTAGGGTAAGATGTGCCATTGGGGAGCAGAGAGACCTATGGGAAACAATAGCCCCACAGTGCATATTGCTTTCCAGTTGATCAGGACCTCTTATGGGTGAGACCTCACTTGGTCCTTGTAAGAACACCATAAGGAGGGAGGTGCCCACCTAGGTCCCAGGTCTCAGTCAGAGCGTGCAGGTTGCTAATGCCTACTCCAGAAGTGGTAAATGACAGAGTCGATGATGCCAAGTGAGGGCAACAGCAATATATGCAGGGAAGAGCTCAGCAAAGAGTGAAACTGCAAAACTGTGACTTCCTGGAGGGGGTGAGCATGTCCTGATAAGAAGATGGAATGGGGGTAGCTAGATGGGGCATCTGGGCAGCAGTGCCTGGCCTCAGACCTTCTCCACTCCTAGGAAATTGGTCAGCATCTGTGTGGCCACCATCTTGAATGGGCACCAACCCTTGGTGAGCCACCCCCAAGCCATGTTTTCCTCTTGGGTCTTGCAGGCTCCACTGAAGGGGTGCACCTTGGGGGCCTGCTACAGGCTGGGACCTGGCTATAGTCTGAGACTTGAGCAGGGATTGAAAGGAGAAGATTTATTATTCTTTATTCTCTTCCTGTGGCCCTTGAAAATGGAGTGAACTAAGACAATACCTTTTAAACCGTTAGGGACTCTAGAGTGTTGGAGGTGGTGTACAGGGAGGCATACTTCTCTGCTTGCTGCTATGCTCCCATCAGAGACACAGGGCAGGTGAGAAGGAAAGAATGGAACCCACAGCCCATCCACTCCCAGGAGCCAGCCAGAGAGAAAAGGCTTATCGTCATCACCACCGGTAGGACCCTCAGCCCCTCTACACACCCTCCTCACAGAAGCCTCTCCAGGGCCTCAGCTTCAGGTGCAGAGGCGGCATGGCATGGCCCGCTGGAATTTTTGTGTTACCGAAGCCCTCCAGCATTGCCACTTACTAACTCAGTAGGCATTGGGCAGCTCTGCTAACTGTACTGTGTCTCAGTTTCCTCATCTGTAAATGAGGATAACAGTATCATTCTCACAGGGTTATTTTGAGGATCACGTGCCCTGATGTGCAATAAAGCACTTAGCATGTGCCAGCACACAGTGAGTGCTCAGGGAGCCCTGAGGCACATCCTCCTCAGGAGAGAGCCCTGCTCGCAGGGACATTTTCCTCCAGGGGAGATGAGTGTATATGTGTGTATGTGTGTGTGTGTGGCGGAGGGTTGGGGGGAAGAGAAGAAGGAGGGAGTGAGAGTCAGGGCCTGGAGGCCTAGCAGCTCCTGACCTGGGAGTTTGGAGATGGTTCTTGCCTTTCTTCTGCTGTGTGGCCGTGGGAAAGTACCATTACCTCTATTCTGGTGGGTCTCCCCATCTCTAAGTTTGGGGAAAGGTGGAAGAGTGATCTCAAGGGCTGTAGGGCATCTATCTATCTATCTATCTATCTATCTATCTATCTGTTTATCCATCTATCTATCTGATTCCATCTGAAGAGGCCCCAGCAGTCAGCAAGAGACAGAAGTAGCCAAGGCCCAGAACCACTTGTGTTTACAGAGGCCCCTCAAGAAAGTCAATATATTGACTGGAGTGCCCTTGTGAGCATTATTCAGTCCTGGGTGTGTTCGTATCTCTCTCTCTCTCTCTCTTTCTTTCTGAAGCCATAAATCACCCTCTGAGACCTCTGGTCCCTTTTTCCTGCTCCATAAGCCTCTTCAGCCTCAGAGAGCCCAGACACCAAGCAGGGCCCAGGAGGCAGAGGAGGAGTCACCTGCTATTCACACCCTTCCACTCTCACCAAGGCTCAAGGGGGATGAGGGGTGGGGGTTAGGTGGGAGGGAGGTAGGAGTGAGGGAGGGCTCCTGGTTAGTAAAGTGGAATGAAAAGGATTTGTCTCTTACTGATTGCCTGAGCCGAGAGGCGCAACCTCTCTGCAACTCAGTGTGCCCACCTGTGAGGTGGGGACAGCCCTGCCACCTTCACCAGACGGTGATGTGATGGGAGCTAGCACATGCAGACCTGGCACAGAATAGCCTCCACTGATTTCCACTGCCTCCCTCCTGTCGGCCTCTCCCCTACTTTCAGTCTCGCTTTCTCTCTGTACATCTCTGGGCAGGAGAGCAAAGGGACCAAGTCCCAGATGGCAGCTTCTAGGTTGAGTGGATAGCCAGGAAGAGGTGCGGGAGAGGGAGGCTGCCTTTCCTGGTCCTTGGTGCCCACCTGGGCCTGATGCATCCCCGACGTCTGGGAAGAAGGTCTGTTGAGATCACTGAGGAGCCTGCAATCCTCAGAGGCCCCGTGAGTGTCTGGCTGGAGACCTTACTGGCCAAGAGACAGAGCTTGAGGAAAGCAGCTCGGTAATGTGATCAGAGGGGCCTGCCTGCCCAGCCCGGGCTTGAGCACCCATGGAAGATGCAGAGCTTACAAGAAGTTGAGTCAGAAATTCGGGAAACTTGTTCCTGGCACCTCCCACAACCCAGTTCTGGTCATTCTCTGACACAGCAGGGCAGAGTGGGGCTCAGGGAGCACTGGCCGTGACTGGGGGTGTGGTGATGTCTTTGGGTCAGCCTTTCACTCTCCCTTTGCTTATCACCGAGCCAGGGCCCTGGGTGGGAAGGGGTGGAAAGGCAGCATCAGTGGGTGGAAGCAGGGCGGGATTGAAACAACTAGTGATGGGAGAGCAGCTGTGACCTGGGTGACTAGGGAGACTGGGTCTGATTTGTCTGATTTTACTCACCCACATGTTGCTAGTGCTTAGCACAGTCCCTGGCCCACAGCAGGTACTCCATAAATACTGTGGAATGAATGGATGAGGAACGCATGGTCAGATTTATTCCCTGCCCTGTTGGACCTGCTACTGCAAATGAGTAACCAAAAGAATTAGAAGGTTCTCACTGCTTAGCTTCCACTTTGCCTTCCCTCTCCCTTCATTCTCTCCTGCTTTCTGTCTTCAAGCATTGACTGTACCAGGAATGATGGAAGTCAGAGCCAAGTCTTCAGAGCCCCTCGTTAGGAAATAATTTATTCAGTAATCCAGTGGAGCCACACAAAATTAATTCAGTACTTCACTCAAGCGACCTTGGCCCTCTGGGCTGGTAAACTCTGCACTTACTTGCAAGGTGGCCTTCACATAACACGGCTGGTCCAGGCCCTTTTAATGCATTTCCAAGCCCACTGACCATTTCCCTCCACCTTGCCTTCTCCTGGCTCCAGAGAATGCCTGTCACATGGACACTGACCTTGAGGCCTGGGAGCCGGTGTGGCTGAGAGGATACATTTGAAAGCCCATAGGTAGGTCTAACCACAGCCCTCAGCCCTCCAGAGCTTCTTGGCAGGAGCTGGGTTTGGTGCAGGGGAGCAGTTTTGGCTGCAGGATCTGGCTGAGCCAGGATCTCTCTGGCCCTGTGTCCAGTGCTAACATTGAGGGAGCATCCCTGGAAGATTAACACCCCTCCCACACAGGCCCTTGGCTGAGGCAGCAGAATGCCTGGCCCAGCTACCACCCTCACAGCTGGGCACCTGCTGGTCCTTGCCAGGAACGCTGCCACATGCTGACCTGGAATTCCTGTCTGACAGCCCAAGACAGCTGGGCTGCTGGGCACCATGACCCCTGCTGCAAATTTGATCTGACCCCACATTTTCCTACCGGTGCACTCCACTTCTGTAGACACACACATAGAGGAGGCAACAGCAAAAAGAGCCCTGGGCTGAGGACTAGGAACCTGGATTCTGATTCCAGCCACACTGCTGTGTGGCATAGAGTTAGTCCTTTTCCCTCTCTGTGCTTCCATACCCTCCTCTGTCCAAATGAAGGGAGTCCATCCTGAAATTAGAAAACTGAGTGAAGTCCTAGCTTGTAGTAACTGCAGTTCCCTGAGTCTGTATCTCCTCTCTGTTAAATAGAGGCTCTGATTGATTGATGGGGAGATCAAGCCAATGGGGCCTCAAACAAGATGGTGCATGGTCAGTAAAAGTCAGTTTCCTTTTCTTTCTACCTGGGAGGAAGGCAATCCACAAATCTCTGGTTATGCCTTCCTTCTTTCCAAGGCTTTCCTCTTGACAGGGGAATATTAGAAACCTAAGGTTCGAGATGGCCCACAGGGTTACAGTGAAGGGTGGCCCTGCATTGTCGTATCACAGGCAAATCACTCTCCATCTTTGAGCCTCAGTTTATCCATCAGCAAAAGGAATAAAAGCAGTTGGATGCTTGTAGCACGAAGGGAGAAAACATCCAGAGAGGTGCTTTGGAAATGGGTCTCTAAACTCTAGGGGGCTGGAGGCTGGTTAGAAGCAGCAGGAGGCTGGCAGAGCAAGCAAGGTCTGTTACCCCAGGCACTGTGCAGTGTGTCCTGAGGGCTGTTTGCTGTGGAGTGGGGGGCAGATGGGGAAGGGGGGAGAGGGCCCACGCTTCCATTTCTCTGGCTAAAACCTCCCACAGGTATGTGAGCCCTGGCATCTCCTCTTGGCCTGGCTGGCCATGGCAGTTGAGGTAGTTGACAATGGTTTGGGTTGTTTCCCATCCTTCTCTGTGCTCCACACCCCAAAGCAGAGGGGACCGGGGTGCCACGTCAGGGAAGGTTAGTGTCGGTGCTGGGTTTGATGTGTCCAAGCCAGCACGCCATCTGCCATGCCCACCAGAAGTTACATAATCCCTCGGCTGGCTGCCTGTTCTTAGAAAACAGGGCAGGTGGGGCCAGCAGGGAGTGAGGGTTAGGCACTTTGTTCCCTTGCAGCCCATCACCACCCTGGATCAGCCTTCATTCTCCGAGTCTGCTGTGTGGAGCCTGAGACAAATGCCAAGACAGAGTGAGGCTGAGGTTGGGAGGGGACTGCTTGCTGCCTTGCCTTGCAGACCCCAGGGCATCTCACAGACTGTTTGCTGACCACCCCCCTGCTGGCAGTGCTCACCAGCTCTCCACCGTTCTGCTGAGCTCCATGAGATGGATTCAGGAGGAAAGCTGCTGGGAACTAGGGGTACCCTCCCTCCAGTTCCCACAGAGATATTCCCCATCTAACATCGTCAAATAATAAGCATTTTCAATATACACTGAGTGTCCAGATTATTATGATCCCTGAACTCATAATAATCTGGCAACTCAGTGTGGTGTGAGTGTGTGTGTGTGTGTGTGTGTGTGTGTGTGTGTATTATAGGCCTGGTGAATGAATTTGTGCATGAGTGGGGTCCGACCAGCCTGGCCAGGGGGAGGGGACACGGGCAGTTGTCCAGCCTGCCTGCTGGTTGAACTCCTGGTCAAGGGGACATTTTGCACATTAGCCTTTTATTATATAGGATATGCACTTGTGGCCAGATTATTATGTGTTCAGAGATCATAATAATCTGGCCACTCAGTGCATATAAATAACAGCCAAGTAACACTGCCCACATATTACTGAGACCCAAGCTCTAGTCCTGTCTCTGTTAATTCCTACCTGTGTGATGTCAGCCAGGCTATCTCACTGTAGTTAGTCTGTTTCCTCATCAGTGAAATGGGAATAATAGAGCCTGATTCATAGAGCTACCTTGAGGATGGAATCAGATAATAATATACATGGAGGACAGAGAAACTGTTCAATAAATAGTAGCTGTCATCATTGGTATCCAATTCCATTTTTTTTAAATAATACGTAATGACCATTTTTACTGAGATCAGTAATAAAGCATGGAGACCCATCATCTCTCCTACCATTCATCAGGGTGCTAGAAGTGTTGCTCAGTGTGATTAATCAAGAGAAATTAGAGGCATAAGAATGGCTGAAGAGGAAGTAAAACTATCCCTACCAGATATTAAAACATTCTGTAACACCTCTACTGGTAGAATTAAAACAGTATGAAACTGGTGTACGAATTGGAAAATAGAATTGTTGAAGAGACAAGACAGTGCAGAACCAGACCCAAATGCCTATGGAAATGTATATGACAAAGGTAGTATCTTGGATCACTGGGATAAAGACAGACTTTTAAATGAATGGAGCTGGGATAACTGGGTAGCCATTTGGAAAAAGATAAAACTTGCTTCATATTTAATACCATACAGAACAATAAAGACCACATGGATTAGGGATCTAAAAGTAAACTGACACCAATAAGCTCGAGATGAAACCTGGTGAATTCCACTTTAGTGTTGGGTGAGGGAATGCTGTCTAACTAGGATTCCAAGTCCAGAGGCAATAAAATATAAAGTTGGTAACTTTTATTACATAAAAAATTTAAAAAAAATCTTTCTTTGGCAACAAAGCACCTTAAAGAAAGCCAAAAGACAAAATATTTGACAAATGGGAAGAAAAATGTTAACAAAGAACTCATACCCCTATTTATAAAGTACTCTACGATACTGAGGGACAAAGGACCAGAAACTTGACAAAAAGATGGAAAAAAGACATGAACAGACAATTTATAAAGTAAGACATAACGTGATCCTGAAACACAAGAAGAAATGTTAAAACTCACTTGCAATTAGAAATACAGTGGTACCTTGAGATACGAGTTTAATTCATTCCGAAACCTTGAGGTGTGGGAAACTATGAGACGCTCGAGTCACGGTAAACTGGTGGGTCGTGTGCAGCTGGCCGATCTGCGCGATTACTCCTACCTCAAATGTTGCTCATATTTCAAAGCAAAAATCGCTCGCTCGACGGCTCGTATCTCAAAAATCTCCTATGTTAGGGCACTCGTATCTCGAGGTACCACTGTATGTCAGTCAAACAACGCTGAGATGACACTTCTCAAGGATAAGACTGGAAAAAATTAAAAGTTATGGTCACACACTTTGGTGAAGAGGCCTGGGAAATAGGCACATTCAGACATTGCTGGTGGAAATTGGTACAGTCCTATGTACAATAGGTAATCTGGTAATACTTAACGAAACTGCCTTTACACTTTATTTTTCATCCCAACAATTTTCTGGAAATCTTCCCTTAAGATTTACCTTTATCAACACAAAAATACATTATGCACAGGGTGATTCATTGCAGCATTGTTCGCAATTGCAAAATATTGGAAACAACCTGAATGCCCAGTAGAGGAATTGAATAAACTACAGTGTAGCTACACACTGGAGTACTATGCAGCTGTGAAAAAGAAAGATGAAGGTCTTCATGAACTGATATGGTGAGATTCCCAAGACATACAGGTAAAAGAAGTAAAGCACATTATCTATGTTATGTACGATAGAAGTGGGTGTAAGACCAGGTCAGATCTGGACTTCTCATTGTCTTTTCATGGTCTCTTGAATACCTTATGCTTCCTCATCAGATGCCCATCCACACTCTGCTTATAGTAGTGAGCCGTGCGTGGGGGACACATTCCCTGTGCTGCCCCTAAATAAGATGGAGAGGGGCAGGACCCATGAGGGCCACCCCGGCCTGCTGGCTCCATGTAGTCCTGGAACTCGATTTCCTCTTCAGTGAAATGAGGGGTAACGAATCCCACACCAAGTGGTGTGCAAAAGGCTTTGCATAATGTGGGATACGATATAACCTACAGGCTCTGTAGCTTGTTCTTTGGGCCTCAGATAAGCCTTGGATCCTCCTTTTTCAGTCCCTGCAAACCACACACACACCTGCGTTCTATACAGAGCTACAGAGCTATGGAAGATGCTGAGGTGGCTGCTTAATTGGCTGTCATCTTGACTTATGGAGGTCCCATTGACATACACCCCACCTGCATGCCAGGTGTCTAATAGGCGCTCTGAGTCCCTGGCCTCCCTCCGACTCTCCTGCCCATGTGGGCCATTTTACATACATTTTCTCATTTAAATCTTATAGTGGCTCCGGGAGGAGGGTCCTAACGAAGAGCAAACGGGGCTCGGGGGCATAAAGTGACCCACCCTAATCTCCCAGCCTTTGTATCAGAACCAGGGTAGGTATAATCCTGGTCTCCGAACTCCAGATTCAGTGAGCCTTCCTGTACTCACTCAGCATCCACCCCTGCCCCGCACCCATTCCTCCCACCCTTCCCCCCTCCCCGGCAGGGCTGGCACCAGGTCTTCCTGGCTCTGTATCTCCCTGGATGTCCCAGCTGCTCCGTGATAACTTGTGGAATGATCACATGGTGGGTGAACAGAAGCACTCGGAGCTGCTTTGTAAAACGCAGAATCTCCCACCCATGTGCTTCTGGTCTCAATAAAGAGCGAGCGGTTGATTGATGGACAGAACTGGGCTTTTCCCAGGGCCTATCATAGCCACATCAGCCAGCCTCTTTCTCCCGGGTCTGTGCCATGTTAAGCATTGCTCCGAGCGGGTTTGTGTTTACATCAGAGCATGAGGAGGATCTTTAGCAACCACAGGGCCACCTCAGAGCCCTGCAGGATGGACTGATTTGGGGAAGAGGCTGAGCTAGACCTCAGCCTGCACAGAGCAGGAGGGGGGGCCTGGGCAAGGCGGTGGGGCGCATAAATGCCAGAAGGTCATGTTTCAAGTCCTGAGAACTCTGCTTACCAGTCAGTAAGTCATTCACTCACCCCTAGCAGAGTCCTCTTCTGCTTCCCCTACCCTCCACCAGGTCCTGTACAACTGACAGAGGGAAGGGCAGGGCCAGCTGAGGTCTGGCCTCTCCAGGGAGAGGGACCTCTGGAAGCCTGAAGGATTCCACCCTCCTCTGGAACTGAGTGGATCACCCAACCCCCTGCAGGCCCTGAACTGCCGAAAAGAGGCTCAACAGAACTTCCAGGAGCTTGGGCCTCTCCGTCTCACTGCTCTGAACCCCCCTGTCCAAGGCTCCTTCCAGGGAATTGGAGTGCTGATGGGGCAGGGAGCTCTCAGGAGCTGCCTACAGCCTGACAGACCCCATGAAGGGGCACATGCCACCTGATGTGTCCTTCGCTTGGGTGAGAGCTCGTCGTGAGAATCGGCCCCGTGCTTCTGGCTTCCTGTCCATCAAATGGCAGGCTGGTGCCTTCGCCCACGGGTGTGTTAGCACTTTGTGCGAAAAGGTGTCTTCACGTGTGAATCTGAGCTGCTCAGCAGCCCCCAGAGGGTGTCAGGGGAGTGTTTTCACACCCCTTCTACAGTTGGGGTGACCTGCCCAGGTATCCCCAGGCTTGCTCTGAGGCTGCCTCATTTTCTATCTTCACCAGTCCCTCTCCACTCGTGGGTGGCTGAGAAAGACTAAGAAATGAAGCGTTCTAGACTATTCTAGATGGTCCTGCCGGGCACCCTGTCTCACCTCCAGGTTTTATTTACCTCCAGTGAACTCAGCAGGAGACTGGGAGGAACGGTCAGGGTTTTAGCTCAGATGGGTCAGAGAGGGCAGGTGCCCACTGTTCAGGAGCAGGAACTCTTCTAGACTCTGTGGCCAGGGAGTGCAGTAAGCTGCTGACCCCAGAACACACAGCCGCCGGCCTCATGGCCTCTTGGCTGCCCCACATTCAAAGGCAGAAATCAGGGCGAGCCAGTGGCCACTTGCAGTGGTCTCTCCACGGTGTGGCCAGTGACTCAGCTTGCCTCCCACATTCTCTCTGCCCACTCTGCCCTCCCCATCACATCAGGCCTCTGACCCTGGGTACCTGCCTCTCACCGCCCCCCCGGAATAGGTCATACCCTTCCCTTGATGCTCATCATGAGTGGACAGCTGGGACCAGCCTTCCCCAGAAGGGAAATTCCAGATCCCACTAAATTCCAAATTCCATGGCCTTATCTGGCACCATTCTGTCTGGCCTTTGATGGGCTTCCTGGTGTGGGAGGAAGGACCTCCCCACCCTCAGAGAGATTGTGGGGACTCCCCCACTTTCCCACCACTCAAGCTCCCTGGGTGTGTCATGGGCTTGCCCATGGCTGGAACATACAGGTTGTTTATACATAGAGCAAAACACAGCAGGGTATTTGGGGGAGGGGTGGACAATGGGCCCGGCCAAACCAAGCAAGCTCCATAGTGGAGCCATCCCATTCTGCACCGAGGCAAACTGCTGCATCTCCCCGAGCCTCAGTGCTCCCACCTGTTAGCTGATGGGTGGAATGAGTGAGCTCTGAGGTCCCTTACAGCTTTGAGCTGTACATTTTCTGAAATCCCCTTAGCCTAGCAGCCGGTAGAATTTCCTGAGTGCCGGAGAGGCAATTGTGACACCGCTGACGTCTTCCCAGCATTTCCTGCCTATCAGGACCCTATAAACAGGGTTGGTCGGAGTGTGGGTTCTGCAACTGACAGGAGTCCGCAATTCCCACATCAGTAAACACGCCTCTGTACTGAGTGGCTGGCTCCTTCCTGTCATCCCAGTCTCCGCTCAGATGTCCCTTTTCAGAGAGCCCTCCCTGATCCCCTGCCTCTTTTACTGTCCTAGCACTTGTCACCACCTGGAATTATCTGTGCACTTACTTCCATACTTGCTAGTTCATTGTCTGTCACCCCACTAGCTCTCCATGTGCACAGGGCCATGTCCTCCCTCAGTTCTGTATTCCCAATGCCCGGAGCAGTGCCTGGGACAGACTGGGTTCTTGATACACAGGTGCTCAGTGAATGAATAATCAGGGTTGTATAGAAGAACCTCCTCGAGTTTTTTCACCCCTACAGGTTCCGGTAAAAGTCTGGGCATATGCATTTTGACAAGGTGCTCCAGGTGACTCACATGTACACCTTGTGTTCATAAGAGACAAGTTCGGAGGTTTGAAACATTAGCAGAACGGTGGGGCCTGGCAGATTCTGACTCCATTGGTCTTGGGGTCTGGCCTGGGCATTGGGAGCTTTAAGAGCAACCCAGGTGGTTGTGTGTGCTGCTCAGGTAGAGGCTGCTCAGGTATGGCCCAGGAGCCAAGTCAGCTCCCAGGCCTCTCTGGTCCAAAGGCCTGCAAGGTCAAGCCACTCTTGTTTGCACAAGGCAAACCCAAACCTCCAAGGGGGATCCGCTCTTTCCCCACCCTCCTGCACAGATAAAGCAAGTCCCTGTTTGACCCTCCTAGATGAGTTGGGAGGGTTGCCCAGGGCCCTGCAGCCCCTCTCTAGTGACTGCTCAGGAGCGGCTGGTGGCTCTCCTTTTCCTGGCAAGGTGACTGAGCTGTGTTGGAACCTGTCTCTCCCCTCCCCTGATAGCACACAATTTTAAATAAGATCCTCATTTACCAGAAGTTCACACCACAGCTTATGTGTTATATGAGAACAGCAATCTTGTGTTCATGGGGGAAATGTTCTGAGACGCAGTCGGGGGCTGCAGGAGAAGCGATGGCAGAGGGTGGTGGTGTGCGGGAGGAAGCGAGGAATCTGAGCTGGCACCGGCCCCAGTCCCGGCCCTGGCAGTGCCACGTTCCTCTTGGCGCAGCGCGTGGCCGGTGGGGGAGGTGCCATCACTTTGCAAGATGACCTCACGGCTGCTGGAAGGCTTGGAGCTGGGTGGGAGTGTGATGTCACCACCAGCTCCACCAACTGGTACCCCAGTGCTGCTCTGGGTCATTTCCATGTCGCCGGTTGGTTAAGATCATGCTCTTGCGATTGACCTGTTAGTTGCCTCCTGCCTTGCCTTGGAAGCTGTGATGAGGAAGGGGTTTGGTGGCCATGGACAGACACTGCTTCCCCCCCCCCCGCCCCCCAGTCTTTCTGCCTTTACTTCTTCCCAACCCACACTATGAAGCATCTAAAGCAATAAACAAGTTCCAGTTGTCCAGGTCTTTAGTTTTCATGCCGTCCTTCCAACTTCTCTGTGGGGTGGGTATGTGCTGCCTTGCTTGTGCAGAGGAAGAATCTGAGTCTCAGGGGAACCTGAGTACCTCGTAGAAGGCTCCTGTGGCAATCTGTGAACTTGTGCCAAGGTGCCAGTGGCTCTGCCTGCAGCTGGTGGGGGACTGGAGGTCAGGTCGCTGTCACATCTCAAATGTGGCCTGCAGTATTTTCACTCACACTTAGGCAATGCACACACAGGGCCTCTGTCTGTTCTGGTGGCCTGAAAGCCAAGAGATCAAGGATGAAATGCCAGAGTGCCTGGTGACCTTGAGCAAAGCTGATTCTCTCTCTTTGAGCCTCAGTTTCCCCAAAGGTAAGCCAAAAGAGTGGGGTTAGGTGGACTTTTAGGATGGAGCTGCCCTGCAGCTCTTCCTTGCAGGTTTTCCAGTGGGCCCCGGCAGTGAGAAAGTGGGGGAAGAGGGTCTGCGGTCCACGGCTGATGCGCTGGTAATAAATACTGAGCTGACAGATGCTAAGCCGCATCTCCAGCCTCTGAATAAATAAAAAGTTGCCCAGAATAACAGCCCGGAAAATGCTGGGGCCCTTCCCACTGACCATGCCTTTGTGCTGCCTCCTCCCACTCCCTCCCATCTCCCTCCCTGACTCCTGTCCATCACTCACTCCAGCCCCCAAAGCAAGCCAGTGCTGCTCCAGACTGGCTTTTAGTTCATGGCTCTGCAGCCTGCCTCCCACCCCCCAGCTGCCACAACAGCTAATGAAGACCAGGCTCTGCAGATGACAGCTGGGTGACAGGCCAGCCTGGCCCTCATGTGGCTGGGGGAGGGCCCAGGGGAGTATGCCTTTAATCCCCAGAAGTCTTTCTTTCTTTGTCAGGCACTTGCTGGCATTTCCGGCCAGTCCCTGGGAGAAGAACTGACCCAGCTCCAGCAGGAGGCTGTCCACTCTGATTAATTTTGGCTGGGCTGGGGCCACCAGAAAATTAGGGCCCCGGTGTGCATAGGTGGCCCCAGAGTGCTCCAGGAGGCATGGGTCACCCTTAGTTTGAGGTTTCTTTGATGTGTGTATGTGTGTGTTTCCTGTCTCTTCTTATAGTTCAAGTTTTCAGGGGCAGAGACCCAACTGTTAGGTCAAGCGTAAAGTCATAGAACATTAGCACGAAAAGACAGCTCCCTCATTTTACAAACAAGGAAACTGAGGCCCCTGAATGGGGGTCTAGGGGGATGGGGGAGGACACCTCCCCAGGGCCACCCAGAAAATGTCAGAGCCTAGATTTGAATCCACATCTCAGACCTGTGCCCTAACCCCCACTGCCAGTGTCCTCCTCCAGGGGCCTCTGCTGGGCACAGAGATGACCCCTCATGTTCCAGATTATTCCAGCCCCCAAGAAACCGAGGCCAGGGGATCAAAGCTCCTTGGCCTTATTCTTGGTTTATGCCATGGTCGGCAAACTGTGGCTCTTGAGCCACATGTAGCTCTTTGACCCCTTGAATGTGGCTCTTCCACAAAATACCATGGCCTGGGCGAGTCTAAGAAGTTTAAGTTTAAAAAATTTGGCTCTCAAAAGAAATTTCAATCGTTGTGCTGTTGATATTTGACTGATAAGTTTGCCGACCACTGAGTTATGGATCACCCTGGGACAACATTGCCCGGTCGGAAAGCCTGTTTTCCATGGTACCACTGCCATGTTGGGGTTTCACTGAAAGTCGGGGGCAGTCCAAGAAGTGAAGTCCCTCCCCTGGCCTCCTTTGGGTTCCCAAGCTGTGTGAGAACCAGCAGGGAGGCCCCTGGCCTGGAGGCCCAGAGCACCAGGCACACCCTCGCTTTGCATGGCCCTCTGTGGGTTTCACGTGGTATCTACGGGGAGGATCCCAGGTGCTCTATGCAAGAGGCAGTGGGGTTTTAACCCCCACTCCACAGATGAGAGGGCTGAGGAGCCTTGGCCAGAATCTCAACTGACCTCTGACCTCTTCTGCTCCCTTGTGGAGACCCCAGGGCCAGTCTGAACATGTGGGGCCTGAGAGCTGGAGAGCTGGACTGGGAGGGGAAGATTTGGGATCTAGACGCCCTCTGGGCAGGCCAGATTCCTCCTCAGGCTCCACTGGTCCAGAACAGACCACCCTGTCCCCTCCTTCCCCAGCACGCCCGGGCCAGTCCCCTCCTCCCCTCCCTGGCTGCAAATGCCGGGCCTCTGGTGCAGGACTCCTGCCTCTGACATTCCACCCCAGAAGATAAGGATCCTGTCTGGCGCCTGAGTGCTTTTTTCCCTCCTTTCCGAATCTGTTCCCTGATTATCTGCAGACAGCCCCTCACTAGGGGGCCACCAGAGAGGGGCCCAGACCACAGAGAAAGGGCTGGGGGTGGGGGACCCGACTGGAGGCCTCCAGCCACCAACAGCCCCTGCAGGCCAGACCTAACTAGCTCCCCTCACCCATCTGGGGGCTTGACAGCTATTCCCTAAGCCCCCTGTAGCCTAAGCCCCCAGCCTAGTGAAAGCTGAGGACTCGTTTCCCTGGTGGACTGCCCGGCTCCAGTGGGGAGAAAGGGTGTGTGGGCTGGGGTCCAGGAGGGGGCAGAGGGTGGGGTCACTTCCGTGGTCAGCGTTCCTCAGCCTTGGACCTGGACTATGCCCAGTGGGGGATGCGGTTGAAGCTGTAGCCAGCCAGACGGCCACATCCTGTGGGAGACGCTGGCCCTTCCCAGGCCAGACAGAGGCAGAGGACACTTAGGGACGGGGAGGGAAGGAGGGTGCTAGAAGGCTCCCAGAGCCCAGCCTCTAGCTCTGGTCTCCGTGGAGGGCCAGGGCTGGCATAGCCTCAGCCTGAAAAGCAGAGGTGACTCTCCACCACCTGGGCTTAGGAGCTGGCACCACCACAGAGTGCCAAGCTCTAGGTATTCAATCACGCTTAGGCAATCAGTGCACACACAGGGAGACTGGTTCCAAGCGGGAAGGGTCAGGTCCTCTCAGTGGCAGGCAGATGCTCCTCGTCTTCCAGGGGTCTGCATTTTGGTCCCACCACACGGGGAGTTGGGAGCCCTCGATTCAAGTCCATGCTGTACCCCTATCACGTGTGACCTTCACTGCGCTTCTTTCCCTCTCTGGGCCTCATACTCCTAAGCGGTAAACTGGGGAGGCAGCCTGTTGGAATGAGGACGTGCAGCTTTCTCTTGGTGGCTGGGAGGAGGGAACCTCAGATACCTGAGCCCACACACACCACCTTCCCAAACCTTGACTGACTTCCCAGGGTTGTGAAGATTAGATCTGATGTTGGAGTTGATACCTTGGCTTGGAGTAGGTGCCTTATAAATGTCAGTAAGATCAGCTGTCAGCAGGTTGGGCTGCGGGAGCCTGGGCAGTGGAGTATCAGGAGGCTGAGAGGTCCACCATTTCCCTCCTGGTGTATTTGCTAGCTTGAGGCAAGTTCCTGCCCACAAACTCCACCCTCCATCCCCTTCCCCTTCTCATCCCTCTCCCCCTAAAACCATTTGGGGGAAGGGAAGCAATGCAAGATAATTTTTTATGGCTTCCTGGCCCTGGAGCCAGAGGGCTGAGGATCTGGTGGTGTGGGCTGGATTCCTGAGTCTCCCTCCAAGCCTTCAGCTCGTAAATATGAAGCCCAGGGCTGGGGGGAGCTGGCCGTTAAACTGTCAGCAGCGCGCCCACTTAGAAAGTCGTAAAGCGTTTCTCGGAGCTCCTCGGAGCTGGGCCCAGGGCTCTCCCACTCCACCCTCACGGCCTGCTCACTGGTGGGTGCTGGACTCCCACTGTCTGAGCCCCCATTCTACCCACCAGTCATTCCTGTTTCCTCCCAGATCTCACCATTAGCTGGGCCTTGGTTTCCCTATGCAAAGCAAGTCTGCTGTGCTTCTCCTCTGGGGGGATGGGTGGGAAGGCACAGGCTGGGGCGGGGAGGGAGGGAGGATTGTCCCTGGAGCTCTTTGAAAGCCAGTGGAAGCTTCACGTAGGCTATAGAGGGGGTCTGCACGTGATTTCTCCTCCTGAGAACCGTGAAGCCCCCATTATTTCTAATTTCCTTCTCTGTGCCTAGCCTAAGGGGACCCAGAACCTGCCTCAAGGAGCTCACACAATTCCAGTTAGAGAGAGAGAGCATGGATGCCTATGAAGAAAGCTCACATTTTCTCAGAGGAAGAGGGGTCTCTGAGGCTGGAATGGAGGATAGCTTCCTAGAGGGGGCTGAAATGTGGGCCGGACTGGGTGTCGGGAGGAGGAGTGGGGCAGGTGTGGATGGGCTTGCTGGGTGTGGAGGACAGCTAGGAGCCCAGGGTGAGTATGGAGGGGCAGAGGCCAAGGAGCCAGGACCTGAACTTGGGGGCTGTGTGAGTCACGGAGCTTTGTGAACACATTGCACAAGAATCCCTCTCTCTTGGTCACCAACACTCGAGCTTTGTCAACAAGCTCTTGGCAATAGAAGGGGTTCAAATGCCACCTTCCCCACTCCTTCGTCATGTGACCTTGGACCAGTTAGCTAGCCCATCTGAGCTTCAGCTTCAAAATGGAATTAATAGCAACCTACCTCACATCATCCATCAGCATGAAGTTTAGATGAGATTCTGTAGAGGGGAATGTTGTTCAGTGGTTAAGGGATCTGGATTCCGGTACCCTGGATCCAACGCTCAGGTCTGCCTCTTACTGACCATGCGGCCTTGGGTGACTATTCACCTCTCAAGGCCTCTGTAAAATGAGGGGAAGAGAAGTAAGGGTTCAGTGTTGGCTCTTATGAGGAGAAGCGCATTTAAAACATCTGCTCTGGCAAAGAGTAGGTGCACAGTCAAATTGGCATCGGGAAGCTCCTGCCTCCTTCCTCGGCCTGCCTCTAAAGGGCCAGGAAGGGACAGCTTTATGGGGGCCCGGAATGGTCCTGACCAGGGCTCCTTAAGTTCTTTTTTTCTGTCTTAAAAACATTTAATGCTTACCTTAAGGCAAGTAAAAACAATAAAAGGCCAGCCAGTCCATTTTCCTCATTTGTGCTGAGCTGGGTGGGTCGGGGGAGGAGGGCTGGTAACCTGAGCTGGGAAGGATGAGGAAGGTAGGGGGAGGCCCCTGCAGAGCAGGTAATTGGGTAGAGAGAGGCCTCCTCTGTCTTCCCACGGTGGGGGTGTAGAGAAGGTGGCTTCTACTGTGTTGCCTCATTAACTTCACCACAAATAGCCCAACTGCCTGTAACTCCCTTAGGCAGAAATCTGGGGCCATTCAGAAACTAAATAAACAGGAGTGTGATCATTAAAAGTAAGCCCGCCCTAGTGCGCCCCCATCATGGAAAACCTATGAAAACACCAGTTTCCTTACAGTTGGAGCCCCTGGAAGGGGTTGTTCGGAGAACTCGGAGGTAAACTGTTCTGGAGCGTGCTGATGGCTACCCAAGGGAGCGTGAGAGCTAGAGAGACCCGGGCAGGATTGGTCAGGGCCAGCCCTAGACTTGTCTTCTCAAGGCTTCCCAGGACCCCAAGCTTTGCTGCTCACACTCACTGCTGTCCCCCTGCTCTGTGCTGTTTATTCCCCTCCCCATTCTTCTGCACTCTCTGCTGGGCTCCCTCCAGCTCCAACTTAGAAATGGAGGCATGATAACTCCTTGCTTATTTCCCTGCCCCTGGGTAGCCCTGGATGGTGGGAGGTGGGAGAGGGGCTGGGTTCAGGTCTGAGTGGCCTGTCCTTCAGCCACCTAAACCACCTCTGCTGGTGCCTGGGACCCAGGAGAGGCTGACTAACCTCTTGTCACCTCGCAGACACTTTGCAGGCTGGGGTTTACAAGGCAGCGGATGACTCTGGGCTCGGGGGTGGGCTTTATTTAGCATCAGCTCTGGGAAGGGGAAATGTCCTCCATCATGCAAGGTCAACAGTGACTCCCTCCCCCAGAAGAGCCTGGTAACCGGAAGGGGCTCCTGAAGCAGCAGGAGGCCCAGGCACCGGGGATGAGTGAGACTGAAGGCAGTCATCTTATTTGTGGGTGGCGGACAGCAGAGCAGGCTGCGCTTCCCCATCCTACTGAGCAGTCGGGACCCCCTCACGTGTGTCACTGAGCAGATGGCTTCCCTTCTCTGCCCATGGCCCCCTCACTGGCGATTCCTGCCCCCTGGAAGGCCCTGAGGGTCAGTTGGAGAGTCCTTGAGAAGTGCTCGGAAAGGCAGGCCAGGCCCCTCCCAATGCTAATGTTAGGATTTGGTGCCAAACCGAAGGGGTCCAGCCCAGAAGACCCACGCCACACACCCACCCCGTTCTCTGTTCAGCGGCACTGGAGCAGGCGTCCCAGGTGGGCGATGGGCAGCAGGCTCCGAGACCATGTGTGGTAGCCGCTGCCGAGGGTTCTTGGGTAAGCCTGAGGTCTGGATCCCACAGGTCAGCTTCCCAGGTCCTCTCCCATTTCTCCATGTGTGCCCTGCACATGTAAACTGCCAGGCCCGCCCTCAGGAGCTGCCCACCTCGTCAGGGAGCCTGGCCTTGGGTTTGTGGAGAAATCAACAGGTGCCTTTTGTGGGGTGCTTGGAGGCTTCAGGCAGGCGAGAGAGGGTGGTACCTTAGATACCGCCCCTGCTGAGCCGGCCTCCCCTCCCTGTCCCTACCTCCTGTCCCCCCAGAAGCTCTGCCCCAAAAGAGCCCCAGAGATTGTGAACTACACTTCTCACATGCCACCCCCAAGTAGCACATGCATTCTCCTGCCATGTGGCTTGCTTCATTTTTGGACGACTTGGGTAGATGTTGGTATCAAGCCCAAATGTGCCTCCTCTGGCTTCTGCCTGCTGGCCCTGGACCAGCCACTGCGTTAAGGACACTATCATTCCTCTGCTGCTGTAACCTTCCTAGCCCTAATTCCCCTTCCCTTCTGGGACTCCAATACCCCCAGTAATGAAGAAAAGCTTTTAGGGCATGGGCAGTGTCCCCGAGAATCAGTGGTCCCAGCTGTGGAAGTGATGCGTGTGGGCAGGATCTTGTAGGCTCAAGAACGGGCACAGGACCAGCAGGGTGGGTGTAGGTAGTGAGCCTGGAGGCGCAGTCTCCGTCTTTTGTCTGCCTTCTCCTTCAGACTCTGGCATCCCGAGGGACCCACACAATCGCTTCCTGTTAGGGTCATGGCTAAGCAGAGGCCAGTAGCAATGACTTCCTCCCCACCCAGTGGACGCCTGCTTTCTCTCTGACCAAGACAGACATACCCCTTCTATCCCTCCATATACCTACTGCCCCCACTACCCCTCACTGTGCGGTCTCCTTGTTAAGAGACCAGGGGAAAGCAGAGGCATGTTCGATATTCCTGGCCATCCTGTGTGGCCTGAGACCCGCTGTGGCGGAGAAACCAGAAGGAAGTTCCTTTGACGGCCTTTAAAAGTACAGTAACAGGAGGCAGGATTTTTGGTATTAGTTTTTAGGGGCCAAAGAACACTTTGGTGGGATTCCTGTCTGGTGGGAGTTTGGAAAAGGCCGCTAAGCTTCTTTTTATTCGAATCCACGACTCTATGATTCTTTTAGTTTTATTTGTTTATTTTATTGTTTTTTTACAGAGAGGAAGGAAGAGGATAGAGAGTTAGAAACATCGATGAGAGAGAGACATCGATCAGCCGCCTCCTGCACACCCCCTACTAGGATGTGTCTGCAACCAAGATACATGCCCTTGACCGGAATCGAACCTGGGACCTTTCATTCCACAGGCCGACGCTCTATCCACTAAGCCAAACCGGTTTGGGCTGATTCTTTTCGTTTTAGACGTGATGTTTCTAAGAGTCCATCATCATAGTAGCCCCCATTTGTACTCTCTGCTTGTGTCAACCACATTCATCCTAAAAGGCTCCTTGGGCAGGAACTCTATCCCCATTTTCTAGAGAAGCAAGAAACCAGCTGGGGTTGCACACCCTGGCAGCACGCCACAGACTCCACACCGGAATCACTGCTCTACTAGCCTTTCCTGCGTCCCGCCTCGCCGTCTTCTATGGCTCTCAGAGGTGATTGACTTCTGCTCGAGGAGAAGTTGCCCAAGCCTCCCCAGAAGCCTGATAGTCACAGATGCCCAAGGACCCCCTAGAGAGACTGTCACTGTGTCATAGATGTCCTAAGCAGAGCCTCCGCTTGTTGCAAAGGCATTTTTAAGAAAATATGTTTTCAGAGAGAGGAGGGGAGAGGGATAGAAACTTTGGTGATGAGAGACTCATTGATTGGCTGCCTCCTGCACGGCCCTATGGGAATTGAGCTCGGACATGTGTCCTGACTAGGAATCCCAACCTTGACCTCCTGGTTCATGGGTTAGTGCTCAACCACGAAGACACATGAGTCAGGCAGTTGCAAAGGCATTTGAAGGCCTCCCCAGACACCACTTCTGTCCTGCAGCTCAACCCCCTGAAGTCACAGAACTGACTTGTGTCATGGAACTTGGTGGCTGACCATGTCCAAGGTTAGTGCTGGCTCCAGTGGCCTGAGTCTGCTCAGGGAACGAGCCAGAGGCTATAGGAGTACGTGAGTCCTAGAGCCAAGAGCTGCCCTTGGGAGTGGCCTTGCTGTCCTCCCCATGCTGAGCACTGCCCAGGTAGCCGGATACTATCTGAGGGCAAGAGGAGGTGGGGGGAGGGGGGTGAACAGGATGTACTTATCAGAAATATCTAGCTTTGTCCCTGGGGGCAGGGGCCAGACTTGAACAATCACAGTGATAACTAGCACCAAGACAGGAGGCCTGTCTTCTTGGCCTGGCACCTCACCAGGAGATCCCTATCTCCAAATCACAGGCTTTCAGAGCTGGAAGGAGCCTCCATTACCATTGCCCGAATTGAGGCCCAGAGCTTCCGTGTGCTGCCCAGGGCTGCAAGATCATAATGGTGTTTCCTGGGCCATTAGAATGGGTGATGCCAGGTTAATCGTAAAAATAAACTTCTAACAATGGGGAAGCATTGTTAGAAGCACCTCCCTGTTATCCTACACATCATCTCTGGTGAGATGACAGTCTGGACCAGACATGGGGCTGCCTGGAGTTGCACGGTGAGGAGATGAGACTTGCCTGGACATCCCTGACTCCTAGTGAGATGCTCACACATGGCTAGGGGTTCTGAGGTGGTGCAGAGAGACCCGAGGTCTGAGGCCCTTTTTCTTGAGCTAATCTCAGCACTGTCGAGGGTGGTAGAACGGGGCAGTGGGGCCCAGTCAGCCAGTTTGCTGTGGGCCTTCCCTCTGTTGCCCTCTTCTTGTGTAGTATCTCCTGCCCATGTGCCAGGCCCTGTGCTCACACACAAGCTCCCCTGATTCTGCCACAGGGGAGATGGTCTCCTTTGTGCCAATGAGGAAGCCAATGCTCTCAGGAGGCCCAAGAGGAGAAGGCCAACGAGGAGTGAAACTCATAGGGAGGTGCTGAGGAGGTCCCTGAGCTAGTTCAGCCAGAAGCAGTAGTCCACTGAGGGAAAGTAGGGACTGCCGGGGAGATCGGCTGCCCCTGCAGAAAGATGGGGCACTAGCTTGGCAGGCCACGAGTACCTGCTGCCCCTCCTGCCACATCTGTTCCCGCACATCCCTGAGTCTAGGCCCTCTGTGAGGCCTGAGTGAGGGAGAGCCAGCTGTGTGTGCCATCCGTCTGTCCTGGGCGTGGCCCTGCCAGCAGCAGAGCAGCGGGTAAGACTGTGGGACACCTGATGAGGACCCAGCCTTCCACCGAAGAGTCTGGGGTCCAGCTTCAGGGCCAAGTGGAAAGCACGTGGCTTCAGGCTCAGCTTCCCCATCACACCCTCCTCTAGAGCAGCCCGGTCCAGTGGAACTTCCTGTGGCGCTGGGGGGTGCGCGCCCTGTGCTGTCCAGGATGACAGCACTACTGCGTGCGGCTGTTGAGTAGGAGAAATGTGGCTATGCAACAAGAAACTGAGTATTTCATTTTCATTAATTAAAGATTAAACAGCTGCATGTGGCTAGTGGCAACCATGTTGGAGAGCACAGCCCCAAAGCATCTGGAAAGATGCCATCCATTGTGCGCCCGGGACCGTGTGGGCAGTCAGCCACGGTTAGTCCCCTTCTGGGCTTCCCAAAGGGGTTCCTCACAGCCAGTCCCTCACCCATCCATCCCACCTGCAGGGCCAACCCAGGTGGACCAGTGAGTCCGGGCAGGGGGAGGGGTGGTGGCAGGCGGGAAGGCCTTCTGCATCATAGAGGGCAGTAGCAGCCACAGCAGTGGTGATCACATTCGCTGGCAGCTGCTCTTAAAATCGCTCTGTGCTTTGTAATAATAACATTTGTTGAGTTGCTAACCAAATACCAGACGAGACACTGTGTGAAGGGCCCAACATGTCATGTAACCTTTGGAGCAAAGCCTTGTTCTCCCCATTTTGTAGTTGAGGGCACTGAGGCCCAGAAAGTGAAGCGGCATGCCCAACGTGACATAGGGAGTGTGCCACAGCACCAGAAGCTGCCCAGGTGTGTGTGTCTCTGGGTGTGTGCCTTTTCCACAGCCTCACGTCTCATTTTCTCTCCCCCCTGCTCTGCGGTGGCTAGTACTGGACCAGGCATCTTTAGGGCACACGGAATTGCATAGGGCAAGGTCCCTGCCTTCCAAGGCTCCTTCCCACATCACTCTCTATGCAGAAATGGTAAAGAACACCCCAGTGCCCACTAGGCAGGAGTTCCTGAGCCTTCTCTGGATGCAACAGGTATATCCCTGCAGCCTAGGCTGAAGCCTGCAGGGAGAGGGTGGCTCCCCACCCTGGGACCACTCGGGCTTTATGGCTAAGCCCTAAACCTGGGTGCTGAGGCTTGAATGATAACCTCTTCAGTGGCATCCAGAACCCAGCAGTTTCCTGGCGCTGCAAAGGGCTTGCAGTAAATATCCGTTAGATGCACATTCTCCAGTCTTCTCTCTCCTGTGAGCCAGGCAGGCAAATCATATCCCATTTGCCAGAGGAGGAAACTGAGGCCTGGAGGAGCCTCCCTCAAGGCTTGCCCTGGGTCCTGCCCCTGCTCAGGTCAGAGCAGGGTGGCCCCCAGCTCTCCCGCCACCTGCTCCAGGGTGTGTTCCACTTCCCACAGCTGCTTTTCTAGGATAACCAGGGAGCGGGTGGAAGGAAAATGTTCAGCTTGCATACGCAGAGAGGCAAATCATAAATATTACAACATCCATGAGGAAAAGAGGGAGGAGGGAAGGCGGATGCTGACAGCAAGGATGTCCGCTTCCGAGAACCTGTGTTCTCCGGCCCGGCTGTGAGTGGGGGGATCATGCCGAGTCACTGGGACAGCCTAAAGTGTTTGTCTGTGTGTCTCCAGAGTGCCAGTAGGCGCCGTGTGCTGGCGTGGCAGTGTGCGTCCATGGGTGAGCGTGGCACACAGACTGACTCCCGCTGTGCCTGGCCCTCCCCAACTTGCTTCCCAGTTTTCCGGCAGACAGATGTCTCCCAGATGTTTCTCACTTCCTGCCTGGCTCCGAGCAATGCGTGTGTGTGTTTATTTTGGACAGCCCACTAAATAATAACCATTTTAAGAAAAGCTTTTCATAACCCGGTTCCCACGAGGAGTCAGAGTTCAGGAAATAATCCCAAGTCTATTCACTATTGTCCCCTGGCCCTCTTCTCTCTGACCTCCACTCCCCCCACCCTTGGGGCCACTTTTGAAAAGATTTCCTTTTATTCGACATGACGTGTCCTCTCTCCATGACACTGGCTCCTGGGAAGCTGGGGCTGGATGTTTGTGAAGAGGGGGTGAAGCTGGAGCTCAGAGCAAAGAACCTTTAGAGCAGTGGTTCTCAACCTTTCTAATGCCGCGACCCTTTAATACAGTTCCTCATGTTGTGGTGACCCCAACCAAAAATTATTTTTGTTGCTACTTTATAAAACTAATTTTGTACTGTTGATGAATCATAATGTAAATATCTGTGTTTTCTGCTGGCCTTAGGCTCTACAGCGGTTCTCAACCTGTGGGTCGAGACAGGTTGAGAACCGCTAGCAGGGTCGCCTAAGACCATCAGAAAATAGATATTTGCATTATGATTCATAACAGTAGCAAAATTACAGTTATGAAGTAGCAACAAAAATAATTTTATGGTTGGGGGGTCACCACAACCTGAGGAACTGTATTAAAGGGTCACGGCATTAGAAAGGCAGAGAACCACTGCTTAGAGCTTTGCTACTCCGTGGTTCCCGGCAGCCTCACCTGGCACCTTGTTGGAAATGTAGTCTCAGTCCTACTTCAGTCTCAGAGTCAGGCATCTGCAGGAGCCCAGGTGATTCATACCTACTTCAAATTTGAGAGGTGCTGTTCTGGCCCAGCTCTGCCAGGTTGGTGAGACAATGGGGCTGACACGGAGGGTGGAGGCCCTGATGGCAGACCTTCCTTAGCAAAACTCAGGCGGGGCCCGGTGGTGCAGACTGGAGGCCCTGAGCCTGAGTGGCTGGGAAAGAGGAGGCCTAGCTACACCCTCGGAGAGCTGAGGGGTAGATTTGTCCTAAGGATGCCATCTCTTTCATCCCTGGCAGCCAGTAGGGCAGCAGGCTAAATGGCATACCAGCCTGGCCACACATTATGGTAAAGAGGTTTGGGCCGACCCCGTTTTCTGCTTTGGCTCTTAGTCCCTGCCCCGCCCCTAGCTGCCCTTTGGAGCTTAGCCTGGCCCACTTCCTCCCCAGGACATCCAGGCTGTCGGTGGGGTGCCACAGAGTGTGTGTTCTCCTGCCCCTACCCTCCCTGGCTTGTAGTCCTGCCTCCTATGAAAACAGAACAGATCTAATGTCAGCTCTGCTCACTTCTTATGGAACCTGGGGAGCCTGCGGCTGTGACTGCTCCCCAAATCATCAAACTCTACATGTGCCCAGGGTTTATCCATCTCTCAGCAAGGGCGTGCGGCAGTCTTGCACACCTAGCTCAGGGTGGCTGTGCTCTGAAAGCCCCAAGACTCTGGCTTGGGCTTGACCTCCTGCAGCTGGTGGGTTAACTGGGGAAGCAACAGTCCTGCCCTTGGAAGGTTAAGGCAAGACCAGACCCCAGTGCGGGAGACCAGCAGTTAGCAAAGGCTTCCCCTCAAGCAAGGATAGAGCTGACAGGAGTTCCTTCATGGACAAGGTGGGTGGTGGGGATGGGGTGCTGCAGGCTTGGAATGTTGAGATTCTTAGGGGAGTAGAGAGGTCCTAGCAAGGTGGAGTCCCCAGGGCCAGTGGATCCCAGAGGTTCCTTTTGGATGGATAGCCCAGGGGCAGGCCAGATCCTAATGGGATGGGGGTCAGGATGATGGGGGCACCCTCTCTAGGGAGAGAGTCTGAGGCAGGAAATGCCTCCTGGGCCCTCTGAGCTCCTGTACTATGGAAGGCGACCAGGTCACACATTGTCGATGAAGTATTTCATATGTACCTACCAAGTCAGAGTAGGTACACGTGAAATACTTTATTGATACTCAGTGGGTGAAGGATTGGGTGAGGGACTGGATGGGGAGAGGAAAGATAGGAGAGAGGAGGGGGGGACAAGTGCATGATGGGTAGTCCGAAGGCAGGGAAGGAGAGAGGGAAGAAAGAATGAACATAATCACTCTGCGTTTGTCAGAACCCTTCCCCCACCCTTTGGACCCATGCTCACCTCTAAGGGAGACTAAACTAGAGTCCTCCTTCTCTGTAGGGTTGATTAGACTAACTCAGATCCAGATCTTAGGAGCCAGCAGGCAGCCAACAGCCAACGGCCTCCCGTGAGGAGTACTTTACCACTACAGTTTCCTGGTGCTCCCCACAGCGCGAGGGCTTGGCACCAAGTCACCCACACTCCCTTGCCCATTCCCCGTGTGACCAGGGACCCACCCCACAGGCCGCCTGGACCCGCCTGATCATGCCCTTACTGCTTAGAGAATGCCAGCGCCAGCAGCGTCTCAGCTCCAGCCTTTCCCCAGATTCCAGCACCAACCAAGTGAGAAAGTCGATGGCCCCAATTGTCCATCTGAGGCATGTCCGGGCCCAGCAGGGTTGTCCAGAAAGCTGATCTCTAAGCAGTTATTGAGCACCAGCTGTTTGGCAGTAGTTCATGGAGACGAGAAAGTCATAGGCACTCAGTGTCCGAGAACAGCGAGGTCGCAGGGAGAGGGCAGTTGCTCAGATTGTGGCGTGAACATCTCTAGCTCCTTGTGGAGGGCATCCTGGAGCAGGTGCCCTTGGAACTGGGCCTGAAGAGAGGGCTGGGCCCATGTTCCGTCTGGCCAGCCCCTGGAGCAGTTCCCACTGCCCCAGCCTGGTAACAGGCCGGAGAGGAGAGGTGAATTAAGGGGCCTGGCTTGTTTCTTTCTCTCCCACTGAGGGCTCCTCTCCTGGACAAGCTCCCAGACGTGGCAGACACTGTTAGCTGGTGGCCTCACCCTCTGCTCCAGACCTGACCCTCTGCATGGCTAGTCTAATACCCGGCCTAGCAGAGCTGTGTCAGGAACCTGAGCCTAGGCCTGCCTCTCCTCTGGTCTCTAGCTCCAGGCTCTGGCAAGGCTGTGAGCAGTGACCACAGCCCCCAAACTGGAGTTCTGTGCCATAGGGTCCCCAAGAAGCCAGGCCACAAGTGATAGGCAGCGGGGAGCCTTGGGAAAGAGGTGCTTCCATATTTGGTTTGCCCTGGGGTCTGGAGCTCCCTAGTGATTTGGGGTCCTGTGTCCAGGAGACCCCTCTCAAGGCCTCAAGGAAACCACCAAACCTGCCTTTGGCTCGCTGCCGATTCTCCTCCTACATCCCTTTATCTTCTTCCTCTGTGTGATAAGCGATGGACACAATAACCCCCAAAGTACCGCCTGCCAGCATGTGGCATCTCAGGGAAGGAGATGCTGGCTTCACCCTGGGAACCCTTCTGAGGCTCCTGTGCCCCTGGTCCAACTCTCATCTCCTGGTGGCAGGGCCTCTGAGGAGCAGAAGACTGTGAGGCTCCCCCAGCCCTCCCTGCCTAGGCAGGAAGCCTTGCCTCTGGCCTCAGACTCAGGCCTGCTCTGGGAGGCTACAGGAGGAGAGAGAGGAAGAGAGAAGGAGGCAGTACAGACAGAGCCAGAGAGAGAAGTCCTGGAGCCAAGGCCGCCCCTCCCCGGGCTCCTCCTGGGGCCTGGGCATCCTTACCCCAACCCAGGAGGGCTGGACCAGTGGGAGGCCCGGCCTCCCTTCTTTCCCTGAGTTGGCACTTTTTTCTCTGGGTGTTAAACTCAGCTCTTCTTCCCTTTTCTTCCATTCTTGACTGCCTATTAAATAATTTAAATATTTGGGCCTAAAGGGCTTCAATTATCCTTTAATTTACATTAGTAATTTATGTATTAGGCAGAATGGACACGCGGTTAGTGTAACAGCCCCCAGTAGACCGGCTAGTATCTGCTACACTCCCTGTTCTTAATAATCTCATCTTTTTCATTTGCATCCCAAGGTCTTTGTTTGGAAAGTGGCTCCTGTACATACACATTTACACAGACTCATGCGGATGTTCATGTGCACCCACAGGAGAATGCCTGGACTCAGAAGAAACATGGACATGCACCCACTTACATGCATGCACGCCGAGGCAGAGGACACAGGACACACACACACACACACACACACACACACACACACACACACACAAAATGTATACCTCAGCCAAAACCGGTTTGGCTCAGTGGATGGAGCGTCGGCCTATGGACTGAAAGGTCCCAGGTTTGATTCCGGTCAAGGGCCTGTACCTTGGTTGTGTGCACATCCCCAGTGGGGAGTGTGCAGGAGGCAGCTGATTGAAGTTTCTCTCATCGATGTTTCTAACTCTTATCTCTCTCCCTTCCTCGCTGTAAAAACTCAATAAAATATATTTTTAAAAAAATGCATACCTCATTGACCTGCTGTCTCCACTCCCACCTGCACCCTTCTTATTGCTGCGGGCAGTGTATACACACACACTTGCATGTGCATCAATTGGCCTGGTGGTCCCAAACCTAGCTCTCTGACAAAGAGGCCAGGGGGCCCCAGATGACATTCAGGTGGGCTATTCTGTGTCCTTGTTTTCTGTTCCTCCTTGTGGAGCCCCACACAGGCACCTCACTGCCTCAGGTTGAAGGCACAGAGGAGAACATGATTGTGGCCACTTCTTCAGTCTGCTCACATGCCACCAGCTCTAGACTCCTTCTGCACGTTTCAGGCACGCTGCCCACCCGTCTTGGCATCAGAGCCTTGCAGCCTGGGCACCAGCAGCCGGAGCGCTTGCCCTGACACAGCCAGGCTGCCACCGGGAGCCCATTCAGAATGGTCCTGGCTGCCCCTTGAATTCTGTGCCAGCTGTCCCAGCACCAGCTTGCAAGGGCTGGTGGCCTCCCAGAAAGTGGGGACAGCAGTAACAAAGAGCAGTGTTCCTGCCTGTGAGTGTATGTTTTTGAGCTCAGTATCGGCTGAGATGGGCCCTGGCCCTGTGGGAATGTACCTTGCAGCCTTGTGTTGATACCTTGCTGTCTGGTCAAGGCTCTTTGAATCTAGAACTGTCCCTGAGGATATGGCTTCCCAGCTGTCATCCCAAACTCCAGGGGAGTCCCCTGGCATGATTCCTAGCCCTGTCCTCTTTCACCCTCTCTTCTCCCCCATATTCCCCAAAGTACAAGGTGGCTAGGACGTGGGTGGTGGGCCGCACAACGTCCAGTTGATAGGGTATTTCATTATGCAAGGGGAAGAATTAATCTGCAGGTTAGAACAGCATACTTATACTTAGAGAGTTCTCCAATAAGGTCCCTCAGGAGGTCCCTGGCCACGTATCCCAGCACCGGTGGGGCCTTTTGCCGCCCAAATTTCTCTCTTCCCACTGCAGAGCTCAGGCTGCAGCCCTGTTGTCTGGGATGGGGTGGGGCTGTGGTTCCCTTTGCCAAGCACATGTCTGGGCTCAGGAGAACAGTGCAAGGAGCCAAATGGAAAGTGTGTGGTGGCAACAGGTGCCCATCTCCCTGCCCCCTCAGAGACTGCTGTGGCACAGGCACCCTACCTCTGGGAGCCGGGACACTAGGAGCTGTGATAAACCCCATTCGGCTTGGGCCTCCTGGCTGCTGAAGGCCTCCTACTATGTCGGGGTTCAGGCCTGGCTCCCCAGGATTCCTTTCATGAGGGGGCAGTGCCAGTGGAGCAGATAGCAGAGCTCCTTATACCTGGCTCCCAGGGCTAACCATGACCCTCTAGCTGTTCTGCTGAATCCATACAGGACCCTACTTGCCTCGGCTGGCATGTCTCTGGTCTTCCAAGGAATCCTCACCCCTGCCCCTCTCCCAGCCTTGGCCTCTTCCTCTTCCTCATACACCTAATCTGGCTTGGGTCCTGGAGTGCTTACTCTGGCCCCAGCTTAGTTCCTGCCTCTCCCTGATAACCCTGCCTCCCTGGACCTGTAGAGCCTGTACCTCAAAACTTAGAGCAGCAGTGACAAAAACAATTGATCTCAGGTGGCAGCTTTGAAAGCCTGAGGGTGACCAGCTGGTGTGTTATGTTGAGAAGAATTCTAGACTCATTCTGGACTCGTTTGTAAAGATCTACATCAGTTAGTAATGTCTACTGTGGGCAGAGGATTAGGATGTGATGCCAGGCCTTGGCCATCAAGAGCCAGGGCTAAATCACAAAGTCACAGATTGCTCAGTTTCATGAAGACTTATCCCCCTCCTGATGCCCAGTGCCCCCACGTAGATGATAGCTTTTCTGTAAGCAGAACATACTTTCTGTCTTCCACAGATTCAACATAAGGCTAGAAAGAGTAGAAACTGAAGAGGGGAATACTTATGGCGTGCTAGAGATGGAAGGACCTCTGGAGGCCATCGAGTTCAGGGATGGCTAATAGTTTTCCTCTTGCCTACTGACTCTGAACAAGCAGTAACGACTTCCCAGAGCCTGGCCAATTTTGAGACTAAGATTAGGCACTCTTAGTTAGAAAGAGTGCCGTAATCGATTAGTAATGTCTGTCATGGGCTCAGCCATGACAGCAGTTGACCACGGTATTGCTGTCTCTGTTACTTCAGCCTTCCAAATATATTGATATGAATACTAGGACCCAGAGAGGGGTAATCTGACAGAGGTCATTCCAGTACTTGTTTGAACAATTGGAGGATCCTACCTCCTGCCAAGGGAGACAAGGTAGGGAAGGCAGGAGCTCTCCCAGCACACGCTCATGAGTTTCCCCTTGTGCTTGCATGCTCACGCTTTCACCAAAACACATACAGCCACATACACACATGCCCCAAGCCTATATAAACACACAGCACACACGCAAAACATGCACACTTCACTCAGCCTTACCCCTTGACGAACTGCATCTTTTATAAGCTGGTCAGTGGGAGGCAGGAACAGCTCAAGGAAGCTTGGACAGATGTGTCTGTCTGAAGCAGGTCCCTACAGCTGCACTCCTCATACGTCTTTGTGCAGGTTTTAAACTTTTAAACTTTCACCTTTTACCCTTTAATATTGTAGGTGGGTGGGTGGTGTGATAGAAGCACTCTGTAAATGGCATTTCAAGGCGAATTGGATTTTCTTCTGGCAGTTGCGCTGGACTTGAGGCTCACAGGCCACGGAGCGCACCTCCCTGGGTGCAGGAGCGATTTTCCGTTTGCCCCACGGTGGGAAACGGGAATCCGTCATGTGCCGTTGTGTCACAGGGCGCCCTGCACTCTAATAAGTTCACCTTTAACTGCTGTCCGTCTCTTGAGGTTGTTTTGCTCATGCCCGCAGACAGAGAGATAGATGTAGAGCAATGGCCCTGAGCTCTGTCCCCATCCGAATCCTCGGCCACACAGTCAGCCCTGGGCCCATGAAGGAATGAATGAACCCAGGAGCAACTCCTGTCCTGTGAGACTCACAGCCCCTCAGGGAAGCCCTTCGGGGAGAAGTGGCGATGTTGTTTCTTTTTCTTCAAGTTCTTTCTTTTTTTTCTGAAAAACAACAACAAAAACCTCCACAGGGTGGGATGTCTATTTCAAGCGAGTCATTTCATTTGTTCTCAATGGACCTTATGTCTCTGGGACTTTGTGTCTTTAAGTGTACCAGGTGTGCCAGTTTTATAAGTAAATGAAGTGAGATTGAGGGGTTTCCCAACCCCCCCCCAAAAGTAATAGTAATTAGGGACTAGCCTCCACCAAAAAGTGATGAGATCTGAGTTAAAATAAGTATCATGACTATATCACCATATTTCCTCAAATGTCTGTACTTTTAAAAGGGGGGAGGGGTAGAGGGACAGTTAAGGCTGTCTTCTGTGGTATGTGAATCTTAAGTTTTCTCTTTCCCAGTCCAGTTCCTTCAGAGTTGCTCACTTGCTGTGTGACTGTAGGATAGTCTGTTGCCCTCTCGGGGGCTCAGTTTTTGCCACTGTCACATGGGACAGCTTTGGGCCTGGGGCAGCAGAAACCATGGTAAGAGTACCAGGCTTCAGGAGGTCCTCCCTTGGTGGTTCTGTGCCTGGCAGGGCAGCACCGGGTTTGACCTGCTGCCTACAAAGGGGCCTGAGAGCAGCAGCCTCCGCCCTCAGCCTCACCCACTTCTGTTTACAGAGCACATTGCCTTTGGTCCCCCCCGCTCTCTGTCTCACAATAGCCCTGTGAAGGCGGGACCTGTATTGCATTGTGCAAAAGAGGAAACTGAGGCTCAGAGAGGTTGCTAATAATAACAGCCACTGGCAGATTTCCAGCTTTTATGATGTGCCAGGCGCTGTGCTCAGTTTGTATTAAATTGCCTCGTTTCATCCTCAGAATTCTTTAAGAGGTAGGCACCGTCTCTCCCAATTTGGAGGGGAGGAAACAAGCTCGGACAGGTGAAGTGATTCCCCCAGGCCAGGCCCCTTCCTGGGATCTGCCTAGACAGCCCGCAGGAGCTATGGGGAGAGTGAAGGCATTGAAGACCAGAGAGAGGGGAACAGGTGACTGAGGGAGCCCCGAGACAACCAGGGTCCCAGTCAGACCCTGGCAGCCTGCTCTCTCCAAGGAAGTCCAGGGCAGCCGGGGGAGGGTGACAGGAGTTGAGGGAGAGGAGAGGGGGTTTCCCTGGAGAACTCAAGGGCTGGATGGGGGCAGAGCACCGGTCCCAGGGTTCCCAGGGCAATTCCCACCTGTCCCTCTTAAGTTCTGCTTTTTTGCAGCTCTGACCTCGACCTTCTCCCCCGCAACTGATTCCTCATCAACTGTGGGCTCTGGGTCTGCCCCCTCTGTTTCCCACACTAGCTCACTATAGACACCAGCCTCAGGGGGTCCTCTAAAGGCACAGTTCTTAGCACTAGTAGCAGAAGTGCCCCAGCGCTGTCATTCAGTAGACCACAGCCTTTCCCCCCATGGCCTGGTGCAGCTCTATTAGCCACCCCAGTGCACAAGGCCCAGGTGCTGAGTAGGCAGTTCCCTGCCCTTCCCCCGACACCATGAGATCCTGATGCAAGAGCAGCAACCACAGTGGCAGAGCTTCCCAGGAATGAGATTTTCTTTCCATTGCCCAGGAAGTCCCTGCAGCAGGTGGGCAGGCCTGCAGTGCAGGCTGAGGTGGCCGATGTCGGGAGGGGCACTGTTTTGGTCCAGGCCCAGTGGTGGCAGCAGCAGCGGCAGTGGTGTGTGTGGCGGTGAGTGTGAGTGCTGAGTTCACGCAATCCCTGAACAGCCTGGGCTTTTCCTTCCTCTTCTTGAGGCCCTGGCCAGCTCCTTGGCACCTGGTCCAAAGCATTTCCAAGGTTTCGGAAGCTTCTAGTTTCCCCAGGGCTGCCAAGGGGAGGAGGGCAGGAGGACTGGGCGGGGCCGTGAGCACTCTCCCTCTCCAGGGACCCACTGGTAGTCCTGGGGCGGCCAGGAGGCCAGAGTATCTGGCTCTGGGATGTGTCCCAGGAGGCATTCAGGGAACACTGGCCCCAGGTGGGGGTCACGTAGGAGGGGGCCAGAGGCCCCTCCTTGCCTCATGTGTGACTTCTTCCTGCCCACCATATCATGTCAGCTTACAGACCCGCAGTCCAGTCCCCAGTTCAGCAGATGGAGAGACCAGGAGAGAAATTTACTCAAGGTCACATCATGGTAGTAGTAATGGGACTGGACTCCCAGGTCTCTGGCTCTTGGTTCAATCTTTCCACTATAGCAGGTAGTTATGCAAATTAATTAGATTATACAAAATATCCATGGCTTTGTATGCCTAGCATGGTGGGACGGGTAGGTGTGTGTCCTAGGGGAGCTTATGGGTTCTCTTCTCTTTAGACTATCAGATCCTGTCAGGCCCTGGTCTCCCCCACTGCAGGCCAGGGTTGGAGGGGCTGTGCTGACAGGGAGGAGTGCAAGGGGCTCTGGGACTGTGGGCACCTGGCGTCCTGCTGCCGTGGAGGCGCGGGGCTGACAACGCCAGGAAACAGCCAGAGGAAGCCTCCAGGATGGGCCCCCAGAGCCTGCAGGGCGGTGTGGGCCCAGCACAGGACATTTTCTCACGCGTCCTGGGGAGGCTGCTTGCTTTCTCCAGGCCCCCTGGGTCCCCATCAATAAGTCCAACTGAATGGAGAGGCTGGGTTGGGGGGGGTGATTTATTTCCTGGCTTTGGAACCAGCCATTCTCCCTGCCCCCCATCTTCCTCCTGGCCAGAGAACAATGGGGCATCCCCAGACAGGCCTTCCTGGGACAGCAGGTGTGGGAGTAGGGTGGATGGCCACTGGCCCCACAGCTCCCAGCCTGAGGCTGTTAGGCACTGGGAGCCTAGACTGTTCTCTTTGCTTCCAAACAGCAGCCTGAGGGGCACTTGCTGGAATCCCTGGGACCCTTTAGAAAAACACTGGACTCTGACCCTCTGCCCAGTATCTCTGGGCCTAGGAACTGTTTGTTCATCCAGTCCTGATAATGTTGCCATATTGCCCCCAATAATGGGAAATAAAGTTCTGAAAAATAATCAGGCATAATCACACGACGCAGACCCAAGTACTACCTGCTTATTACGATGTCTCCGCTCCGGCTCCAGCCCTGGTTGGTTTTATGGTGTAATCAAAGGAGTGAATCAGATGTTTCATTTTACACTCTGGTTCTTCACTTAACATGATTTCATGAACCTTTTTCTCTTGTGGTTACCGAGGCTTCATACTTAGCACTATTAATAGCTGAGCATCATCCACACTGGGGATAGACTTCAGTTTACTCAGTTTCCCCATTGTTGGATGTTTTACCCTGATAAGTTACACTGCAGCAAACATCTCCGTGCACACAGCTTGGTTGAGCCCCTTGGGAGAGCTTCCTGGACATGGAATTCTAGGCGAGAGGCACGCCCATGCCCCCCTTGACACCTGAGACCATAGATTTGGGAGCAAGGGTCAGCCCTAGCTTGTCGTTTTCAGAAGTCCTAGCAGATGTGCAAGGGCCAGGAGATGGTAAAAAGTATTTCCCAGGCAGCACAGACTTGCAGAATTAGCCAGGTGCTGCGAGTTCTGGGGGAAGAGAATGGGAACGGGAGATAAAAGGAGCGCAGGGCTCCCCCTTGCAGAGTCCCTAACTTAGACACACAGGCCCCTGGGACCTGCTGTACCAAGCAGGCCACTCCTTGTTGGTAATTAGCCCATCAATCTGCACTGAGATCTGGAAGGAACGGAAGCCCTTTAAAGCAATTTGCTCTTTTAATATCACCCCCGTGATCTCATTTAATTTTCTCAACCAAACTTTGCTCACTGAGGATGCCAAAGGCTCCTCTTGCACGTGCCAGCCCGGGCTGAATTCTCACCCTTTCCAAATAGTGGGTCAGACTCTGAAGCTCTCCCAAGATCTGTTTCACCTGTGGCCGTTTGGATCCCAAGAAAAAGAGCTTTTTCCTGTCCCAGCTACCAACGCTAAGAGTGTAGTTTAAAAGATGTGGCTTTCAACCCAGGCAAGCAGGCCACCACTCCCTACCCTGAGCTGCAGGGGAAAGGCCAGCGCTATTTACTGTCATACTCTGGCATTCAGTGTGTGTGTGTGTGTGTGTGTGTGTGTGTGTGTGTGTGTGCACGCCAGGAGCAAAATCTCAGGTAATCTTCCCATGAACTCTGTGGAGTTGGTGTGTGATCACCCCATTTTATACACCAGAAAACTGAGGTTTTGAGTCTCAATGACTTGCCAATGTCCCTACCATGTTCCCTTCCTTGAGTGATTGCCAGGTGATAGGTCATAGGGAGCTGGGGTGCTGCTGTCACCGTGTCATACCCCAGAAATGAGGGGGTGAGTGGCTGTGTGCCTGCCACACCCTTGTGCCACTGCCCCATTCACAGCCGTTCCGGCCTGGTCCCATCCCCTCCAAGAAGGGAGCCAGCTGAGCCAGCAGAGCTCCCAAGCTGTCAGCAGCCCGGCTGGGAGAGCCATAGTGATTTATGTTACCTCGTCCCCCACACTGTGCTCCCCCCACCCCCCGCCACCCAGGGCCCGGTATACTTACTGACTAATGGAAGCCCAGCGCAGAGGGAAATAATTCTGCCAGGATCTGGCTTCACTGACAGGGGCAACCTCCATTGCTTTGGGGCAGAGACAGAGTAGGGAACAGAGGGAACTCGGGCAGAGGCCAGAGACAGAGACACATTGATGCTCTGAGAAAACAGATGGAGCCCACGTGGAGACTTGGAGGTGCAGAGAGTGGCACTGCCTGGCAGCCCAGTCCCTAGACTAGCTTCTCCAGGGCCCCAGTGGGGAGCCAAGAGGTGAGCCAGGAGTCTAAGCTTCCAGATGCCCACCAGCCTACCAGCCTGTCCATTTGGTATGGGTTTTCATATTCATAGGACATCAAAACTTCTCATCTAACCCCTCAATGACAGATGGGCAAACAGGGGCCCAGAGGTGGCAGGTTCTTGTCCAGGGTCACACAGCTTGTCGGTTACTGAGCTAAGACAGGAGTCTAAGTCCCCTACTTCCTTGGGATGTCACAAGAACACTCCAGCCATAGTGCACCCTAAGGGGTAGAAGGAAGACCTCAAAGATGGCAGAGAATGTACAGTTGCCAGTGGGGGAGCAGTTGGGGTTCAGGGAGGAGGATGGGCACCAGCATTAAGGGCATTTCCTAAGGAGGAGAATTGGAACAGCCCCAATAGCAAGAAGGGCAGGCCAGGGGAACCCTGGAAAGCCACACCCGGATGTGTCCCCTCTGTGAATCATCAGGTGCTTCCTTGTTCTTTGCCAGGCACTGAGGGGCAAGTGGGAGGAGAGGAAACAGCACTCCTACATCTCACCTGGCTCCTCTTGCCAGCATGCCTGGCCTTGTGGTGGAGACGAAGAGCCCTGGAGTCAGACCCCACCTGCCACCAGCTCAGCATGCCTGCCACTCACCTCTCCTGAGCCTGTTTACTTACTCCTCTGCAAATGGGATCCTTCTACCACTGAGAGGGAGAATCAGGAAGTGGGGCTGAGAGGAAGCCCAGGTGAAGAGGAGCTCTGGCCTCAAGTCAGGTGTCTCAGGACCTCGGGTGCCTCTCCTGGACCCTTCCCCCTCCGGGCCCACCTGGACCAATCACATAGGTAGCTAGTGCCTCAGAGATGTGTTCCATCTGTGAAATGGGCAGAACCAGGCCGCTTCCCCACTCCCTGCTCTTCTCCCAGCCCCAGGAAGGTATGCCCACTAGGCCATGAGCTCCCGCCCCCTCATGCCAGGTGCTGCACGGAGGTGCTGTGTGGGTTTGGGAGGTGTTGCCCCTGGCTGGAGGCCCAGCAGCCATCTGGGGCCTGACAACCAGAAGGAATGAGAAAACCACCGAGCCTGTCACAGGGCAGAGACCAGGCTCTGTCCCCTCCTGGCATCGGGATGGGCTGTGGCAGGTGTGCAAGGAGCTCTGCCAGGTCACCTGGCTGCTACCACTTCCATGGATGCCTAGAGTGCCTGCTGTGCACCAGGCCTGAGCCAAAGCCTTTCATATGTGGGATCTCCTGGAGTTAAGCAATGTCCAGATAAACCCATTTTGCAGATAAGAAAACCGAGGCCCAGAGATTGGAAGCAATGTGCACCAGGACAGCACTGCTTCCACTGGAAACGGTTTCTGAGAGCTTACCTTGAGCCAGGCACCAGGCCAAGTATTCCTCACACGACCACATCTGTTCCTCCTAGTTGTCCTCTAGGCTAGGGGCTGTTAACAGCCCATTTTACAGGTGAAGAAACCAAGGCCCAGAGAGGTAAAATCCCATCAATGTGTCTCTGCCTAAAATCCCACAGCTGTTGACGCTGAGATTCTCTCCTGGGTGTGTCTCAGGCTCCTGGGGAGACATGAGTACCCTCAGCTCTAGGCAGGACCCTCACCTCTCAGTCTAGGCTAAAGAATATAGGCATTGCCTCTTGCTAGTCTCTGCCTGCCTGCTGGCCAACCCAGGATGGGAGGAGGGGCTGCAGATTAAGAACTCTGGGGGGAAGCCCTGGTGTCTCTATCACTTTTACTTCTTGAGTGTCCAGGAGGCCACCCCATATCTCTCCAAACTGAACCTTGAGGCCCCTCCAGGACACCTGTGCCTTTCCTAGAACCCTCTCCCGAGCATCCAAGAGCAAAGGACAAACCATGTACTTTGAGAGCATCTTTTTAGAAAAAGTGATTTGTTCAAGGTCGCACTTCTTGGGGCATCCCAAGGAATCATTGTGTAGTCCCATCAGAGAAAGGGCAGGAGGAGCCAAGGATGGGCCTTGCTCAGCTGGCTCCTGCTCGTGCCCGCCTTCCAGGGTCTCTCTCAGGTCCCCAATCTGTTTCCACCCACCCCCACATTGCCTTTTCTCTTGAGGTTGATGCCCCACCAAGCAGAGGATCCCCTTCCCCCCAGAGAATCAAGCATCCAAAGACCCTCCTCCTCCCTGTCCAAGGACAGTCACCTCCCTGTCCAGGAGGCAGCTAGCAGGCAGCAGGGGAGAGGTGGAGCCTCAGGGTGGGCAGCCATGTTGGGGGCCAAGTGAGGCAGATGTCACCAGTCTAGACATGGCCCAGCCTCACTCCATGGACAGGGTGGAGGGAGGGTAAGTATTGCCATTCATTAGACTAACCTTAGACCTGGACAGCTCTTGACAGGTTATGAACCCTTTCATATCGGTAAGAAGGTGCCAGTCACTTCATCCAAAGATTAAGATGGAGGCTCAGAGAGGTGAAGTGCGTTGCCCAGCTTTACACAGCTAGTGAGTCCACGGCAGGGCAGGAACCTAAACTAAGTTTTCTGGGTGCACAGTCAGACCCTGTGCTGATTGCTTTCACATGTGCCATTCTTTAGCTGAACAACAGGCCTGGGAGGTTCATGTGGATCTCCCCATTTTTATGGAGGAGGAGATGAGGGCACAGAGAGGACCTGTAGGCACAGTGCCTCGGCACAGCCTAGCTCAGACAAGTATTGCCTCCCTAAATGTCAGAAGTGGGGCAGACTGGCCTGGGCAGCTCCAAATCTGCCTGTCTCAGATGTAGGAGAGCACTGTCTGCTCTGTCCTGCCTGGCACCACAGGATTTGGGTGTGAGCCAGAGCCTCTAAGAGACAGACCTTTGTCATGTCCCTCCTGGTGGCCACTGCTCCCCACCTCTTGCCCAGAGGTGGCTTCTCCAGCACCCCTGTTTCCATGCCTGAGATCCAAAACTCAGCTCAAGAAATCACACCTGATTCACCTAGCTTTCCTTTCCAGAGGTCCCACTGTGGAGGCAGCAAGCAGGGGTGCTCGGGACCTGCCCTCCCCACCACCCCAGGGAGGAAGTGGCTGTAGGTGGAGGCGAGAGAGCAGGCTGGGCCTGGGAGCTTAGAGGCTCTGATGGCACCGGGTGTGGCCTGTAATCCCGCTGGCTGGCTGCCCTGTTCCCTAATTAAAGTGTCCTTTGAAAATGCCCTCGGGCCCAGGACCAGCTCTGCCAAGTGAAGCGGGCACCTCCCAGAAATCTCAGTGGCTTCTGTGCCTTCCCTGCAAGGTCTCTGGACTCAGGGCTTTGGGCATTGGGTGAGGCTGGGGGTCACACGAGGACCTCAGGTTGTGCCATCCAGTTGTCACTGTCTCCCAAGACCCCGCTCTTCCACACCCCTTGCTGCAGACACAGCCTCCTTGTGCAGGATCCTGGAGAACTCTGATCAAAGGCATTATTGAGGAGGCTTGTCAGAACGGTGGACGCCAGGAGAGAGGGGAGGGGGTTACAAGAAGACTGAGTCACCACGGGCCAATTGTGGTGAGTGGGCAGTAGGTGGCTGGAGCCAGCTTTTCGGGCTGGGAGGAGGGCTCAGCCAAGAGGCCCAGGAAGGGGTGTGTGGGCAGCTCAGGGCGTGTGGAGAGACTGCACTGTTGCACCAGGACACTTCCCCAGGTGAGCAAGCCTGTGCCCCCGCAGTTCCGTATGAAAGCCACCTTCTGGTCAGGGCAGCAGACCAGCCCGCTGGGTCCGTCCTGTGGGGAGGGGGCTGAGTCTTCCCACACAGAATGCCCAGAGTTGACAGGGCTGGGCTGAGGGTGCAGTTGGGAGTGGCAGGTTGGCATCCAAGGGGACTGGTCATTGAGGAGTAAGAGCCACTCTGTAACTGAGACAAGTCACCCCACCTCTCTGGGCTCCATTTCCCCCCGGGGTTTACTGAGGGTGAGCTGGCAGGGACTAACCAGATCAAGAATGGTGGAACCCTTTCTTCTTGGCTTGATTGGTATGGCTGAATGTAATCCTGTGCTGAGGAGTCTGAGGCCCTGTCCGGGCATGTCAGGATTGATTAGTGATGCCTGCCACTGCCTTGGGCTGGACCAGGCTGCTGTGTGTGTGTGCTCCTGAACTAGATTTTCTCTAACCCTGGCACACTCTAAACACCCTGAGATCCTGAGGACACCAAGGCCTCCCACAATCCTGGCTCTGCTTCTGCATCCTGATGTTCCAGTGGACACCAGAGCCTCAATTTCTCCATCTCTAAAAGGGAGAGAAGGACTCAGCTGGACCTCTCGGGCCTTGACTTGCAAATCACCTATTTCCCTGTGTCCACTGAGCCCTTTCTTTGGCCCCAACTGTGCCCTGTGCAGTGAGGGCCTGGCTCAGGCCCTGAGTCAGCCTCTTACCCAATGTGTGATGTGGGGCACGTTAGTTACCCACTGACCCTTGGTTAGTAAGGTAGGAGTGATGGTGGCTGTGCCCATGAAATACAACCGCACAGAGACCGAACCCCAACCTGCACAGTGCTCTCAGCCCTGGATGGGACTCTGCTGAAAGGATCGGAGAAGCAGCCTCAGTTGGTTTCTCTGCCCCTTCCTGACCTTGGCTTTAGGTGGGAACTTTGTCGAGGGTGGGGCAGGGGTTGGTGCGAGGACAGTTTCAAAGCAACACAGGCTCAGACTGTGAGCACTCCACTCTCCCAAGACGGAAGCCCCGGCTTGAGCTGTCTCCTCTGTAAACTCCCCACTCCCTCCCCCTAACCGGCCCCATGAAAAGGGAATGGGGCAGGAGGGAGGCCGGCTGCAGACTTTGTAATTTGGCTTGGAGGCGGCTCCTGTTCGTTTTAACCAGGCTGTAATTACGGCTGGCACCCAGCACCCCTCATTACCGGAGCCTGGAAGGAGGACTCTAATTATAGCGTGCTAGGTTGCCCCCCACACACACCCCCTCCACCCACTGTAGCGGTGCACCGCCTCCCCCCCAGCAGAGCTAGCTGCCTAGACTGTGGGTACCTTTCCCAGGGCTCCTCATTTTTCTTGTTTCCAGAGCCATCCTTAGACGGGGGCGGGGGAATAGATCTACCTAGAGGAGTCCAGGAGGTTCGTTCATTCATGCAAGAAGCATTTATTAAGCATCTACTGTATGCCAGGCTGGCACTGGGGTCAGTGGTGAACACACCTGCTATCCAGCCAGGAATGGGTGTTCAGGCAGAAAGTTCCCTGAAGGCCATTGGGCTGCTGAAAACATCTTAATATATCCACACTGGATGGCAAATAGCCACATCCCAAGCCTTGAGTGCCCCCAGTTGCCCAGTTAATCCCCTGGGGTGCCTCCCTCAGATTCATTTGGCACAGCAGGAATGCTAAGACTCTGCCCCAGAACCCACACAGATGGGTAAATCATACTGTTCCTACTTACGAGTCCCTGGGGCCCCAGGATCTAATCGGGACCCAGGCATTAAACAAGGAAATATACAAATGAGTATAGAACGAAGAAAAGTGACAAGGGCCCTAAGAAGAATGCTACAGGAAAGCCAGGGCCCTGTGCAGTTGGGAGGGGCACAGTCAGAGCCAGGCTCTCTGAGGAGGTGAGCTTTATTCAGCCAGGTGAGGGAGGCAGGTGGGGATAAGGCAGCACTCCAGGGGTCCCCACTGGAGGCCAAGAGAATGGGAGGCTTGCAGTCTGAGATCTTGCACTCTGCGGTGTCCCCACACTGGGTGGGAGCATGGAGAGCAGTAGGATGCCTCCTGCATGTGGTGCCTACAGCACTGGGCCATGAGTCTGTGGACTTGCAGTCCAGGCCCAGCTCTGCCAGAGTGCTGTGTGACCTAGGCCAGGCACACCCTCCCTGGGCCTCCTCTTCCCTGGCTATCTATGGGGAGGCCCTTTCAGGCTGCAAGCCTTCCCTCTGCCCCCACCCCTGAGATTTAAGGAGGCTGTGACCAGCAAGTACTGTTTAAAGGCTACACTTTGGGATGCCTGTGCAGTGAGGGCCAGGCCGCCAGGGTGGGGGTGGGGTTGACAGCTCCAGGCTGTCCCATCCCCTCATGAGTTATTAGGAGCCACCCGGAAGCAGACACAAAGGGAATTGTCCTGAGCTGGAGTCAGCCCCCTGCCCCCCAGCTGAGAACAATTGAGGAGGAAAACCAAGGCCATTTGTCCAGCTCAGAGTGTGGCAGTGACGATGCCTGGGAAAATGCCGAGTAGTTCTCAGCTAAAATTAAACCTTTACATCAAGGGCAACCTGAAGCCTCTATTGTTTTGAACTTGGGATCTCAGGGGACATGGGGGCAGGGGGTCTCAGGAGAAGCAAGTGAACTTTCCCTCTCCCAGGGCCTGGACCAAGCCAGTCCTCAAGCCTTGAGGGTGCCCAGTAAGGAGGAGCCGGCCAGGGGACAGAGGGACAGACAGGGAGGGAAGGGGCCTGGCTTCCCAAGATTAGCGATGTGGGTAGCTGACAGCCTCTAGATCCCTATTGGAGACATTCTGCCCTCACCAATGACACTGATTGCACCCCGGGCTAAGTTGGGGGATCTGGAAGGAAGTGCAGGAAACAAGTAGAAAAATAACTCTTGACCCTTCCCAGAGGACTCGGAGTGGGGAATCTCCCTGTTCGTGGTGGCCAGTTCCAACCACTGGGGCCCCACACTTGGCTTACCACCCTTCCTCTGCCACCGAGTGACTGTGGGCAAGTTACTTATCTCCCTGAAGGCCATTAGGTCACCAGTGCAGGTGGGTGTTGATAGCAACTTCCCAGGTTGTTAGAAAGATGATAGGGAGGATGTCGATAGTAATAGTAGTACTAATAACAGTAATGTAGCTTATACTCAATAAGCCTTTTGCTGTGCCAGGCATCCCTCCAAGTCCATGGTCGGCAAATTGCGGCTCTCAAGCCACGTGCGGGCAGCTCTTTGGTCCCTTGAGTGTGGCCTGGGAGAGTCTATTTTGAAGAAGTGGCATTAGAAGAAGTTTAAGTTGAAAAAAATTGGCTCTCAAAAGAAATTTCAGTCGTTGTATTATAGATATTTGGCTCTGTTGACTAATGAGTTTGCCGACCACTACTCTAAGTAATGTGTATATGATGTGTTTAATCCTTCCTAGAAATACTATTACCCCCATTTTGCAGATAAGGAAACTGAGGCCTAGAGAGGCTAAGTAATTTGCGAGGACGCAGATGCAGGCGATGGCTGTCAGTGTAGGTATTAGGTATCACAGCACAGCAGTGCCTGATTCAGACTCAGGTCTCAGACCATGCGGCCAAGTCATTCCTTTCCTTCCTTGGGAAGGGTCTCCAGCGGCGTCAGAGCGATGCGCAGGGTAAGCACTGTTGTGTCTGCTATTTTATATTTCTGTTGGGAGACAAGAGAGCGTAGAGCAGTGGGCAGCCACCGCACCGGGAACTTGTTTTCAGGCCTGCGGAGTGTGAAGCCACCGCCCACGGCCTGACCAACCCCCAGGCTATCTGGGTACAGACTAGTTTGAGAATCGCTGGCATAGAGGTTAGGGAGACCATTCGAGTGCTGATGACCCTGTTCTGTGACCTGGAGCAAATTCCTTCATCTTTCTGTGCCTCCATTTACTCACTTGCAAACTGAGGATGACAGTGGGAGTACCTGCCTCCATGGCTGTTGAGAGATTCCGTTAAAGGATGTAGGCCTGGCGCTCTGTGCAGTGCCTGGGTGTGGGTTAGTCCACAGCGGTTACTGGTTCCCCACAGACTTACTAGGACACACAGCTGAACTAAAGGGAAAGGTGGATCTTTGTGGCCCAGGAAGCCTGTGTGTCTCTATCTGAGCACAGCTCCCCAGCAGAACAAGGGCTCAGAACAGGTAGTCCCACTCCCCACTGCCTTCCCCACCCCTCGGGGCTGAGAGGTCCGGAGGCTGAGAAGGACATCTCCCCACCTGGCTGGTTCCTGTCTTTCAGGAACTTTCAATATCAACCAAAGAGCCCTGCTGGCATGGCTCAGTGGTTGAGTGTTGACCCATGAACCAGGAGGTCACGGTTTGATTCTGGGTGCAGATTCAATCCCCAGTAGGGGCTGTGCAGAAGGCACTCAGTCAATGATTCTCTCCTCACTGGTGTTTCTGTCTTTCTCTCCTCTCCTTTCTTCTCTCTGAAATCAATAAAAACATATTTTTTAAAAAAATCAACCAGAGACTCATAAACTAGGTGAGGTGCTCTCTCCCCTGGGGTTCTCAGGAAAGAGCAGAGTTGTCTCCTGGAAAACCAGCTTTGAGAATTATAGTCTGGAGACAGGTGATCCCAGACCTTGGGGGCAGGGGTCGGGGTCCTGACAGTTTCCAGGAGCGTGTCTTGGCTCTTGTCTGCACCACCTGAGTGTTTCAGATGGCTCCATAGAGGCCTCTGGGAGCCCTTTGCTCCTTCTCTTCTGTGCTTTCCCCGCCAAGGGGAGGTTCCTGGGCCAGGCCAGGCCAGGCAGAACACAGCTGACAGGCCCAGCTCTCCTTCAGGGCTCTAGGTGAGAATTCCTACCCACCCAGCCCCCCTCATCCCCAGTCCCTAGCTCCCCATCCACATGCTTCCGTGTCATGCACACTCTCACACCTATGGTCCCAGCTGTCTCTGGGAAGTGGGCACAGGGATGTTGTGCCCATCCTACAGACAGACAAGCCAAGGCCCAGCTAGCCTGAAGTCACTCAGTCAGCTCTTGGCTGGCCCAGGACTGTTCTGGTATTCTTTTTCTGTGGAGCCATACGTCCATCCTTTCACTTTTCCCCTTGCAGACTTTCTTATTTGCCTCAAGAAATCCATGGAGAGAGTGACAAACTGAGTGCCTGCCATGTACCAGGCTTGGGGACATGGGCCAGCTCCCCTGAAGTGACACAGTGGTGGCCCCGGGGTTGACCCATATCCTGTGTATTCCAGGGCGCTTGCTCATCTTCGTGCCGCTTTTCAGGGTCTTTCCTCCCTTTGCTGGGGCCCAGTCACCCCACCCTGGAGAATAGCCTTCTCATGCTGCCTCCGGCTATGCGCCTGCCCTCCTGCCCTCGAACTCTTCCTCTGGCTGTAGCACAGAGGCCGAGGTGAACACGCGGCATCTTGAGCCAAGGAGGCCCATCGATTACATCCTGAGCCAAGGAGGCCCATCGATTACATCAGCAGGTGCAAACAAGCGGGCAAGGGCAGTGCCAGAGTCCCCCGGGATTGGGGGTGGAGCTCCAGCCGCACCACTTGAGTCTGTTTCATTCCCTCCTTCCAGCTTGCATCAGCCTTTTGCAGCTTCACATCATCATGGAGTGGGCCAGAGTAGCAGCTGGGGGGCTGGGCCAGGGCGGGAGTGGGGAGTGACGCGCAAACCCAGAGGAAGACCCTGGAGCTGCTGGTATCAAGGTAGTGCCCCCTGGCAACCCCAGGAAAGCACACCCACTGTTTCTTACTGTGAAAAGCAATAATCAAAATTAGCAAGTGCACGGGGCTGCCTAGCTGGCAAATAGGCTTCATACTTCTGACCTTAATGTTCCCAGCAACTATGGGCAAGAAGCAAGCCAAAGTGACCCCATTTCCCAGAAGGGAAGGGTGAAGCCCAGAGAGAAGTGGTGTACCCAAGTTCACTTCTTGAGCCAGTGACAGCACCAATGTGTTTCAGAATACGAGGGATGACAGGGGCCTGGAGAACGACATCCCCGCAGTAGCCAAGTGGAGGTAGTCAAAGCCTGCTTCCTGGAGGAAGGGGGCTGCCTCCTTGACTGAGAAAGAAGGAGCCACAGACAAAGCTTCGGATTCACACCTACACCGACGGGTCAGCTGGCAGAGGAGTCAACATGACTGCAGGCTGGAGGCACGCTGAGTGCCGTCAAAGTTGAGGTGTCTGGATCCTTAACTTCGAACCTTTGCTGTGAGCTTCCCAGTGGTAGGACTGGAGCTTGGTCATTACTCCCCAGGCCCTCCCAGAGGCATCATCAAGGGCAGCTCGGGAAATGCTTGGTTAAAGAATGGGTGAGTCCTGCCCACCCCCTGCCTCCCTCGAGGTGCACCTGAGCAGCCATCTATGCCTTCCCCTTGGCCAGTGCATCTGTCTCCCCCCACATCGTCACCAACAACTCAACTTCCCACCCAAGCGCAGAGCCAGGTCTTCACCACAGGTGGAACCAGAGAGAGGCAGAGCCTTGGGCTGAGTACCAGGATGCCCCCATTCTACTCCCGGCTTTGCTGGTACCTGTTGTGTGACCTGAGGCCAGTCACTCCCCACCTCTGGTCCCAGGGTGTCCCTGAGAGTGTGAGTTTCCAGCGTCTGCCTTCCTGGCCTGTGGAAGAGGCAGAGCAGGAATGAGACGAAGGCCAGAGATGGATGGCCACCTTCTTCCCTGGCCCTCAAGGCCTACTCAGGAGCCCAGTGGATTCCGGGCTCAGAACATACAAGGAGCCCCCACACAGCTTCACTCACCACTCATTGCTCTCAGGTTTCTCTTTCTCCGTAACTCCCAACTCTCCCCCTCTGTTCATCTCTCTCTATTGGTCCCAGGCAGGCCCCATTTCACAGATTGGCAAGAGCCTGTCTGGGTACCCCTTTTTCTCTCTCCCTGCAGCGATTCTCTTTTTGCCACCATGATGCCAGAAAACTCGGGGTGTTGCAGCCACCAACTAGCTGTTGGGCGGTGGACAAGTTGTGGTCCCTTGCTGGGCTCAGGGTCCCCCTCTGGAAGTCACGGGGGGGAGTCAGGTCCAAGGGCTCCGTTTCCCAGGGTGTGAGCTGCCTCCTGGTGCCTGCCAGGTGGCCCACAGCCACCACCGGGACAGCGTCTGGCCAGGCGTGGTGACAGTGCTGACGGCAGTGGGCAGGCATCATCGTTTTCCACTTTGCAATGTGTTGGCAGTGGTCTTTGCTTTGCAAGGAGGGGCTGTTTGGCCCTCGAGCATGAGGCTGGGAAGGCAGAGGAAATTGTGACCTGGGGGCACTCTAAGAACAGGCATGACCCTCAACTTTCCAAGGCGGCATGGGGACACCCCGCCCGGAAGGAAGGGCAGCAGGGACGTAACCACTGCCTGCCAGGCAGAGGCGATATCCATGCACGTCTTTACTTTTCTGGGAGACGAACAGGACACCGGGCATGCAGAGCCAACCTGATGTCACTGGCCAGTGGCTCCCCGCACATGCTCTGCATCCTGCAGCTCGTCCAGCCCTGAAATGCTGTGCCAGGGGCGCCTCTGGCCTGTGCCCGTCTGACGTGTGTGACTGCCAAGAGAGAGATGCCCTATGCTTTTTGCTTATAGTTTAAAAGTCCTCTGCTAATAGCCTTGGAAGGAAAGCATAGAACACACAACTGTATATAGTGAGGCCCCTTTAAGTAATAAGATATGTGGATCTAAAAAAGGCAAAGAGGACCAATGGGGATGGAAACAGATGATTTGATAAACTGGGGATGGAAATAGATGATTTTTATTTTCATCTTTTTTCCCCTAAATTTTAAGTGTAAAAATAAAAGTATTTTTATTAGGAAGAAAAGGTGGTTTTTTTAAAATAAAGTTCCCCCATTTTCCCTAGGAGTCAAGAGCCCAGTTTCTCTTACTGGCTCTGCTGCTCAGATGCTGTGTGGTCCAAGGCCAAGCCACACCCTCTCTGTTCTCCATCCTAGAGGACAGTGATTAGATGGTCGCTGAGGTTCCATCAGTTGGTGGCATCCTATTTCCAAAGGGACTGTGCCCATGCCCCTGGCTGCTCCCGTCTACACTCACCTGCCACCCCAGGTGTTTCCGATGAGGCTGGGTGGTGCAGCTGGAGGAAGTGCTGTGTCCCCAGTAGGCCCAGCTAAACAAGCAGCCAACCAGTTATTTCCAGGCCCTCAAGGAGTTTGCCTTCCAGAGAGCAGACCTGTTCAGATACCAGCAGCAAACAATCACATACAGGAAGAAGGTAATTTCAAAGAGATGAGCACACTCAAAACCAAAACAAACAAACACAGAAACCATGACAGGGCGCAGAGAGCACGGGGAAGGCGGAGGGGGAGGATGAATTTGCATTTGGGGATCAGGAGAAGCCTCCCTAGGGAGGTGGTAGGTGGCAATTGAGCTGAGATATCCATGACAAAAAGTCAGCCACAAGAATATGGGGACATGGTGGAGGGGTGCCTCCCAGAAGGAGAGAACAGCAGGGGCCCTGGCATGTGTGACTGCTCAGAGAGAAGTGCCCTCTGCTAACAACCTCTGGGTGCCTTGGCGCCCCCTGGATGATACAGGAGCACCTGAAGTCTGAAGGTTCAGTGGGGTTAGGGCTTCATTCAGATGCAAAGGAAAGCTGCTGGCAGGTGTGAGCAGGGAGGGGTTTGTTTATACTTTGCAGGATCGAGGCTATTGTGAGTAGAGTGGATATGAGGGGGCAGAGGGAGCACATTGAGAAATGCTTTCAGTGGAAGGACATGGGCTTGGAGACTGCAGAAGGTGGTGATGGGTGGTCGTGCGGTTTGAGGCATGTTGGAAAGTTGATCAGATAATATAACTCAGGTCCCCATCAGGCCTGAGTCACCGCCATTGTCTTCAAACATTGACATAGGCAGAGTCTCTGTCCCAGCTGGCCAGGGCTCTCTAGGGGTCCAGGGGAGATGGTTGTGGATCGTAACGTTGGGTGGTGTATGGATGAGTCTCTTGGTGTGAGTGTGTGTCTGAGTGCGATTTCTTGGGGGCTGCACCAAGCTAGCCATGGGCCCCTCCCAGGTTAGGATGGATCTATTTGTCTCGGGCCTCTCAGACAAGTCCAGGACTTCTCACTTCTTTGAGCCTCAGTTTCCTCATCTGTGAAATGGGACGCCTACTTCGCAGAATTGCTCTATTGCTGATGATGTTCTCACTTGTGTGCTGGATAAACATTGTCTGGAGTATGCCTGAGGAGCAGGCTTTGCGCTCCTTTTGGGGAGAGGAAGGGGAAGCAGAATGAATGCTCTCTCCTCCCACCCAGGCCTCTAGGCACAACGGCAACCTGGGACCTTAGACTTGGAAAAGGAACAAAAAATTAATCCTGGAAAGACCCAGGTCCAGGCTGAGGGAGCCCAGTGACCAGAGGAAGGGACTGGAGGGAGGGTCCAGGCTCATGGATGTAGAATACAGCCTCTCCAGGTACCTCGGAGAGCCTGAAGGTAGACCAGTGATGCAGTAACCAAAGTGTCCCTCCCTACTTCCTAAGTAGTGTGGCTCCCTTTAGATGGGGCCTGGCTTTTACAGTGTGGCCTGCCCTGGGGCCTGGTCTCCAGCCTGCTATTGGCTCCAGCTCTTCTCCGTAGCTTGAGTCTTTCCAGAGAGAGATTTCTCAGGCTCAATCAGACACCCCCTTTAGGATGCAAGCTTCTGCCTTCGCTGGCCATCCGAGGCCACTTCCTGCACGGGAAGTGGTATCATGGGCACGGGCAGGTCTGCAGAGGGTATGGGAAAAGGGCCGCGCAAGGGGCCTCCTTTGTTAGGGATAGCTCAGACTCCCCTAAGTCCGCCAGCCCCCATTTGTCATCAGTAACGGCCATTGTAACCATCTCTGAGGGGGGTCCCCAGACTGAACCCCATAGCCACCAGGAACCCGGGCCAGATGGAAGAAGGGCTTTGTATCCAGGGAGGGGTCCTTCCATGTGGGATTTGTGTGTTTTTAAAACATAATAATAAATGGACTCCTCTCCCCTTCTCCCCTCACTCCCCACTGGGCACATCAGCCTCCAAGTGAATGGAAGAGATTTTCCATGCGGTGGGAGGTCAAGGCTGGCGAGAATTAGCCAGTGTCCAAGGGCTAGAGAAAGACTGTGATTGCTGATGATAAATGTGCCCAGCGTGGGGCGTTTCTCTCTCCCTCACCTCCCGCCTGCCCCCCTTCTCTCCTCCCAAGCCTGTCCCTCAGTGTGGGCACCACCTCATGCCAGCCAGCCCTGAGACACAGGCCTGCTGGGCTGCAGATGCCTGCCCCCAGATGCTGAGCCTGGGACCCAGGCCTGGTCTCTCACCCACCTGTGACAAAAACCAGTGGGAGGGGTGTCAAGCCCTCCCTACCAAACCCCTGCAGCCTCAGGCTGAGGCCTCTGGCTGGGCAGTGGGGCCAGCCAGGGGCGGGTAGACTGAGATGGGTGGGAGTGAGTTTTGAGTTTTCGTCCCAGGCCTGGGAAGACAGAGCCCAAGCCTTTCTCCTCGGCCCTTCTGTGGCTGTGCTGTCACCACTCCAAGCCCCGAGCCAGAACCTGGGCAATGGTCCAGCTTGGCTGTGAATTTGCTGTGTGAGTTGCGTTAGTCACTTCCCCTCTCTGAGCTGGTAGAGTGGAGGGCCCACTTTGGGCACCTACTTTCTATGCTTCTAGATGTCTATAGGCCGAAGAACCTGCCAATCTAGGCTTTTAGGGTTTCCCTGCACAGAGATGCCCTGCCTGGCCCCTCCCCCTGCTTCCTGGGCACCACCCAGTCAGTGGAGTACATTTACATCTGTTTTTCCATAACAATACCTCAGAGGTGACAGGGCAGCCTTGTCACCCCTTTTCATGGATGGGGAAACTAAGGCCCTGAGAAGTAAGCGGCCTCCCAAGGTCCCGGGCAGAGAGAGGGTCTGAAGCAGCCTGCTGACTCTCTGGCTGCCCCCAGCAGCTGGGACAGTCTCCCCATCAGGAATGTCCAGACACTAGTTTTAGCCTCTCCCTCCTTTCGAGAATCTCTGGGAAATACATCCTCTTGACCTTTGTCCTGAAGCCAGTTCTCCACCTCCAAGGCCCTGGGCTCCTGCTTTTTCTAGTGGCTGAGATTCTGGTACCTCATAAACAAGCCTGTGGCCTCAACTTCCTCTCCATCCGGACCTCCCACCTGCCAGGTGACAGCCTGTGTCTCCACATTAGGCACTGCCAAGGCCCAGCCCCTGGGAAGGAGTGTGCGGCCTGGCACGAGTCCTGTGGTTGGGTGGAGACTGGGCTCAGGCTCCCTGCTCTGTCCTGCAAGCTCCACTACTCTCCCAGGGGACCGGTACCATCCTGGACCCCATGGGGAACACTGAGAAAGGTGTGGTGTGCTCCCTGCCCTCCAGGAGCAGCTGCCAGAACCTGGAGCAGGGAGGTGTCCGCCAGACCCCACCTTCTCCCCTCCACTCCCCAATTTAACGTGGGTTTTGAGCAAACTTGTCCATGAGGAAGCCAGGTTAACGGTGAGAGGATGCAAAAGTACATCTCGTGAATATTCAAAAGAAAGACCAGGGAGGGCGGACCTCAGCCTTCAGAGACTGGGCAGCTGTCAGGGAGGAGGAAGCACAGGGTTCGGTGTCACCTCGGAGGTGAAAATCGTAGCGGTGGCTACAATTCCAGCTGAAAGTAAGGAGGACTTTCCTGTTAGGTCTGTCCAAAGGCACACCCACTGAGAAAGGCAGCAGTGAGCTCCCATCCCGGAGGTAGGAGTCAAGGTTGGACAAGGCGTTGATGGGGATGTTGCACTAGTGGGTCTTTGAATAACCTGTCGCTGTGAATCTGTGCCACCAAGGGATGAGCTGACAAGAGACCTCCTACAGGAATGTACAGACAAATTAGAAGGGAGAGTTTGCCTGGTGCCTGCAGGAGTCCCACCCGGAGGCGCTGGTGGTCATTTTGGCCTGAGGCCTGGTGTGGGGGAGGCTGGGGCACAGAGAGCCCAACATTACCTGGTTCCTCCTCCTTTCTTCCCAGGCTCTCCCCACACTGTGTCTTAGGACCACAGGAGATGCTGGGTGTGTGAGCCTCGAATAAAAAATGATCTCATGTTAAGCAAACTGACTTCCTAAAGAAACACACGGGACATGGTCATCCATGAACAGATTCCCCATAAGGAATCTTCAGATCTCAACGTGTTAGAAGTAGAATAGGGCTTGAGAGATTGGCTCAACCAACCTCCCGATTTTACAGACGGGGTCTCCGAGGACTGAGAGGAAGGCCACACAGCAAAGCCGGGGTGCAGACCCAGGGCCCCTGACTGGTTCTTTTCCTGTGTGTTAACTGTCCGCAGTGCCGTCTGTGCAGGGGTGCGTCCTCTCCTCAGGCGAGTTGGCCCATTCGTGTCTGCGGCTTTAAAGGCAGTTTGCAGGCTTGCAACCATCGGTTCAAATGAGTCCTGCTATTTGAAAAACACACTTTATGCGGGACATTTTCCTGCCAGCAGGACGTTCCGGTCTGGCCTGGCAAAGGCAGAGTTTCCTCCCAGGGGAATCTTCTCAGGTGTTCAGTGGGAGCGCTGGAGTGAGGCCAGGGAGGTGGGTGACTGGGAGCCTGGCTTCCTCCCACGACAGGTGACGGCAGGCACATCTCTCCGTGCTCCATGTCCTCTGTGGAATGGGGAGGTAATCCCCACCTTTGTGGTTGCGAGGAGTAAATTAGCTGAAATATTCCAGGCGCCTGGCACAGCGTGGGCATGAGTGCTGGTTCCCAGGGCTGACGTTCGATTCGAGCATCAGACTGCCTGCGTTTGAACTTTACTCGGCTGCTCACTCACTACCTTAGCCTCCTGTGCCAGTTACAGACCCCCGTCTCAGTTTTCTCATCTGCAGTATGAGGATAACCGTGGCACTGAGCATATAGGGTTGTGGTTTCTAACTGTGTGCCCAGGCACCCCAGGGTGCCGCAGCCAATTCGTAGGGGTGCTGGGAGATATTTTTCATCTTCAAGGAAACACAGTAGGACTGGATGGCTGCCAGCCATGCGACAGCTACTAGTCCAAGACAGCTTATAGCTTCAGCATTACATCACACTTCTTTCCTTTAAATGGCATCATAGCTTCGAAAAGCTGGAGTTTGGGCATTCGGGAGTACCCTGAGACAGACAGTGAGGGTGGCAGTGTCCACTCTGGTCCCAAGATGTGGTGCCTTATTAGTAAGTCAGTCACTGAAATGTTTAGGAATGGACTACAAGTAATCTTTTACTTTCAAATTATGTATATTACTAGAGGCTCAGTGCACAAAATTCATGCACAGGGTGGGGTTGGGGGAAGGATGTCCCTAAGCCTAGCCCGTACCCTCTCCAATCTGGGATATCCCTCTCACAATCCAGGACTGCTGGCTCCCAACCACTCACCTGCCTGCCAGTCTGATCACCCCCTAACTCTCCCCTGCCAGCCTGATCAACACCTAACTACCCTCCCTTGTCAGCCTTATTGCCCCCAACTGCCCACCCCTGCAGGCTTGGTTGCCCTTAACTGTCCTCCCTTGCAGGCCTGGTCCCCCCCAACTGCCCTCCCCTGCAGGCCTGGTCCCTCCCAAATGCTCTCCCCTGCTGGCCTGATTGCCCACAACTGCCCTTCCCCTGCAGGTCATCTTGTGGTGGCCATCTTGTGTCTGACCACATGGGGGTGGCCATCTTGTGTGTTGGAGTGATTGTCAATTTGCATATTATTCTTTCATTAGATAGGATTTTTTCAAATGGCTACTAAGGTATTAGGATATGCATGCAAGCACACTGACACAGTTAAGATCTAACTACATAACAAGCAGAACCCCTAGGAATTCCTTTTGGCCTTACAGTAAAAATTACCCAGAAAAATTACAGGGTAAAAATTACCAAGACACTAAAGACCAAAAAGGTTCGGGAACTGACTAGGGTTGGTGTGGGCTCTGTGAGTTTATTCGAAACACTTCCTGACAGCATCTGGCTGAGAGAGCACCCGGGAACCCGAGACTCCACTTTTCTTCTCCCTCCAAGCTGGTGCCCACGGGCAGGCCCAGGTGGCCGGACACCTGTGGAGCCTCCCGCAGACGCGAGGCCCAAGCCAGGGCCAAGGAGGAGGGAAGTGTCCAGTAGCGAGGGCAGGGCCCCAGCGGCAGCCCCAGCCCCCCTTTATTTAATTTGCATTCGCTGAGCACATACTGCGTGCCAGCCTGCCTATAGTCTGCCAGGGGTCCCTCTGGGGAGAAATCTGAGGTTGGTCCTTGGTTCGCCTTCCTTGTCTCTTGGCAGCATTTGCCTCCTGGAGCCTGGGGGGTGGGGTTGTTGGCAAGGGGGCAGTGGCCACACCGAGAGCCACCGGCACTGCCGTGACAGAGAGGCACTGAGGAAGACGCCCAGCCATCTTCCTGCCAAGGCCAGAGATGAACCTTTGTGCCAGGCTGAGAGGAGGGTGGGGCAGGGAAGGCGGGCCTGCCGCACTAATGGATGTCTAATGTTTAAATGTTTACTTTCCTCGTTCGCGTCTGTGCCAGCTTTATAAATAAGCCGCATTAGGGTTTTAAAACTGTCATAAACGCAGCCCGCAGAGCCGCAGCCGGCCCAGGAAGCGGTCACCTGGGGGCCACGTGTTAGAAGGTAGGGTGCGCACACCGCCGCACCCAGGGGCGCCCACACACCTCTCGTGGTCACCACCCCCAGAGGGAGGTCCAGTCCTCCCATTTCACAGATGAGGCGCCTGAGGTCAGTCAGGCCCAGTTCATACTCTGGGGAACCTCCCACTGACAGGTGACCTCAGGCAAATCCCTCACACACCTCAGGCCTGAGGCTGAACAGGATGGTGGGAGGTGGGCACGGAGCCTGGCAGGTTCTCTGCTGCCCACCTGCCCTCTGGTCTCCAACCTGCTCTCTCTAGAGTGGCCTGCCTGGCAGAAAGGCCATAGTGACCAGCTCCCTGGGCCCTGAGTCCTCTCACCGCCAGCTGCCAAGCTGCCAGGCCCTAGAGGCTCCCGGTACCTACAGAGAAGAGTCTCCGGCCTGGCTGAGGGAAGGGAGCATCGGGAAGCCCTGACCTGGCCTCAGGATACACCCTGTGACTCCCAGTTTAGCTGCCCACCAACCAGCTGGCCCTGGGTCCGTCCCTTGCCTCATTTGGATGAGCTTCCGTTTCCACAGCTTTGAAACAGGAAGGATGCTTTTCGCCTCGCTGGACCTTTGGTGAGAGAAGCCCCACAGCTGTGGCGTCCCGGCCAATGTGAGGGTCTGTCAGGGTTCTCAGGGGACACGGGTGTATGCAGCTACTCCAGGGATGGACAGTGTGGAGTCCTGGGCAGCGTCCTGACACTGAAGTCTGTTTCTTGGGTTCAAGCCTTGGCTGTGCCTCCTGCTTGCTGTGTGCCCTTGGGCAAGTTGCCTAACCTCTCCGTTTCCCCACTTATAAGCTGGGGACTAATGTAACGTGCCTTACAAGGTTGTTGCAAGAATTAGGTATGTTTTCAATCAAGTGTTGGAAACATAGCACCTAATGTGGGATGAGCATTAGCTGTGTTTTTAAGTACAGTGACTTGTACCTGCTCTGTGCTCGGCCCCTCGCAGGTGCACATGCATGGTTACCGCACATGATCTGCGCTCTTTGAGATGAAGTTACTGGGTCCGAGTTAAGGGGCTCTCTCTGGGTCACCCACACACAGCCTTCTGGATGGAGCTGAAGTCACACCCCTTCTTGCTGGCTTTTCCTTCTCTCCCCCTGTAGTCAGTCCGTCTCTCTCCTCCCCCTTCCTCTCTCTCTCTCTCTCTCTCTCTCTCTCTCTCTCTCTCTCTCTCTCTCTCTCTCTCTCTCTCTCTCTCTCTCTCTCTCTCTCTCTCTCTCTTACACACATACACACACACACAGCCTAGAGCCCATGACAACCCAGCATTTTCTCGGAGCTCCTGAGCGGCGCCCGGTCCTAGCAGGAGCTGCTGGTGCAAAGTCAGCGTGACCTGGGCACGTCAGCTGTGTTTGGTTCCCTCAGGAGGACGAGCGCCCGGTCTTAGCAGGGTGCTGGGGCCCTGGAACAGCAGCGACGGTAGCTGGCTGGTGAGGGCGGGGCCGGCATGGGCACCCCTGCAGCTTAATGTGTTGCTTCCTCTGGCGAAGTTAGCAGAGGAGGACAAGCCCCCTACCGTGTGTCCCAGCCACCTGATGGCTTGGCACTTGCCACTGGAAAGTCAATTTTCCTAAGTGGATTGTGAACCAATAGCCTGGCGCAGCCTGGTTTCCCCCATCCTAGCGCGGCCTGGTTTCCCCCATCCTAGCGCTGGGTGGCTGGCTGCCCTCCCTTCCTGTTTGCCTCACCTCCTGAGGTGCTGTTCTTCCCAGGGAGGCGGCAGCCAGGTTTCCTTCGGCCCTTCAGGGAAGTGATGGGCAGCCGCAGTGTGTCCCCGGCCTCTGAAGTGCCCTCTCCTTAGGGCAGAGGGATGGACTTGGCCGAGGTGGGAAAGGCTAGGATCAGAGCCCCAGACCAGAGCGCGGAGCTCAGCCTGGAGCTGCAGGGAAGGTCGTCTCCCCCTCCATGCTGCCCCCTGCCTTGGACTTCCTGGAAGAGGAGGCTTGCCTGCCGGGAGCCCAGGCCTGGTGCAGCTGCCCCACCTCACCCACCCATCGCCCTGCCGGTCTCGGCTCTTCTCCCCACACCCATCGTCCGGCTGGCTTTGGCTGCAAGAGCCGCTGGGCCTTCGGGGCAGGTCTGGCCTGGTTTGCGCTCCAGCCTCAAACGTACTATGGTATCGCTGTGAGAGACTGGAGGGAGGCCGGCCAGGGCTGGTGCAGGGGACACGGGAGAGCTGGAGGGCTTCAGGGGTGCCTTGCTCTGATGGGGCCCCTCCCCTGGCCAGGCCACCCCGATGTCTCCCTCTGTAAGGAAGATCACACACAGCATCGTAGAGCTGGGACGGGCTCCCCAGCAGAGCCTCCTAACAGCAGGGCGGGATAGGGAAGCTGAGGCGCCAGGGAGCCAGACCTTGCCCGGGTCACAGAGGGCATCTCTAGCGTCTCCAGATGCCCCTCTGTCAGCCATGGGCTCTTGGGCAATCAGTGGGTGCCCCTGGCCTCCTTAGCCTTCGGTCTCACAGAGCCCTCCCTCCCTCCACAGGCACTGATTCGGGCAGCGAGGTGCTCCCTGAATCCTTCCCATCGGCGCCGGCCGAGCCGCTGCCCCACTTCCTGCAGGAGCCTCAAGACGCCTACATCGTGAAGAACAAGCCGGTGGAGCTGAGCTGCCGCGCCTTCCCTGCCACGCAGATCTATTTCAAGTGCAACGGCGAGTGGGTCAGCCAGAATGACCACGTCATGCAGGAGGGCCGGGACGAGGCCACCGGTGAGCTGCCCCACTGGCCTGGTCACGCCAGGACACCGGGGACACGCCCAGCCCAGAGGTGTCAGGGACCCTGGTCCTGGGCTTCACTATCCTAGACTGTGTGAGACTTCAAGCAGCCATGGCGCCCCTCTGGGCCTCAGTTTCCCCTCTGTGGTTCACCCCGGATCAGTATTTTCCCAAGGGCTGGCCACATGGCACAAGCTGGCTTTGGGTGTCAGATGAAGTAGCACCTGAGCCCTTGCTGAGCTGAGTGCTCGCTCCCTTTCCCAGTTTCTCTTCATCCTACTCAGCTCAGGGAGCAAGTCTAGCTGGGGCCAGGGTTCCTCACCAGCACCCAGCCAGGGCTCTGCCTCCTGTCTTCCTCCCCCCCCCCCACCGACCTCAGAAGCAAGGGGTCTTCTGCTCCAGACACGCTCCCCTCTCCTTTGGGTTTGAGCTGCACCCTAGCAGCACCTCTACGATTATTTACTGAATATCAACCTTTAAAATGAAAACAATTTATTTCTATGAAGGAAACGCTGTCCTTGCTGGGGATGGGAACTATCGCTCCCACAAACAGAGAAGACCTGGGACAGGAAGGATGGTCTAGAATCCTGCCTCGGTGCAGCCCAGGCCGGGGCTCCCGGACAGAGCCGGCTCCTCTTTGTTAAATGGGGCTCACGGCAGGTGCAGGCGTGCAGACCGCCCGGGTTGGGCAGCCCAGAACCCAGGCCCGGGGTGACTCCCTGGCCCCAGTGCCTGCCTCGGCTTTTGTGTTTGCATTTCTTCCTCGATCCATTTCTTTCTCCTGCTTGTCTAGCCCCCTCTTATTTCCCTCTGGGTCCCCCCTCTCCCTTCTTATCCCCATCTCTGTCTGCATCTTCTTTCCTTGTGTCCCCCCGCCACCTCCTCCCTCCCCTCTCCCTGTCTCTGTCCCCACCCCCATCTTTCTTCTTCTTTTTCTCCTCCTGTTCAGCCTCACTCTCTAGGTGTCTCCCCTGACATGCTTTCTCACTCTCTCCTTTTTTCTCTATTCCCCAACTTCTGTTTTTCTATGAAAAGCTCACACATTTCAGAACCACCCAGGCTTAACACTTATACCCCATAATGTACTTAATATCACGGAACTAAAAATGGTTAAAATGGTAAGTCTTATATCGTGTATATTTTGCCAAACATTTAAAAGAACATTTTAAAAATAGACCCGGAGTTGCATTCTTACCCAAAATTTAAAAATAAAAAAGCAGTTTTTAGGAGACAAATAATCTATGCCAGCTACCCCCATTGTCTGGGTGAGTGATCCTGGGGGCGTCCTCAGCCTCTCTGAGCTCACTCCTCTCTGTCTGACCTGGGACGTTGCTGGAAGGTCCTGTGGGCGCCTGCACAGCACTGAGCCCTGCAGAACCCCGCGGGCACGCCAGACACGCCTTTTCCTCCGTCCTCTTCCTCTAACACTTGGCCTTACTTCTCTGTCCTCCTGAGCCGCTCCGGCCTGCATCAGAGGTCAGCCATGGGAGTCCAGGCAGAGCAATGGGACAGTGTGCCCTGCTGGAGACCCCCACAGCCCCTGCGATTATGAGTAAGAGTAGCAGCGTGGCTCTCACACTCCTGCTACCGGGCGCATAAGCCCCGCCAGCCCTAGAAACTGGTCACTGTTGTCCCATTAGCTACAAAGAATGGACAGTGGTCCCGTGGGCCACTCCCTGGGCAGCAGTGTGGCCGGTTCTCATCAAGCCTCTTGTTCCCTACCCCTGGCCTTGCCTGGCACTTTCCGAGGCCCTGAAAACACAGAGGAGGACCGCTTTGGGCCAGGTCAGGCGGGACTGGTGGCAACTCATGCCAGGTTGGGGCAGGCAGCCAGTTCCGTGTCCTCATCGAGGCACTGCCTGCCAGGCTGCCCTCATCCTGGGGGCGGGGAGCACCTGGTGCTGGGGCCCCATCATCCTTTCTGCCTGCCAGGACCATTACCAAGGTGTCAAGCTGCCCGGGACGGTGGTTTCCCTCTGTCCATCTGGTGGGTGTTGCCGAAACCCTTTGGATGGATGGTCCCCTTGAGAGGAAGCACTCTTCCAGGCAAACCACCTGGACACTCAGGGCCAGGGACCCTGCTCCCGGCTCTGGGCCACGCACCTTCCCTTGGGCCAGCACGCCAGGCAGCCACGGCGAGTGAGCAGAACCCCTCCCTCCCACCTTCACAGCAGCCTCTTCCCTCCGGCTGCTCCCCAACAGCAAACTCCCATTTAGGTCCCTGGCTGTCAAGAGGGGCTCCCCAGGGTAAGGCCCTCCCCCTATGATGCAGGAGAGTTAAGGCAATGACTTAATTGGGAGAGGTCCAGGGAGGCATCATGTACTAGGGACGGAGTTCTAACCTGGCAGCACACCCAGAGCGCTGATCTCAGCTCTGCTGGCAACTTGCTGTGGGCCTTTGGGCCTGCCACCTACCCTTTCTGAATGTGCAAGGAGGGGCTGGATGAGGTCCAGATGACCGACAGAGTGGCTTTGTGTCCAGCTCGAGCTGTGTGCTGTGGCCCAGAAAGTGCCATGATTCATTTAGAGTTTACCCCCAAGTGCTTTATTGTGATGAGGGACCTGAGGCTCAGAGAGGCTAAGTAACTTAGTGAAGGTCACAGAGCTGGGGTGGGAAGGAGAGGCCAGGATTCAAACCTGTCCATCTGTCCAGCTTTGTGTAACCACCATGTCACAGTACTGCATGTATACAGTCGACAGTCCTGCCCTCAGGAGAACTCATGTGCAACCATGAAAGTGTGAGCTGGGACACGTGGCAAGGAGGAGCAGCTTTAGGGATTCTGGGACAGGGGCGTCTGGGAGGGCTTCCTGGAGGAGGAGGTTTCACAGTTCTCCCACAAGCTTTGGGGAGGAGCTTCAGAGGGCACCCTCACCCAGGAGGGCTCACTTTTTTCTCCGAGCCTAGAAGGCTTTGTCAAGGCAGAGTTGGCAGAAGACTGAGTGATTCCCTCTCTGAGAGCTAGTGGATGCAGTTATCCAGGGAGGCCTTTAGGTCCTGACAGGGAGCCAATGAGAGGTCAGGGGGCTCCCAGGAAGAGGGTCCTTCCCTCAGCTCCAGCCCCACAGGCTTCAGCGCCGTGACCAGGGAGAGGCCGCATGCTCTCTTCAGATATGTGGGGAGCCTCTCTTCTAGGCCACAGCAGTAAGTAGGCAAAGCCCCTCCTCACTGTCCTGCAGGAGGTAGATGGTCACCCAGGAGCACATCAGTGAATGATGCTGTCCAGACAGTGGTGGGTGCTGGGGGGAAACCAGGCTGGCAGCAATGACATCCACGGTCTGGTGCCGTGTAGGGGCACTGAGCAGTACTTTGAGAGCCGGTGGGCACGGACCAGGGTCAGGGGGCTTCCCTCCAGAAGTGAGGCCTAGCCCAAAGCTGACTCGGAGTTCACTGGACACAGGACAGAAGGGAGTTCTGTGCAAAGGGCCTGTGGCTAGAGGGGCCAGGGTAACCTGAGGTCTGGAGGACGCCCAGGGAGGCTGAAGTGAGCAGATTGTGCAAGGCCTGGGGGGCCAGATGGAAGGTCTGGGTCTTCACGCTAAGCGGACTGGAGACATAACTGGGGAATGACGTGCCATTGTGGGTTTGGAGGAGCACACTCTGGCTGCAGGTGGAGAGTGGATTGGAGGGAAGAGGGGGCTTTTGTCAGCCATTTCCATTTCCCGGTGCTCAGCCGGGGCGGCTGGGGTCAGGGTGGCGGCAGCGTGATGAGAAGGTAGATGGAAATGAGAGGCATTTGGCAAACGAGCCAAAAGGACTCGGGTAGAGAGGAAGAGGTATCATGGTGCCCTGTCCTGTCTCCTGGGTCCTCAGCCTGCCCCCTGACAGTGTTTCTCCTCCTCCCAGGCCTGCGGGTGCGAGAGGTGCACATCGAGGTGTCTCGACAGCAGGTGGAGGAACTGTTTGGACTGGAGGATTACTGGTGCCAATGTGTGGCCTGGAGCTCTGCGGGCACCACCAAGAGTCGCCGGGCCTATGTCCGCATCGCATGTACGCCACCCTGACATCCCCCTCCACACACTCCAGTCCCTGGGCCCTTACCCCGTCCCTGTGGATCCTGGAGAGGGAATTCCACACCCTTGGGGGTATCTAGCTGAAGACACCCACCACAGAGACCTCAGGATCCATGGACTCCAGCTCAGAGCAGGCTTCTAGACCCAGAACCTGGGCCACTCCTGGCCCACAGGTTGTAAAGGCCAGTTTCCACCACATGCATATAAGGAAGCTGCCAGCTTCCTCACCATTCCAGGCCATCTGGGAGGGAATCCTGTTTTGGCAACTCCACCTGGTAAGGCCCCACTTTAGAGAAGATGCTAATATTCCCCAGGTAAAAGCCTAGTGAACGTTCTCTTGGTGTGCACTGCCACCTCGTGGCTGGAATGGGGCACTTCAGCCTGCAGACTGGGCCTTGTCTTCTCCCTCTTCCCAGATCTGCGCAAGAACTTTGACCAGGAGCCTCTGGGCAAGGAAGTACCCCTGGACCACGAAGTTCTCCTGCAATGCCGCCCACCAGAGGGGGTGCCTGTGGCTGAGGTGAGTGGGGGACATGGAGGACGCTGGGCATGGCAGAGGCCAGTGAGCATGGCATTAACACCAGCCGTGAGTGATATGATGCCTCCGGCTCCCAGAGCCCTCCCCCTTTTCACAGAGGAGGGAACTGCAACCTCTGTCCAACTCAGCACATGCCAGACCCCGGCTGGGCCCTCTGCAGGGACAACCCCACAGGATGCGATAGAGTTGGGGCAGGAACCCCCAGGATTCCTTAGGTCGGCCGCAGGCTGTGCACACCACCTCCCCCAGCCCCACCCAGTGGTCATCTGAACCACTGTGTTCTGTGGTGTCCCGCGCAGTGCCTGGCTGGCGGGGGCCTTGCCTCACTGCGTCCCCTCTGCGGGTGGACACGGGAAAAAACGCCACCCTGCTCCTGGTCAGACCTCCCTAACACTCCAGAGAGGGAGCAGGCACTGGGTCCTCACGCCCCCCCACCCTGTTCCTGCAGGTAGAATGGCTCAAAAATGAGGACATTATTGACCCCACCCAGGACTCCAACTTCCTGCTCACCATCGACCACAACCTCATCATCCGCCAGGCCCGCCTGTCGGATACGGCCAACTATACCTGTGTGGCCAAGAACATCGTGGCCAAGCGCCGCAGCACCACGGCCACCATCGTCGTCTATGGTGCGGGCCAGAGGGGGGTCAGGCATGGCCGGGGGAGCAAGGGTGGGGGGCAGCCCAGGGCTAGATGGCCACCTGACCCACCCTACTCAGGACACAGCTGGACCCTGGGCAACAAGTGAGCAGGCTGCAGCCCACAAGGTTACGGAGCAAAACTAGTGCTCGAGTGAGGCCCCCTGCGTCCCTAGCCAGGGGCACCCACCCTTCTCAGACCCTTTTCCTGCCCCTGAAGGAGAAGACCCAGCTCTCTCAGAGTCAGATCCGGGGCACAGCCAGTCGGGATCCCCATACCCTAGTCCATTGTCCTAGCAGAGTTAGGGGCTGCGGTCACGCCCGAAGGCTGTTGCTTGCTGTCCCATGGGTGGGAGGGGTGGAGCCACACCTGAGATTCCTTGAATGTTGTAGAAGAAACCCCACATTGGGTTCCAGTCCCAGGTCCCCCATCACTCAAGGGAGATCCTGGGTGCCAGCCTTCTCTGACTTTCATTTGCCATGTTACAAGGGGGCAGGGAATAGACCATGACCTCAAAGGTCCCCTCTGGTGCTGAAGGTTGCAGCCAGGTCTGCCTGCTGGTATCTGAGTGCCCAGCCCTGCAGGCAGGAGGGGTCCAGCTGGGAAGGCCTAGCCTCAGTGGAAGACTCGTCAAGGGTCGAGAGAGAGGGTTTGGGGTCCATGGGGTCACAGCCAGGCCATTGGAGTGACACCTGCTCCCCCTGCAGTGAACGGCGGATGGTCCAGCTGGGCAGAGTGGTCGCCCTGCTCCAACCGCTGTGGCCGTGGCTGGCAGAAGCGCACACGGACCTGCACCAACCCCACCCCGCTCAACGGAGGAGCCTTCTGTGAGGGCCAGGCCTTCCAGAAGACTTCTTGCACCACCGTGTGCCCAGGTAAGGCCTCTGGCCAGGTGAGACCCTGCCCACATCAAGCCCATGCCCAGCCCCAGCCCCAGCCCCATCTTCTGCTGTGGTGTTTGCCAGAGGCAGGACAGCCATTCTCTCCCCACATGGGAACAGCAGGTGCTTGTCCCAGGGCCCACAGCTGGCTGACAAGGCTGGGCTAGTGCTATGACCTCTGGCCTTCGTTCTTCCCTGGCTGCTGAAGAGACGAGGCAGAGGCTCTGAGCTGAGCTGTAGTCTGAGGGTGGCCTCTGCTGCCCTCTGCACTGAGAGTGCCAGCCCCCCTGGGCCAGGGTCCCAGAGTTGCCTGGAGTTAGGGCGCCTGCACTCCTGTACTTGACTGTCAGGTGCACTGTGGCTGCTGACCCTGATTCCCTTCTCCTTTTGTCTTTGTGAAACTGCCTCTCCATCTGTGTGTCTGTCCTTGCCTGTGTGTCTTTTGGTTACATGTTTCAGTGAGTGGTGTGGTATTGACTGGATTTGTATCCTTGTGTGTGTATTTGTGCATTGGGCTGCCTCTGTGTGACTTGATGCATCTACTTGTGTTTTCTTTGCCCACCAGGCACACCTGGCTCTGCATAGGTGTGGGGCTGAGTGGATGTGGCATGGATTTCTCTGTATGGCCTGTATGGTGTCTTGAGTTCTGTGCACGTAACTGTGTGTGTGTGTGTGTGTGTGTGTGTGTGTGTGTGTGTGTTTATGTATGCATGTGTTCTCATGTCCCATTGCTATGCTCCTATAGTGGATGGAGCGTGGACAGAGTGGAGCAAGTGGTCAGCCTGTAGCACCGAGTGTGCCCACTGGCGCAGCCGAGAGTGCATGGCACCCCCGCCCCAGAACGGAGGCCGAGACTGCAGTGGGACCCTGCTCGACTCCAAGAACTGCACCGACGGGCTGTGCATGCAGAGTGAGTCCGCGGGAAGATGGATAAGGGATGGCCCGGCTGCATCCCCAAGCCTCAGTGCCCAGCCGCAGCAGAACAGCCCCTCAGGGCCTCTGCCACCCACCACATCCACCATCTCATTCGGGCCACGCCATGCTCCGTCACCTTCTCTGCTGCCTTTCGCTGCCACCTGTGTCATTGTCTTTCCCTTTATTTCCCTCAACAGATAAGAAAACTCTAAGTGACCCCAAAAGCCACCGTAAGTCCCATTTCATGGCTGTCCTCTTTCCTCTGGGGCTCTCCTTGGCTGGCCTTTCCAGGGTGTGGAGGGCAGGGCAGGCGGAGTGGAAGGTGCCCTCTCACTGACCCTCCTCGGGGTTCCTGGGACCCGCTGTAGGTGTCTCCCCTCCATTACATGCAGACAGGCAGACCCTGGGTTGACAGAAAGGCCCTGGGGCAGCATCTTGACCCTCACAATACGGGACAAGAAGCTAAGTCTGAGAAGGCACTTACTCAGGGTCCAGCCAGGTTTGAAGTGGATGCTTTCCTGGCAAATCTGCTGCTCTCAGCCCCATCTCCTTGGCCTCCTCTCTGGACCAGGGCCAGGGGGCGGGCCCATACCTGTCCATCACGGTGCCCCACTCTACCCCAGCAGCTATCCAGAGCCTCCCAGGTTCCCTGGGCTGCTGTCAGCCCCGAGGACTTGGCCTCTCGCCCCCAGAGTCTGCCCTGCATTAACTCAAGAGCAGTGAAGCCGCCAGGGGAGATTGGCCAGTGGTAATGAAACCACAATTTCCAAGTAATTCTGGAGTCATCAATTCAGCAGTGAGCCCCTCCCCCAGCTCACTGGGGGCCGAGCTGTTGACTGATTAGAGAGTATAAATCTCCATGCCAGTGGCCCTAGTGGTTAGCGGGACACCAGGAGGCAGAGCCCAGCCCTGGGAGCAGAAGCCCCCAGAGGGGTGAGGGTCCATCGCTGAGGGCTGCTAAGGTCAGTGCGAGTACCAGAAGGTGCAGAAGTGGGCGGGCATGGTGCCCTCCCCGAGGGCTCAGGGACAGGACAGATGCTGCCTGGAACTCCCACAGCCATTATCTTGGTTTTGCCTGTGCTGTCCAGGATGGCCCTTTAAACTTGTATGTGCCTTAATTAAATTAAATGTATTTAGAAATTCAGTTCCTAAGTCTCACTGGCCACCTTTCATTTGTTCTGTGGCCACATGTGGTTGCTGGCTGTCGTGTATAGCAGCACAGACATAGTGTCTTCATTCATCATCATGGGAATTCTGCTGGCCAGCCCTCCTTTAGTCCGAGTCTTGACCGGACCCCTTCCTGCCCGGCTGTGTGGAGTTATTCTGGCTGTGCAGCAGCCTGCCCTGCCCCCACCAGAGCTGGTGTCCTCCAGTCCAGTGGCCTGCCTGGGGGAGGAGAGTGTAGCCCCATCCTTCACCTCCACCTGCTCACCTCCTCTCCACCTCATTGCCCTGCATCTCATTCCCTTCCACCTGCTCCCCCTCCTGCCCCTACCTCCACCTCCCACCCCTCAGCACAGAGCGGGAGCCGGGTGGGTCGGAGCCGCCACTTGCAAACGTGGCGGGGAGCCTGGCCCTCTGGTCCATTGGAGATTGGCCACGGCTGCAAGTGAGACTCTAGTTTAGATCCCAGCTCTGACGGGACAAACTGTGGCCGGTGACTGAGCCACAGGCCCTGGCTCCTCAGCAGTGAGCAGTGAATCGCTCCTGGGAGTGAGCAGTCACTTTGCCTCTCCTTGCCACACGGAGCAGGGAGCAGGCCAGAGGTTTTGAAGCCATTTTACTTAGAGAGACTGGTGCTCAGAGAGGTTCAAGCCTTGCCTGAGGTCACCAGCCTGTCGTGGCTGGGATCAAACTAGAACCCAGACCCTGCCCCTCCCTAGGGACCCTGGGCCTCCCTGGCTCCCCAGGCCTGGGCCTCTGCCCTGCCCTCACACAGCCCTCCCGTCCTGCAGTCCTGGAGTCCTCGGGGGACGTGGCGCTGTACGCCGGCATCGTGGTGTCCATCCTGGTGGTGGTGGCGGTCTTCATGGTTGTGGCGGTGGTGGTATACCGCCGCAACTGCCGTGACCTGGACACTGACATCACCGACTCGTCCGCCGCCCTCACCGGAGGCTTCCACCCCGTCAACTTCAAGACTGCGCGGCCCAGTAAGACCCTGGGGACACCGGGTTGGCAGGTGGGGACAGGGCACCCAGCAGGTGTGACAGACAGACTCCCTCCTGGGGTTCCAGAGTTTGTTCTAGAGCTGACTCTGTGGGTTGGTTTGGATTAGAGAGATGAAGAAAAGGAAAAAAGGGGTGACCCAGCCTGGTGGGTCCCCAAAGCCTTTTGCAGCTGGACATTTGGGTGGGGGTTTGCAACAGGTAGATCCCTGGCAGGAGCAGAATGTGGGGCTGGGCCAGTGAGGCACGTCTGGGTCTGACTGTACCCCACCTCTGCAGACCACCCGCAGCTCCTGCACCCTTCTGTGCCTCCCGACCTCACTGCCAGTGCCGGCATCTACCGCGGGCCCGTGTACGCCCTGCAGGACTCGGCCGACAAGATCCCCATGACGAACTCGCCCCTGCTGGACCCCCTGCCCAGCCTCAAGATCAAGGTCTACAGCTCCAGCACCACCGGCTCCGGGTCAGGCCTGCCAGAGGGGGCTGACCTGCTGGGGGTCCTGCCGCCCGGCACGTACCCTGGCGACTTCTCCCGGGACACGCACCTCATGCACCTGCGCAGCGCCAGCCTCGGCTCCCAGCAGCTCCTGGGCCTGCCCCGGGACCCAGGGAGCAGCGTCAGTGGCACTTTTGGCTGCCTGGGCGGGAGGCTCAGCATCCCCGGCACAGGTAGGTCCCTCTCTGCTTGCCATCAGCATGGCCTTGGCACATCCTATGGACAGCCCCAGCACCCAGCAGAAGATAGGTCTTCCCTGACCCCATTTCACAGATGGGGAAAGAGAGGCCCGGGGGGAGATGTGACTATAAAATAGGAGGTCTGGGGTCGAAGCCTGTCTCTGCCTCACTATGGCAGGGGAACGTTGGCCCAGCCACGCTCTAAACCTCAGTTTCTCTCTCTCTTAAGTGGAAGAGAATGCCCCATTGTAATCAACAAAACTACAGCGCTGTCCTAGGTTTTGGCATCAGAGGTTGCAAAGCCAGCAGTTAACAGTTACCCAGCGTCACACCCAAGGCTGCAGACAGCACTGGGACCTTCAGATTGCCCCATCTCTACCCCATTGCAACGCCAGAGGCCTACCCCTGTGTTACTGACATGCCCCCTGGCCAGTAGCTGGGCCTCTCCTTTCATCCAGTCTCCAGACCTTCTCTCCCATCCCCTGCTGGTGACCACCTGTTCGAAGCTCCTGAACTCCCTTCAGTCTCTCCCTGCTGACCTCCCTCTCCCCCTAGGGGTCAGCCTGCTGGTGCCCCATGGAGCCATCCCCCAGGGCAAGTTCTACGAAATGTACCTCCTTATCAACAAGGCAGAAAACGCCCTGTGAGTAGAAACCCCAGTCCGGGCCCAGGTTGCCCCCTGCTCTTCCTCTCTCCCTGTTGCCTGCTTACCCTGAGCTCAAATATCACTTTCTCCCCTCCTGAGCCTGGTCCTGGGCAGGTACCAGTCTTCCGAGGAAAACATTGCTAGATATTATGTCCACATCCAAACGTGCAGAACCAACACAACTAATCATATAACTTGAAAGGCAATTTACAAGCTAGCCACAATATGACAAAAGGCTAATCTCCTTACGATGCAAAGAGATTTTAGAGACCAATGGAAAAAATTTAACATCTCGGTACAAAAACGGGCAAAGGATACGAACAAGTAATTTATACATATTCTTTGTTATGCGTGCATGCGCACACGTACACACACACACACCCCACACACACTAGCCAATAGGTTGTAAGAAATTGTTCAACCTAATTTGTAGTCCAATAGTAACTCAAACAGCCATGAGATATTGGAAGGTTTTTTTTGCTTCATGAATTCGTAAAGATTTTTATTTCAAATGAGAATGCCTTCATGCCGGCAAAAGTGTGGCACGCAGCCCGCCAAGGCATGCTGGCAGGAGTGTGGAGCGGAACCAGCTTCCCAGAGGACAGTTGAGCAGCACCATTAAAACACTCCATTCAGCCCTAGCTGGTTTGGCTCAGTGGATAGAACATCCGCCTGTGGACTGAAAGTTCCCAGGTTCAATTCCAGTCAAGGGCACATACCCGGGTTGTGGGCTTGATCCCCAATAGGGGACATGGAGGAGACAGCTGATCAATAACTCTCTCATCGTTGTTTCTATCTCTCTGTTTCTCTCCCTTCCTCTCTAAAAATCAATAAAAATAAGTTAAAAAGCAAAACAAAAACAAAAACTCCACAAGTGCAGAGTCTTTGAAATGCAAGCAAAGGTTTGCTTTGAGAATGTCATAGTGTGACAGCAAAAATCTGGAAACAACCTGCAGGCTATGCCATTTCTCTGCCTCTCCTTAACCCCTGACCTCTGGGAGCCCCAGGGGTGGAGACCTGCCCTCTGTCACCCAGGAACAGGGACAGAGGTGGGAGCCCAGCACCCATCTAAGCCCTGGCTGAGCGCTCAGCCTCCCCTCACTGCTGCCTCCTGTCCCCAGCCCACTTTTGGAAGGGACCCAGACAGTATTGAGCCCCTCGGTGACCTGTGGGCCCACAGGCCTCCTGCTGTGCCGTCCCGTCATCCTCACGGTGCCCCACTGTGCCGAAGTCAGTGCCAGCAACTGGATCTTCCAGCTCAAGACCCAGGCCCACCAGGGCCACTGGGAGGTGAGGAGCCACAGCTGTGGGGCCGGGCCCACCGTCTGAACCAGCCTCCTTTCCCCCAGCCCCACCTGGATGGACCCTACACAGCCTTGACTGTGACCTGTCTCCCCACTCTCATCTTGCAGGAGGTGGTGACCCTGGATGAGGAGACCCTGGACACCCCTTGCTACTGCCAGCTGGAGGCCAGGTCCTGCCACATCCTGTTAGACCAGCTGGGCACCTACGTGTTCACGGGTGAGTCCTACTCCCGCTCAGCAGTCAAGCGGCTCCAGCTGGCCATCTTCGCCCCAGCCCTCTGCACATCTCTGGAGTACAGCCTCAGGGTCTACTGCCTGGAGGACACACCTGTAGTGTTGAAGGTAAGGCCAGGCCACAGGTGGGTACCCACAGGTGGCCAGGGGTGATGTATCTACAGTGTGCACAGCCCTGCACACTGTAGATACATCACCCCTGGCCAGCCAGCTGCATGGTATCTTCTAGTATTTCCTTCCCCAAGGTCATGGTATAAGCATCAAACTCTGAGATACAGAGGGATCAGGCACAGGTCTTGCCCTCACCAATCTCCAGGCTGGAGGTGGGAGGCAGACTAGCGGTCTCTGATGGTGGTCGTCCAAACTGCCAAGGGAATATCTGCCTGGAAGGGGCTTCCAGAGCCCAGGGTTGGGGTAGGGGGCTGAGAAGGCTTCCCAGCAGAGCTGGCAGGCTCCAAAGGACAGGTAGGCATTCGGATAGAGGACGAAGGGCATTCCTAGAGGCAACAGTTCCTGCAAAGGCAGTGTGTCTTTCTGCGGGAGCGAAGTGTGCAGAGTGTGTGAGCCTGTAAGGGAGAAGGATGGGCTGAGACAGGATGACTCAGCTTGGGGCCATGCCAAGGGATTTGGAACTTGTCCAGGGGGCAGTGGCATCGACCTGAAGGACACCTGTTCACAGATGCACCTTTCCAGCTCCTTTGTCTCCCAACTTCATGTGACTCTGAGTTGCCAGATGTTGCAACAGAGGTGGAAAGGCCTCATGGGAGAATGAGTGTTGCCTGCTGGGACCACTCGGGACTAAAGTTCCAGGAGGTCCAAATGGACTGGAGACTCCTGGGGAATGTCCTGGTGGCCTGGATCTCTTCGTACTGGGCCATTGGCTGATGTCCTGCTTTGCTCAGAGATTAGAGTGGAGATTAAGAGGGACGTTACCACATTTTGGCATGATGGCATTCTTCGTTACTTAGTCCTGGTCCATCTATCTGTCCATCCGTCCATCCATCCATCTAACTTTCTGCCCATCCCTCTATCCATCCAGCCTTCACATCTGTCCTTCTATTTTACAACCATCCATTTGTATATCCATCTGTACGTCCATCTCTGTCTCTATCCATATCTGTTTATCTAGCCATTTATCTATTTATCCATCCATCAGTTCATCTATCCACCCATTTATGCATAAATCTATTTATACGTCCATCCTACTATTTGTCCATTAATCTATCAGCTTTTTTCCTGTCTATCTGTCCTCATATCCACAAGTAAGACTTCTGTGAGCATTTACCAAATGCCCAGCCCCGTGTTCAGGTGGGTCTCTGCCCTCCAAGTTTCAGCCTGGTTCCCTCTGCCTGAATCTGTCCCAACCCCCAAGCTTGCAGTAAGAAAGGGCCCATTGGCCAAGTATGATGGGCTTCCCCTTCCTGTTGTCCCACCCACAGGAGGTGCTGGAGCTGGAGCGGACCTTGGGCGGATACCTCGTGGAGGAGCCCAAACCCCTGCTGTTCAAGGACAGTTACCATAACCTGCGCCTCTCTCTCCACGACATCCCGCATGCTCACTGGAGGAGCAAGCTGCTGGCCAAATACCAGGTGAGGGCCGGGCAGCAGGAGGGAGAGCTGGGGCTGAGGTGGGGCACACGTGGGGATCTGCCCCGGGAAGACCAGTTCCCCCCGCCCCCCGAGGCTCTGCTCCCTCCTCAGCCCTGCAGCCTTGCCCCTCCATCTTTGTCTCCCACCCCTCCCTGGCCAGGCTCCCTCCCAATCGTGCCTAGGCACACCTCCACCATTGACCGCCACACTCCCGCTCCCACCCCGATCACACTTCCCATGCACAGATGTCTTCCACATCATCCTCCAAGAGGCCTTACATCCCCAAGAGCACCCACGCCTGGCAGACAGTCCAAACTTACCTGTGATGGTCACACCCCTCTGCCCCATCCACCTGGGACACCACTGAGTCCATGGGCTTCCCAGCCCCAGGCACATATGCGTGCACGTGCGCGCGCGCGCACACACACACACACACACACACACACACACATACACACACATTCAGGCTTGTGCCTCCTTCTTCCCTTTCTTAGCTGAAGGGCCAGTGACCAGCACTTCCTCTGCCCGGTTGGGTGGAGAGACCTGAACCACCCCCTGAGAGACCCCAGCTCTCCGTGCACTGGCCCCATTACCTCCTCTGCCTTCATTCCCGGCGGCCAGGAGGAATGTCTCCCTCCTTGACCTGTCTCCCTCCTTCCCCAGGAGATTCCTTTCTGTCACATTTGGAGTGGCAGCCAGAGAGCCCTTCACTGCACCTTCACCCTGGAGAGGCACAGCCTGGCCTCCACTGAGTTCACCTGCAAGATCTGCGTGCGGCAGGTGGAGGGGGAGGGCCAGATATTCCAGCTGCACACCACACTGGCAGAGGTGAGGCTGGGGGCAGCATGCACACCCCATCTTCAACCCCCACCTGAATGGAAACGCTATCTCGCACAAAGACATGCCCCCCTAGCGAGTCTGAGCTGGAACTTGAGCACTTTTTGTCAACATCTACCATTTGTTGAGTGCCGACCCTGTGCTTGGCTTGTACTGTACCTAGATTTTCTCGCCCATTCTCCACAGCCAACAGGGAAACAAATCCAGTGATCCCCTGGGAGATAAAAAGTAGGTTTCAGGGAAGGCAGGTACCATCGACCTATGTCAGGGCCTTGCTTGGCCTCAGCCTGCAGCTGTGCACCCCTGTAAACCTGGATGGAGGTCCAGGAAAGCCAGGCCACCAGGACAGTGCTGGGCCTTCCTGGCAAGGCAGCGGGAAGAGCACTGGCTGTGGGCCTAGGCCCAGTTCTGCCACCAGTTTGGCATGTGATCATGGCAGGTTACTTCTGTTCTAGACTTTGGGCTCCTCATGGCTTCCTGATCTTGATGCTGCATTAGCATTCACCCTGGGTGGTGCACTAGCATGTTGTGTCCCCTGAGGGTGGGGGTCAGGCATGCAGCCCTGGCCCACAGGAGCTGAGCCTCTAGGGGAGAAGGCCCAACCGTGGCAGGTGGAGACTGACTAGAGTCTCCTCTGCCCCTCTCACTCTTGCCCCCTGCCCTTCCAGACACCCGCTGGCTCCCTGGACGCCCTTTGCTCTGCTCCCAGCAGCGCGCTCACCACGCAGCTGGGACCCTATGCCTTCAAGATCCCGCTGTCCATCCGCCAGAAGATATGCAACAGCCTGGATGCCCCTAACTCACGGGGCAACGACTGGCGCCTGTTGGCGAAGAAGCTCTCCATGGACCGGTAAGTGTTGGGACACAGACCTGGCCACCTGAGTGTGCCAAGTCTGAGACACCCAGTGATAGAGAGGCGTGGCGCTTAGCGTGCTGGCCTGCGGCAGTCAGATGAGGCCAGGCCCAGGCAGTGTGAGCACCATCAGCACCCAAGTGCCCAGGACGGAGCAGGTAGAGCACCTGCTGAGGAACAGAGACAGCTTGGTGTCAGAACTTCCCTGGAGAACTTACAATGCTGGGTAAATGCAATGGCAATAATAGCCATTAATATGATGTCATACTTACTGAGAAACCACTTCATAAACCTGCATTGAGCAGATGCCAGGTTTACGACATCTTATTAGAAATGGGTGGGGTTTACAAAGACATCTGAGGCTTTCTTCCTGCTCTTGGGAGCGCATGGGGGCCAATCAGGCAGGTTTGGAGGTAGGAGGAAGAGAAGATGGAGAGCTGGTTTCCACAGTCACTCCTGGACCAGTGTCTTTCAGGGATAATAATGAGATGATGAATGACGATGAGCAAGACAATGTCCATGTTACCGCCGAAGAGACTAAAGCTCAGAGAGCTGCAGTGACTTGCCCAGGGCCCCACAGCCTGCAAGCAGAGGAACTGGGACTGAGACCCAGGACTGTGGGACTGAGTCCCCAGGCTTCCTCATGCTCTCCCCACACCAGGCTTCGGGAGGCGTTGAGCTTTGGGGCAGCCCAGTATCCTTCTTCCCTCCGCCAGGTACCTGAACTACTTTGCCACCAAAGCGAGCCCCACGGGGGTGATCCTGGACCTCTGGGAAGCTCTACAGCAGGATGACGGGGACCTCAACAGCCTGGCCAGTGCCTTGGAGGAGATGGGCAAGAGTGAGATGCTGGTGGCCATGGCCACTGACGGGGACTGCTGAGCCGCCCCAGACTGCGGGCTGCGAGAGACTGGCAGGAGGCGGGTGCAGGGAGGTCCAGGCACCTCCTGTGTGGCAGCTCACCTCTGCTGCCCCCCAGTTCACAGCCGGAGTCTCCCTCCTCCTCCTCCCTTGCCGTACCCAGACCACGACCAGCCTTAGGAATCCATGGCCTCTGGTGTTCCTCTCCCCACACCCCACCATCTCTCCTGGCTCAGTCCTTCGTGCAGAAACCAGGGTGGGCTGAGGTCTCTGGAAACAAGGGAGCAAGGGGTGGCCCTTCCCCCACCAACCCCTCTACCTGCAGCCCTGGTTTGCTTTTGTTTCGTTCTTAATTTTCTCTCTGCTCCCTAAGCCCTCTGTCTTCACACCATTTTCCTCTTTGAAGATCAGTCAAGTACACATGCTTTCTCCATCCAAAAGCTAAAAGGAAAGGAAGCAACTTGCTTCAGGAAGAAGAAAAACACCAAAACCACAAGGGAAAAGAAAAACCCCGTTTCTTAGGAAACGCAAATGATTTATTATCCAGGTTATTTGGATAAGTCCTTTTTAAGAAAAAAAAAAGAAAAAGAAAAAACAACACACAAAAAAAATAGAAAACTCTTTTCTTGAGTGTGGGTGTGCTCATGGTTCTGGCCAGGAGCGAGTGTGTGTGTGTGTGTGTGTAAGAGAGAGACAGAGAGAGAGAAAGAGACTCTGAACATGGAGCACTTTGCTACTGCTGATCCCATCTTGAACTGGTTCTTACAAGGCCTCTGTGTCCTCCGTTGTAAAGGCTCAAACGGTACACGTTTCGCTCTAAAGTCTTCAGCAGACGCTGCGCATGTAAAGCCAAGGAGCCCAGGAGTAGAGTGAGGTGGGGCTCTCCCTCCACGTCCCAGGCAGATGCCTCCGGCTCCTCTGGGCTCTGGGATGGGACCTGTGGGCCACCAGGCCAGCTGTGCGCCTTGGAGGTCATTTCCAGCACCGGGATCCGGTGGCCCCTGGAGAGGGGATGTGGCCCAGAAGCGGGGCCCTAGCAGAGAAAAGTATGGGAGATGAGCCCCCACTGGACACCTCTACTCTACCCTAGGGTGGGGCCAGCCAGGGCGCCCCTCCCAGCAGCCTCTGCGGCAGGTGGTCTGGAGCACGTGGGCATTCTCCTGAACCAGGCGTCAGGAGGCACCCTGCCCAGCCTGTTCCTCTTCTGTGAGACTGAGGGCTGGGGAGAGGGCCTCGCGAGCAGCGCCGCCTGCTGGCCTCAGGGTGGCTTTGAGAGGCGAATGGACAGCAGTGCTGCAGCGGGAGGGGGGAGGGGGTGGCCCGCCTGCGCAGGACATGCCCTCTGCCCGCCCGTGGAGGAGAGAGGGTGGAGGGCGCTTTTCCCAGCTCTGGTCTCCGCAGGCACCTCCCTTCCGCCCTCTTCTCACCCTCCCTCTGCTCTGGGAGGTCTTGAGGTCACTTTTGAACAGGAAGGGCTCCCAGAGTGGAGGGCCGCACCCCCTCACCAGCCTGGACCAGGACGTCCTGAGGGGCCAGCAGGGTCCCGAATTGGGGAGGGATGCGTCGCTGCCCTTCGCAGCTTTCTGACAATGGCTGTGCCCAGGCTCCCGCAGCTGGCACGGGGACCTCATCAAAGGCCTCTCCTTGGCACCCAGGCGAGGCAAGTGCCAGCTCGCCGACGGCTCCAGGCACTGACCTCATGGCTTGCCCCAGCAGGCCCAGCAGCAGCTGCGGGGACCAGCCTGGGCACAGCCTAGCCTTTGAAAGGATGCTTTAGGACTGCAGTCCCAGCCAGCGTCCCCAGCTTAGCTTCCTGCCACCCACAACCTTCTCGGGGCGGGGATCGGCCGTGGGCAGATGAGGTCCTGCTCCGAGTTTGCGAGAGGATTCCCTGTGTCGGGACTGAAGGGGACAGGCCTGCCTCAGAGACTGGGACCCCAGCTCCTGACCCAGAGCCCATGTGGATGCTGCCTCCCTGGGGCTCAGCCTCCCTGGTCACTCCCAGTTCACGCCATGGGGCCTGGGTGGCAGCGTGGAGCTGGCAGCATCACCAGTGCCACCTGGCCTTCCCAGTGCCCTTCCCATCACAGGCTCTAGAATGGCCATGTCCCCCTGCAGCCCAGACCAGCACCCCGCCTTCCGCTGTGCCGTTGAGCTGTGGGGTCTCGGACATATGGCTGCCTTCTCTGGGCCTCTTCCTTTCTATACCTAGAGAGCCCTCATTCTAGGCTCTTGATGGGAACCCCAGTGGTCGAAGGTCTGTGCTCCGCCTGCCCCACCCTCAGGCTTGCTCAGTGCCTGGGACAAGAAGAGCTTTTTGTGGAGGAGGCCAGGCCCCCCATTTCTAAGCTGAGTGCTAGAAATTATGCACCAGGGCCCGGCACACAACCCATTGGCTGGGGCCTCCTGGGAAGGCTCACCGTCCCGCTTTGTAAGAAAAGCCAGGGAGGAGTTTTCTGGTTCCGCTCAACTACTGAGGCTGCTATGGCTATTCTACGCTGCCCACCTCAGGTGGGATCCAGGCAGCCCCACGTGCCCATGTGCATTGAAAGCGGCAGGTTAGGTCCCACTGCCATGCCTGTGTGGCCCTCAGGTGGGCGTCTCTGTCTCTCATCTCGGGTATGTTTGTGCTTGCGTGTGGGTGCATGTGCTGTGTGTGTGTGCTTTTGTTCACACGGGCACATCAGGGCTCCCCTCCGGAAGTGTGTCCCCGCTCGTGTGCGTGTGCCCTCCTCGAGTCCCCAGTTGGGACGTGCAGAGGCTGGCGTGCCTGTTTGCTGCCCTCTCCGAGTCCACAGGGTCAGTCGGTGTATCTTCTATGTGCCTCTCCCTCTGCCCTCTCTGAAGTGCCCCGGGATTCAGGGCCCTCCGTCCCCTTCCCCCCACAACCGGCAGCTGAGCCAGGTCCCTTAGCAGGTCCTCTGAGGGGAGGTGATTCCGGAGCGTGGGGTCAGGGAGCAGCTCTCCTGGGGGCAAAGGGCTGGACCCCCTGCCTGGGCCACGTCGGGGGCTACAGGGCTGCAGGAATGGCCCCGTCCCACCTGTTTATTCTGTAAACTACAGCCTGTAAATAACATTTAGCATTCCTATTGTAACAGAATTAATTTTTATGAAATAAATTATATTTCCTAGTCTAATAAAAAAAACCTCCAGGTTACAGTCTGCTGTCTTCTGGACTGTCTTTCAGCAGCTGGGAGTGACCGCCCCACTTTTCTCAAAGTTCCTGGGGGTTCAGGGGTGAGGAGTCACTGTCAGGACATTGATTAAGCTCCTGGAAATATTTAAGCCCAGGCCGGATCTGGATCTCAGTCCCCATCCCCACCTCCCCACCCTCAATCAAAAGCACTGTGTGCAGGGGCCAGTCATTGAGCCTCCTGTGGACTGGAGATGTGCGGTGGGGAGGGCGGGAGACAGAGGGAGCCCCAGTGGCCCTGTCTGCCTGTGGGGTTCAGCTGGGCTGAGGCTGAGCGGTCATTTCAGAGCACTGACTTGGGACTGGAGAATTTGTGCAGCAGAAAAGGAGTGACGATTGGGCTGGGACCGGGTGACTGGACCCAGGGCTGCTTTGCCTGCTGGGACAGGTTACACACTAGACGGGAATGCCTTAGATGGGGGAGGGAGTGCCCTTCCCACAGGGATTGTGGACTTGATTATTCCGATGAGAAGTTTCCAGCAGGGGCAGGAGAGGATCCTGTTCTAATAAAATTGCGCAGGAGCTTCATTTTCCCACCGATGGGAGTGTCTTGAGGGGGCTTTTATTTCTAATGTGCCTGTTTCTGGCCCCAGCATTTCCCGGTATGCACTGCCTGCTCTGTGAGTGGATTCCGTGGTCCTCGTTCATGGCATGAGCACCCGTGGCCATCAATGAGACACCGTGTTCACCAGCAATTGACAGGCCCGAGAAGTCCCGCCTGCAGCAGCTGGCTTCCTCAGATCAACATGGGGTGTCCCAGATGGATTTGGCCATGGGACCCCTTTTTATTCTCTGAAGAATGTGGTCCCTCTGGGCCCAGCTAGTTCTGACTCTGGGTAGTAGGTGTCACCTGCTATTGCCTGGGGGTAGGAGCGCCTATGGGCTTGTCCTCTGGGGACATAGGGCTAACGGGGCAGGCAAGAGATCTGTACATGGACACACAGCCCCACCCGCTCAGACTGTCCTCACTTCCTGCTTCCCCGGCCGTCACGGTCCAGTGGGTCAGTCAGGAGGGAGAAGAGGAAAGGGACAGCGTGTGTGTGTCTGTCTGTGTGAACGTAGGCATGGCGAGTAGCCTGAAGTGGGAGCACCCGCACAGGGAGGGGGCGGCAGAGTCAGGGGGGCCAGGAGCTCCCACAGGCAGTTGTCTGGTGTCCTCCCAGGAGCGACAGGTGCCCATCTAAATCCCTCACCCTCGGCCACCCCCTAAACACGAGGGCCCCTCCTTGTCACCTGCCCCCTGGTGGGATTAACCGAGCTCTGGCCTGGGAACCAGGGGACCTGAGTTCTAGCTCTGATTCCGTGGGGGACACTGTCCCCTCAGCCTCAGTTTCCCCATCTGCAAAGTGTGGGTCTAAGACCTGCAGCTCAGCAAGGGCTCTCTGGCTGGTGTCCTGCAATTTGGGGGGGGGGGTGCTGGTTCTAGGAGGGGGGTGACAGCCCCCGTCCTGGGCCCTTCTCTGTCGCAGTCCCAGAAGCAGAGACAGAAGAAACAGTTATGAGCAAAAGATGGGCTCCATCCTGTGACCAAGCTGCTGCCCAGTGAGGTGGCAACGCTGGCGCCATGTCCAGCCCGTCGGCCGGCAGTCCAGCCTGCAAAGTCAGGCCACAGCCGTTGCCCATGAAGGGTTGCTGGGTGGGGTGGGCAGCTGACTGCCTCGTCCTTCACTGGGGGCCTTAAGAGGAAATCCATTTCCACCTGCTTTAAGGTCAGACTCAGGAAAACCTCATGCAGTCCTGTGTAACAAAAATTTTTTAAATCTTTCACCCATTTTAATTGAAAATATCATACATGCCTCTGGTATGAGAACATTCAAAAGGTAGAAATGAGTAGATGAGAAGTCGATTCCCTCTCCCGAGGCCTTCCCCACAGAGGCCACTGTTACACATCCTCTGGGGAGATCTGTGCAGATACAAACATATTTGTACGTGTAAATATTTAAATGTAATGGATGTGATCCAAGACTCTCAGCCTCTCGAGGTACACACATGAAATAGTTTTATTTTTCCAATAACTGTTGGAGCTTCGTTTTGCTGGCACTGATGCTGGCTTTCCAAGCGGATAGCAGGCTCCCTGAACGATGTCTCCACGGAGCCTCTAACCGCACCCTCCCTGCTGTTATTAAGAGCCTCATTTTGGTTGCTAAGGCTCAACCCATCCACCTTGGAGCTCGAACTCATCTTTCAAGTCCTCAGCTCCCCCCGCAGTCACTGGGGTGCTGTGGTGGCCTGCTCTCCACGCTTCCCCTGCCCCTTCTCTTCACAGACCTGGCACCTCCTCCCTCATCACTTTATGAGAAAGCTACCATCAAACCCACTGGCATCTCCTGCACCACGCCCTCTTCGAGCAAGGCCTGGAGAACTCACCAAGGGTTGCTGTTCCTAACCCAACCCCTGCCCTAGATACCACATTCCAGGGCAGGGGGCCTCCGGGCTGACAACTCCCAAGTCCTGATTTTCAAAACGCACACTGTCCAGCAGCTGACGGGATACATGGTGCTGGTCACTCCGGGACCCCAGGACTGGGCGCACACGGCCCTCAGAGCCCGCGGTCGAGGAGGAGACAGGAAGAAATGGGCAGGGGTCCAGCAAGGCTTTCTAGAAGAGATGCTCCTTTGGAAGCGGTTTCCCTGAGGTGTTCTTCGTCAGATGCGCGTTCTGGGAGAGATGCTTTCCCGCAAAGCTTTGCAGCAACCTGCGTTTCACGAAAGGTCAGGCTAAGAGACGATGCTGACGTCCTCGCAGCGGGGGTGATCCAGCTGTGCCACCGCTGCCTGCCACAGGTGCACTATGTGGCCTAGCCTGGGCCGTGGGGAAGGAGGGTCCATGCTATCCCAGCAGACCCGGGGGACTGGCCCGGCCCAGGCCTCCCTGTGGGTGGCTTCAATCTGCTCATCCCAGTTCCGTAGCCTAGAAAGCTCCCAGCACCCAAGGAGAAGGTCTGGGACACCTGGAAATCCAGTCAATATTTAGTGATCTATGCCCTGAGTGTGCACAGCCTCGGGGCAGGGTTGCTGAGTTAGGCAGCTCCCTGCAGAATAGGAAGTGAGTCCACGGCTGCTTCGCCAGGACTGAGGGGCAGCCGGCCTGAGAGTGTCACCAACAGAGCACGAGGAGCAGGAGGCCTGAGGTCATGCCCTAGTGTTTAGGCAGGTGGAGAGGGGGTGGGTATGAGGGCTGGGTCCGAGGGACCACCAGGAGGTGGGGACAGCGTGATCACAGATGTGGGGTGAGAAAGGCCCAGGAAGGAAAGTGGGTGGGCGGGGTCAGAGGCAGTGCAGGATCAGGCTGGGGGGCAGGAAAGGACAGGCGCCTGGCTGGCCCCACCCCCATCAGGGCGTGGCTCCCTACAAGGCCACCCACTCTAGATTCACCAGCTCTGACCTCAGTGGTGGGATGGGTCAGGAAAGTCACCCAGCCAGGCCTGCGGGTTTTGTCCAGCGGCCAGGGGTCAAAATTAGGAGCCTGCTGGGTCATGTGAAGAGAGAAGCCACCCTGTCAACAGTTCCCAGGCCAGAAATGTGCTCTCTTGGCTGTTTCGTGGAACATTCGGCTGCCTCAGCACGTTGCTCACTTCCCCCTTCCGCAAGCAGCACGGGTCTGTCCCTGAGTGAAGCAGGAGGATAAGCATTCTGTTAAATGGCTTCCCAATTTCTCCTCCGTGCAGTGGGGGAGCGGTAGGGGAAAGTGGGGACTGTGGCTAACTGGAGAGCACACGGCGCACCGAAGGGCAAGGTCTGCACTCCGGGCTTAGTCTCCTGGCTGCCAGGCAGGAGCGAGGGCCATCCTCCTGCTTAGAGAACTCACAAGTCAGGATGGGAATGTATATGTGAAATCATTCCGTTGTTGGTGGTTGGCTTCATTCTTGTCAAACATTGTGTAGACCAAGTATGTGACTGGGCTGCGGGGGCTGGAAAAAGCCTTTGAAGGAGGGAGGTTGGGCTCAGAGCTGCCCGTTTCAGGGGTTCACTCGCTGTGACAGGGGCCTGAGGCCCTGGCCCTTCTCCAAGACTGCCAGGGCCCCTCCCTGGGCACTGCGCCCCCTGGGTGACATCAGAGGGACAGCAGCATGTGCCCCAGATCCCCTCCTGCCTCCCTCCTGGGGATGGCAGCTTTGGTGGGTCCTCTTTCCAGGAGCCTCTCCTCTGTCTGATGAAACTCAGGGCAGGACTTGGCTGCCAAGCCCTCGGTCCCAGCCATTCTCCTACTGCCAGGTGCCCAGGGACAGATGCCCCATGCTCACACCAATGAATGCCGTGATTGTCCAAGGGGTTGCCCTGGGCAGAGGCCTCCCCTTCTCAGGGTCTGTTGCTCAGACTTTAAGGATGGCAGAAGCAGGGATCCTTGGCCACCATCAAATCCATCTTCACCTGATGCCAGAATTCCCTCCACAGGGACCTAGAATACTTGTACGTGTCTGTTTGAATACTTCCAGAGATGGGGAATCACTACTTCCAACAGTAACGACAACAGCGGGCATTTACTGAGTGCTTCCTTGTTTTCACGGTAGGGGCTGGTTTTATTCTTTAGAATCAATAGAAATAGATCTACGTCTTCCACTTTCTGACAGCTTTTGAAATATTCGAAAACAGCTCCCATGGTCCAGCCTGGCAACATTTCTCTTCCAGGGAAAGGCTCCCCGTTCTTTGTGGCACAGCTCAGTGTCCAGTGCCCTTTGTCTCCTCGGGTTCCTAGTGGCCTGCCTTGTATCTTCCACTCCCATAAGGGATAACTATGATGCCCATGGCACAGAGCATGCTGAGCACTGAGACCGCTCGGGAAACAGAACCTGATGTCACCTCTGGTCCCAGCTCCGAGGTTTAAGGGGACGAGCTTTGGCTTTGAAGGAGGAATCTGGTAACCATGTGACCCTGAGTAGATTGCTTAAACCCCTGGGGCCTCAGAGTCACACAACAAAATGGGGATGGTACGCCTTTCTTCACAGATTTACCAGGAGAATGAAATGAGATGGTAAGTGTCAATACTGAGAACGGTGAGTGCGAGTCCTTGTCCATGTCCGCAGCATCCATAGCAGTTGCAGGTGTGTGGCTGGACTTCACTGCCCCCTCCCTTCTTACGAGCTTTACACACCTATTCTACAACCTGCGCCTGCCCATTGGGTAAGGATATAAGGAGTAGCTCTTCGCATCTGCAGGCCTGAGACCACAGAGCTCTCTCAAGTATACAGTGTCAGTGCCCCTCGTGTTTTTCCTTCTCATGTAGCCAGGAGGCCAGGGAATCTTGGTCCAGGGCTCCTGCCTCAGCCCCACACATAGCCCAGCTGCAGTCCCACCTCCTGAGCCCGCATCACCCTGACATTGGCATACCTAGGCCTTCCTGAAACACCTTCACACCACCTCCTCCTTGATTTCCAGAACCAACCCCACTCCCTCCTCCTGGAGATGGCAGCTCAGGGACTCTCCTCCGGCTTGACAGAGGGGGAAACAGACCCAAGGGCACAGTCCTAACTCCTTTTTCCCCTTTTCCCCACTCCCAGTCATCTCATCTTCAATCACAGCTGCGATGACCACCCACAGCTGATAACTCCCCCACTTAGGCCTTCAGCCCCAGCCCCCTCCCTGAGCTGTGTATGCCTCCCAGACACCGTCCCTTGGTGCCTCAAACTCCACATTGCAAGCCAGAACTCCTGACCTGCCTCCAAATGTTGGCTTTGCTAGCATTTCCTGAGCTAGTAGAAACCCCATCATCCATCCAGATGAGCAAACTGGGACCCCAGTGAACATCCTTGCCCCTTCCACCTCGCTCTGCTCTGTCTCATATCCACTTTTCATTCTGTCTCCTCAATGTCTCACATCAGCTCCTGGTCGCTCCTGCGTTCAGTCAGTCATTCAGGAACCACTCGCTCTGGGCCAGGAGGTGAGCCTGGCGTGCCCTGCTCTCTGGAGCTGGTGCAGATGGTGAGCCAGGTTTGGGCTCAGCTTGACACAATCCCGGTTACAGTCAGCCAGACTTGCCACTCCGATGGTGGAGGAAGACAGTTATAACTGGGAAGAGAGAAACAGGGGCAGATGGGCCAGATTTGGTGCTGTGAAATTTCCTCTCTGGCGGCTTCTGTTTCTTCTGTCGAGTAGGAGGCATGAGGCAACGCCATCTTGGGATGGGGTGTGTTCAGGGGTGGAGGCAGAGTGAAGGAAAAAGGTGGCAGCAGGTCTCATGGTGAGAGCGCAGGAGCTGAGATGTGTGGGGACTGCTGGATCCTGGTCTCAGGTAGGTACCATGAGTTCACAGGGCCTGCTGGCACTTTCACCAGCGAGGTTCAGTCTCAGAGGTGTTGGCAGGTCTGTTCGCCCAGGGTTGGCCAGCATTGCCACCTGGAGACAAGGGACGTGGGAATTTAGAGTGTTGCTAAGATGTTACTAAAATGATGGACCATGGGATCTAGGCAGGCTCAGGTGGAAGGAAAGATGACTGATGCACGGAGGGGAGACAGAGTTCAAGGGCCTCCAGGAGGTCTGGAACTTTCCCAAGGGAGCAATTAAACACAGCAAGGAGAGGTGGTTAAAGTTGGGGGTGGGGAGGAGGGGTTGATTAGTGATGTGGAAGCAGAATTATGGGATCCTTGGGCCAGCTTGGGGGCCCAGTTTATCCTGTAAAGCAGGAAATGCAGCCAGCCCCCCTGAACCAGCTCTGCCTGTGGGCAGGGCAATGACAGATCATAGCCACAATGTGGCAGCATCGGCACACAAGCCTGCACCTGGAGGCCTCAGCATCCATCCTGCTCTTCTGATTGCTTCATCACCTACAGATCAGCAGACTTCAGGTGCGATAAGGAGCTTGTGTGACCCCCAGAACCAACCATCTTCTTGATGGAACCCTGACTGGGCTCTGGAGACAGAAAGGCATTGATTTGAATCGTGGCTCTGCCACTTTCAAATTCAGCTCCTTATTACAATGTACTCCTTCCCTCGCCCCCACTGCCTCGAACATTCCCTAGGAAGCTGAGCGTGGCCCAAGCTGCCTGCCTCGTCTTGTCCCCAAGCTAATACTGCCGCTGCCATCTGTGTAGATCCTGGAGGAGAAGGCGAGCCCACACTGGCCAAGAGGCACCCTAGCGGATGCATTAACAACCCCTTTCCTCCTAGTCTTTCTGTCTTAACAACGGAGGCCATCCTGAGTCCCTTCCAAGACCCACTCCTAGCAACGGGCTCACCCCAGGGGCTGGTGCCTCTTCCATGTGAAGAAAGACACCGCCCACCTCTAAGCTCTACAGGGGGCTCCTGATACGTCTGGTTCCCTCAGCAGGTGTCTTGAAAAGGTCACACCTTCACAAGCACACGTGTTCTCCAAAAGTGAAGGTTGAAATGACTGTACACCACTCCGGACTTTGCACAGAGAAAAGCCGTCATGTGGCAAAGCACCAAAGAGATGAAATCATGATTTGGGGGCTGGGCCAGGAACAGCCCTGGATCTGCTTCCCTCACTGGACCCAAGGACTTTTGTCACCCATGCTGTCCCTTCCCTCCTCAGTCTCACCACCTGGAAATGCAGCCAGGACATGAGAGTATCCCGGTATCCTGGGGGACATGGGAGTATCTGGGTATCCTGAGGAGAGTAACAACCTTCTTGCAGGAAAGGAAACGATGGGGTCCTGGCTGCCCCCTGCCCTTTGCAGACACCAAGCCCACATTGCCTGTAATCTGTAACCATTACTAGTACACCCATTCTTATTCCTTTTGCCCACTTCCCCCTGTATTCTTTGCTCTCTTACCTCATATAAGCAGCTGGCTTATGGGGGAGACAGAGTAGATTTTCTGGATGACCTGCTGCTCTCCCATACTGCTGGCATTATTGGAATCAAGGCTCATGTGTGATTCAGCCCTGTCTCTACTTACTCGGCTCAAGTAGTGACAGGCAGCCCGGGCCCATTGGTTGTCCAGTTTCACGGTTGCTGTGATCCGGACTCTTCTATCTTAAGCCCTTGCTTTGTTTCACTGCCCCCAGCTTTAATAAACCTCCTCTCACAGTCACCTGGACTCCTGTTGTGAAATCTTTCCTGCACAAAGTCAAGAACCCACACATTCCAGGCAATGCTGGGCAGACCCGCCTTGGTAGTGGTCTCCTGGAAACATCCCCCCCACCCCATTCTAGCTCTAAGGAGCCATCCCAAGCCAGGCCCAGCCTTTCTTACAGCCCCACCAAGTACATATCACCCTCCAGGGACACATCACGGCTGTCACCTGGGCCTTTGCTGCAGCCCTCTGTCCCTCCTGGAGCATCCTGCCTGCTCTTCTCAATAGCCACATGCATCCTGAAAATTCAGCTCCAAGGTCACCCCTCCTGAGAAGTCCTTCCCCTTCCATCTCCTTCTCCACTCTACCCGTCTGAACCGGGCCCTCAGGGGAGCCATGTGGCAGAACAGAAAACAGGTGAGGACTTTAGAGTCTTATCTAGGGGTAAAAGCAGGCTCCACCACCATGTGGCCTTGGCCCAGCTAACTTTTTTTTTTTTAAGGAAACTGGCCTTGAGAGGCCTTTTTAAAATATATATATTTTATTGATTTTTTTACAGAGAGGAAAAGAGAGGCATAGAGAGTTAGAAACATCAATGAGAGAGAGACATTGATCAGCCATCTCCTGCACACCCCCTATTGTGGAATGTGCCCACAATCACGATACATGCCCTTGACCAGAATCGAACCTGGGACCTTTCAGTCTCCAGGCCGATACTCTATCCACTGAGCCAAACCAGTTTCGGCATCAGCTAACTTTTTTAAGCCTTGAACTTGTGCCCTATAAAATGGGGCCAACAAGGATGTGGGGCCATAGCAAGGGGGGCTGGTGCCCAGTCCCGGCTGTCTCCCACCTGTGCTCCCCCCTCCTGGGAAGTGCACAGGCTCTTCTTGACCAAGAACCCAGCCCTTGGCACATTGGGTCTCTGTACTGTTTTTACTCTCTACAACACTGACATCAAATGGGTGGGTTTTTTCCACACCAACAACCAATTCTCCAACTCTCAGGACACCATGATTCAATTCAATTCTGGCAAAACAACAATATCGGGGTCTAGTTATGGTATGGAAAATATTAATCATGCTCTATTAACCATGATTGCCTTGCTCTGGTTAAAGAAAGGACTTTCTACCTTGGCTGGAAGTTGTAGGCCCCTGGGGCCTGAGACAACCTTGGACCTGGGAGTCAACCTTGGAATGGGATTCATTCTCATTCAAGATCTGCCTACTATCCTGGGAAGATTAACAACTTTGTTGTCTAAACAATGGCATCTCACTTCAGCCAGCATAGCCTACTTCCCCATGCCTATAATCCCTGCTTCCCTGTGTAATCCTTGCCCTACCCTATAGAAACTGCTAGTTTATGGGGAGGGGTAGAGAAGATTTCTGTGCGTGGCCTGCTGCTCTCCCATACTGCCGGCAGTACTGGAATAAACGCACACTTATGATTCAACCCTGTCTCATTGGCACAAGTAGTGACAGGCAGCCCAGACCCATTGACCGTCCAGTCACAGCACCAGGCCCCATAGGTTTCAGTGCTCAGAGCCACACTTCAGACACCAGTCTCAAACAGGGGGTACCCCGGGTACCCACACTGAAACCAGACAACTCGTGGGTCTGGGCTACCTATTGGCTTCTTACTTGGGCCAGTTAAGCAGAAACAGGGTTGAATCATATATGAGGGTTGATTCCAATAATGCCAGTGCCCAGTCTGTGTGGCTCAGTGGTTGAGTGTCAACCTACGAACCAGGAGGTCACGGTTCAATTCCTGGTCAGGGCACATGCCTGGGTTTAGGGCTCGATCCCCGAGTGAGCATGCACGAGGCAGCCGATCAATGATTCTCTCTCATCATTGATGTTTCTCTCTCTCTCTTCCTCTCAGAAATAAATAAAAACATACTTTTAAAATATAATGCTGGCAGTAGAGGAGAGCAGCAGGTCATCATCCAGGAAATCTGCTCAAAAGCCAGCAGTTTACATTGGGTGGGACAAAGATTACAGGAGGAAGCAGGTCAGAATGAGTACAATGGTTACAGATCACAGGCAAAGCCCGTGGGGCCCCACTGTTTGGGAAACAAGGTTGTTAATCTTTCTAGGATGGGCCACACTCCCAGGCTGACTCCCAGCTCCCAGGGACATACAACTCCCCATCAGGTTAGAGTGTCCTTTCTTTAATCAGAACAAAACAATCACGCTTAACAGAGCATGCTTCATATTTCTTAAAACTATAGCTAGGCTACAAATTGGGAGTTCCCACAACCCCCACCCATCTTCTGTTTCAAAAATGTGCTAGAAGGGCTTATAGAACTCAGGAAAACACCAGGCCCGCTTGGGCTGTGATTTAGACAGGAAGGTCTGGCGGTTCCTGGGAGGCCTGGTGGGGTGGGGTAGGGTGAGGTGGGGTGGGGTAGGGTGAGGTGGGGTGGGGTGGGTGGGGGGGGGTGGGGTAGGGTGGGGTGGTTCTGAGGGCTCTCCCAGCTGCCCCCCTGCCTCAATGTGACCCTGATCAGGAAAATCTTCAAGGCGCCGGCCTGGCACTGATAAAAAATAAAAAAAAAAAAAGCCGGGGCTGCGGCCAGCTCCAGGCTCTGGGGCAGGAGGGGCCCCTGAGGTGGCGCTGGGTGGGGATCAGGGAGGAGCGGGGACTGCAATCAGAGGGGGTGTCAGCGGGTCGGGGGAGGCGGGTCTGGGAGCGGAGGGGCAGGGGGACACGCTGGGTCCCTGCGGGTGGAGGAGGGACGCGCTGCAGCGCCCGCGGGGCAGTCCCCGGAGCCGGGCGCCGCGGTCCCGCCGGTGAGGGGCGCGGGAGGGTGGAAGGACGGTTTGCAAACGGGGAAGCGCGGGCGGAGGGGCGGGGCGGGGCGGGCGGGGCGGAGCCCGGCCTGGGGCCCAGAGGCGCCCGGAGTCGCAGTGGCCCGGCGGCCCGGGAGGCGGCGGCGGCGGCGGCGGCGCGGTGGAGACAGTAAGTGCGGGCCGGAGGGCGGGCGGGCCGGAGGGCGGGCGGGCCTGGCCCCGACCAGCTCTGCAGGGTCCCGCTCGCCCCCCGGGCTCCCGCGCTCGGCGCCCGTCCCCACGGGCCAGGCCGGAGGCTGCTCCGCGGAGCTCGGGCCCCTCCCGCCCCTCCCGCTGCACGGGTCCCGCCCAGCCTCCCTCCCCGCGCCCCCGCGCCTCCGCCCGCTCTCCCCGCTGCTCCCACTCCTCGCTGCCCTCCTCTCTGGGCCTGTCCTCTTTCTCCTCCAGACTCTCCCCCTCCTCGTGCATTTCCTGAGACTGGACCTCACCGCCTGGGGGGGGGGGGGGGGGGGGGGGGGAGTGGGGAGGGGGATAGATGGACAACGCAGCCCCGGTGAGGTGGTCGACTTGCGCCAGCCCGGGGAGCCGGAGCCTGGGCGGACCCACAGCGCCGAGGCCGATCTCCCGTGGCCTCTGGGTGGCGCCCGCGGTTTCCCCGCAATGCGCTCCCCTCGGTTTGCCGCGCCAGCCCCGTGCCCACTTCACAGATGGGACAAAGCGGGCACAGCGCGGAGACTGACTCAGCCAGGTCAGAACCCTGCTGGAGCCAGCACCAGGCCCAGAGGGCGGCCTGCAGGGGCCCCACAAGTGTCTGCTTCTTGGTACAGGGGCTGCCCCTTGTCAGGGTACCCAGAAGAGAGCAGGAGCTGGTGTGGCCAGCTCCTGTGGATGCTGGAGAGACACGCCAGAGAGCCAGCTCCTCCTTTTTCTTTTCAATCTAAAAGCCAGCCGCTCGCTTTTATAAACGGTAATGAGACTGCTCACTCCAGTGCCCTGGCCTGTGACCCGGGTTTGAGAAAATTCCCAGCTCTTCAGAAACTCGGTCAAGCCTGAATGGCCCTGGACAAATAGAAACCTGGAGCTGAGACGGGGCCCCGGAGGGTGTGGGCCCAACAGCCCTGCTGTTGGCCCAGCACCCACCCGTGCAGCTGGAACATCTGGAAAGAACCACTTGCCCTTTGTCCACTGTCCTTCAGGAGCCATCGTTTTTGAATACTAATTTAGAAAGCGAGTGTGAGTGAGTGTGCGGGTGTGTGCGTGGGCCAGCACTGTCTGGTTAGTTTGTCAGTGCTGGGTGCCCTGTAATCAAGGCTGAGAAGAGGCTCCGCTCAAGCAGGAGAGTTTAAAATAGCCGTGCTGGCTCGACCGCCAATGTCCCGCAGGCAGCATCCTTCCTGCCTGCCTGCCTGCCTGCCCCCAGTACATGCAGCCTCAGGCGAGAATATCCTGGCCTCACAGAGAACATTCACTCAGCAAACATTGAGGAAGGTGCCCCAGGCTCTGCTCAAGGCTCGCTTGCCTGAGGCCTTCCTGGAGGAGGCCCCTCTGTCCAAGGAACCTGGAGCCTGCAGACACTGGTTCACCTTGCCAAACAGCTTGATCTCAGGGCGGCCCAGGAGTCCCCGTGGGCCTCAGACTGCTTGGCTGGGTAGCCTCACTCTTTGTCATTTGGTAGCTGTGTGGCCTTCAGCAAATTGCTTAACCTTTCTGAGCCTCACACTTCATCTGTTAAAAGGATCTCAGAGCAGTACCTACCTTATTATTGGGCTGTTGTCAGGCACAAGTGCTAGACACAGACCTTATGCATGAGTACTGGGTTTCATTTTAACTATTGGGAGTTCTTACTTGTTTGAATGTGGGACAGATCAAGTGTGTTTAAGGCCTCATTCTTTGCGTCTGAAAAAAAAAGTAGACAATAATTGCTGTGCCACCTAATTCCGAGGAATGTTGGGAGGCTCTTGAAGTAACGGGTAAGCCTCGTGCCTGTGCGACAGGGCGTTCCCATCTCACCAGGGAAGAAAGGCCCCGTTCTGCCTGGCTTGCTGCTCCGTCTGAATTAAGGTCCAGCCTCCCCTGTGAGCCGAGGCACGTCCCTTTATTGATTTATTGGGGAGGGAGGAAGCTCCTGCACAGGGACTAGGGTGTCCTGTCCTCAGCTTTATGGAAGCATTTTCCATTTGTCAAGCTGCGGCCACATCCTAGGTGCTATATAGAGCATAGAATAGGCTTGCTACCCTGCAGTCAAATCCAGCAGCCAGCCAGCCAGCCAGGTGACAAGCCCATGATGGCAGGGAACATGCTGATGTTTTGTCCCACAGCTGTTACCGTGGGCCAGGCTTTGCTGGCAGTTGTAGTTACAGAGCCATTATAAAAAGGCGTAGGTTTTTGGGACACACACACACACACACACACACACACACACATACGGGTTTTGCTGATGGGGATGTTGAGGCTCAGAAACATGGTGACTTACCCAAATCTTCCCTTTGCCTCTGGAGCTACGCCGATAGGGAGTGGCTGTCTCCCCGTGGCAGGCGATGAGGAGAGGCGGGAGCCCAGGCAGGAGTTGCCAACCCAGGCTTGTTCGCTTACCTGGCCTGTGACATTCCACTCTTTGAACTTCTGTTTCCCCACAAATGAAGTGAGGGAGTGGACCCATATGACTCAAACTGGCTTCTGAAGGCAGCTCTAGACACCATGGGCTTAATAAAATAAGCTATTTAATTTGAATGCCTTTATTTATTTATAATTTTATTTTGAGCAGCTAATACATTTACATACTTCAAAATTTAAAAGACACAAAAGAGTATGAGGTGAAGTCCCCCCATGTCCAGTCCCCATTCCTCTTCAGAGGCAACAGTGTTGGAAATTACTTGGTATCTCTCCAGACATATGTGTGTACAGTCTCCTCTCCACCCACCCAGCCTTGCTATTTTGCACAAATAGAGGCACATTCTACACAACTTTCCTGCTCCTTTCTCTCATAAAGTTGAAGAGAGTTAAGAGAGCATTCTTTGCCCGCCAGGGTCCTAATTCCTTTTTTACAGCTTCAGAGAAACCTGGTTTACCCCTCTGGATTGATGCCATAGGCCCCACTATGCCACATTGCCTTACTTCCTGCCAGCCACACCCTTTGTTTGCTGCCTATGTTTCCCTGAATGGGGTGGGAGGTGACGCCTGGGGTCACTTTACAGTTCTGACAGTTTGTCTTTCATCCTGATCCTTAAACCTGAAGCTCTCTGACCATGCTTTGGTGACCCAATAGACCCCAGAGTGGGCATACGTTCAGCTTAGTAGGATGGGTGAGAACCCAGTTTTAGCTTGTATTTTTTTAAAAAATATTTTTTATTGATTTAAGAGAGGATGGGAGATAGAAATATCAATAATGAGAGATAATCGCCCCCCACTGGGGATCAAACCCTCAACATGGGCATGTGCCCTGACCAAGAATTGAACCTTCTGGTTCACGGGTCAACACTCAACCACTAAGCCACTCCAGCTGGGCACCCAGCTTTAGCTTCTGATCACCTGCCCTGTCTGTTTCTCTCTCTGTTTAAACAGTGGCCTTTGTCTCAGAGGATAACATCCATCAGAGTTCAAACTCCACCTATAGAACCGCAAGCAGCTCTCTGTGTTCGGACCAGGAAGCACTGTTTGAGAAGCTGCTGGACCGCTCACCACCCAGCCTGCCAAGGCCCGAGGACCGCTTCAACGGTGCCTACATCATCTTCTTCAGCCTGGGCATTGGCGGCCTCCTGCCATGGAACTTCTTTGTCACTGCCAAGGACTACTGGATATTCAAACTCCGAAACTGCTCCAGCCCAGGCCCAGGGGAGAAACCTGAGGACTCGGACATCCTGGTAAGGGCACGTTCCTCCTGGGAGGCGTGGGTGCACTCTGCCTGGATGGGGGGAAGGACAGCTTTCCTTGGGTGCGCCATACCAGGAAGGTTTGTGTCCTGCCGAGGATACGAATTAGGAAGCCATGCTGAGTATAGTAGAAAGAATTCAGTTCAATCTTCAGACATGCTTTGTGTTGTGTATGAGGCCTCCTGCTTCATGGGACAGGAGAAGATGCAAATGTATAAGACACAGTCCCAGTCTTCAGATTTCTTACTATCTAATTTGGGAAGAAGATGAAAATGATGATTCTCTGTAGTACAGTGTGGTAAACCCAAGAATCTAGAGTCCATGCCTACAGAGCTTTGAGAGGGTGGATCCAGTAGCATTAAGTTCAGTTGAGTTATAGAAAATTCTAAAAGCATAATGGCTAAACAGGATGGAAGATAATTTTTCTTTCATGTTCAAGTCTGGAGGGGCCAGCTCAACTCTGGTATGATGTTCTATGTTGTCGGGAACCTAGTTGTTTTACCATGTGTAGCTTCTTTGTTCAGTATTACTTCACAGTCCAGGATGGCTGTTGGAATTCAGCCATTACTTCAAATAGGAAGAAGAGAAGGAGAAGCATAAGGAAACTCCTGCAAGGAACACACTTGCTTTTGTTCACATTGAACTCATTGGCAGAACTTGGTCATGTGACCTCATGAGCTGCAAAGGAAGCTGGGAAATGTAGTATTTCTCCCTCACCTCAAGCCTATGTGACCAGCTAAAATGGGTGGTTGTGTAGTTATGGAAGACAGAGGGAAATGCAGACTCAGGTATAATTAGTCTCATCACTAAGAGAGAATGCTGTGCCCTAGCCAGTTTGGCTCTGTGGATAGAGTTTCAGTCTGTGGACTGAAGGGTCCTGGGTTCAATTCCAATCAAGGGCACATGCTCAGGTTACAGGCTTTATCCCCAGTAGTGGGGGTACAGGAGGCAGCCAACTAATGATTTTCTCTCATCACTGATCTTTCTATCCCTTCCTTTCCCTTGATCTCTGAAATAAATAAAAATCTATTAAAAAAGGAGAGAGAGAGAGAGAGAGAGAGAGAGAGAGAGAGAGAGGGAGAGAGAGAGAGAGAGAGAGGGAGAATGCTGTGAGTCAGAGCAGGTGGATTAGAAGAATGGGGAGGAGACATTCCAGGTGGAAGGAAAAAGCCTAGGCAAAGGCAGGGTAGGAGAAAGGTCAGGCATGCACGAGGAGCAGTAAAACATCTGATTTTGCCGTAAGAGAGAAATAAGGCTTGAGGTCATTGCCTGGGTCTTGAATGTCAACACGAGGAGTCTAAATTCTGTTTGGCTAGCTGCTCACTTTGTGGGGTGACTTTTCCCATGGGCAGGAGGGGTATTAAAGAAAAAATTATTCTGCCACTTGAGGCTTTACTCAAGACAATTGCAGTAGGAGAGATCAGGCTCAGCACCTACTACTCAAGGACAAGTGGGGATTTATAGCCAAAGAGCGAGTGAGGGGGTCAGTGGATGGAAAATTACTAAGAGGGGCCACCAAGAGGGGGGGCATTGTTGCTAAAAACAGGTTAAAGACATATATACAAAGGTATGGGATGCAGAACTTGGTCAAATATCAAGGGGGATCAGATATCAAGGGCGGGGATTTTCAATAAACTGACTTAGCAGAATTCTTGCTAAGACTGGCTGGGCAGGCTTGGGGGTGGGTGTCAGGTGGGTGCAAGGTGAAGGCCTACTCAGGAATTGAGCTCAGAGATTAAGTTCATCTTTGTCAAGAGCCTCAACTGATCTAGGTCAGAGTCTGCTCTCTCTTGAAAGTTCATGGATGGGGAAACAGAGGCCTCTGAAGGCATGTCAGGCTGGGGGTTGCTAGCCGCCCCTCTCCTCCAGGGGTTGCCCCAGGGGACAAGAGGCGGGTACCCTAGCAGACCTTAGTCATACCCCTCAACTGGCCCAGGAGGTGGCTCACCTCCCCTTCCTGAAAACACCTTTGACCTCCCTGACCTAACCCCTGGGGACTTTCCCCAGTTTTGTAGGACTGAATGGGACATGGTGACTGAGCTTTCCTTATTGTCTGTTTTGAGGATTCTGCCAGGATTTCACATCAGAATCACCCAGGGAGCTTTCAAAAATTCCTAACCTCTGGCCCCAACCCAGAAATTAGAATTGAATTAGGTCCCTTAATTCTGGCCCCTGTGAGGGCCTGCTTCTGTTAACTGAGCGATTCACAAAGGCCTCCAGGGGCCAGAGCAGCCGCAAAGGTGTGCTGGGGGCACAGTGTGGTGGTTAGAGCTGCCTCCTCCAGGGTGTTCCTTGGGGCAGATGTGCCTGGAGCTTGTTGGTGATGCAGAGTCTCAGGCCCCAGCCAGATCAGCTGAGCCAGGGGCTGCATGCTGACAGCCCCCTGTGGCTGGCGGGCATAGTGGGATTGGAGAAGCACTGGCTAGGGCATGGCTTCTGAGGCAGACTGCACCGGCTCCCGTTCCGCCTGAAGCAGCTCTGGCCTCCCCGTGCTGCCTCGTCTTCCTGGTGTGGAACAGGAGGAGAATGCTAGCAGCATCCTTGGGGTTGTGATGAGGATTAAGTAAATTACTCTGCACACAAAGCGCTCGGAACGGGGCTGACACAGTGCTGTAAGGGCTGCATAAACATTATTATCGTTATTATCATTCGGGGGATGCGGCCCTGGTGTATTTCCAGATGTCTAGCTTTCCCGGGTGCTTTATGATCCACTTTTATTTACCAGTGACTCAAGCACCCAGCTTTCTGCTGGCCTCGGTAAATCACCCGACTGCTTGGGCTTCCTCCAGCAGGTCCCAGTCTGGCTGGGCCGGCACCAGCCTAGTGTGGTCCCCAGAACCAGTTTACACGTGTCCCTGTCCTGTCCCCGTCCCAGCCCCTGAGAGCAGGCTGCCCCAGAGCAGGAGAGGGTGTGCCAGCGAGTCTGTGGGAACCCGGCCCAGCCCCCAATCGTGGACGTGCCTGCACAGTTGACGTCTGCCTTGAGCTGTTCTCACTGCAAGGCGATCCCATCCCAGCTGCAGGCACTTAGCATTCCAGGCCCTGCCACGATGCTTTATTGCCTCTTTCCAAGTGCTGGCAGGTGCAAATGTATACCTGCGGCTGCCCAGAGCTCCTGGCTCTTGGCATCAGAGATGAGAGACCTGTCACCCCTCGATTCATGGTCCGGGTTTGGGAAACAAGCATGCTGGGGCGTTTCTGCATTTTGTAGGCCATTTCTCTTTGCCTAATTCCCTATTCTCTTTGCCGCCCACCTCCCCAATTCTTCCCTCCTCTCTTCCTGATTTCCCTGCGAGTGGCGGCTGGTCTGCTCTGTCACCTGAGAGCCACTTTGGGGAAGGAGGGGCCAGAGTCAAATGGGTCTGCCTCCCGCCACCACCTGCAACTCAGTTAGCTGTGGGTCTGGATGTTGCTGTTTTTCTGTACTTTACTTTCAATATTTCCCGGAGATGGATACCATGGGCTGGGAGTGTGACTCAGTAGCAATGTTTGCACAGGGCCCCTTCTCCCAAATTATGTCATTTTCAAGGTCCCCCGCCATTCCACCATTCCAGGCTCATTTTCTGCTACCAGGAACAGTTTGGGGAACGATGTAGCAAGCATCCTGTTTCCCTGCCCCTTTGTCTCTGTTCTCTGGGATAAGAACTTTAAATGAACCCACCACAGGCCCGTGGACCCAGAGCTAAAAAAAATGAGAGCATAAATAAGGAAGAATTGATGTGAAAAAATGGTGCAGGGAGCCAGGATAACCTCCATCCCTGAGTCCCAACTCAGTGCTCACCGTGCTGGCAGGGGTATTAAATGCAGTGTTTCTGATGAACTCCGTTTTTTTCAGACACAGGGCCAGAGCTCAGAGAGGTTTAGTAACCTGCCCCAGGTCACACAGCCAGGAAGGGCTCTAGGGAGCTTTAGGTGAAGAGATGATTACAAAGCTGGTCAGGCTCAGAGAGTGGTGCACAGGGGGCTGTCCTGGAGACCAGGCCCACCCCGCACCCTGACCCGGCCAAATGCTCTTTCTCCCTATGGAGAGGCTGCCCTCCATCTGCCCTCCGTTACCACCCGGGAAGCCCAGGTGCCTTGGCTCTACCCCTGGATTCTGAACCAAGTTTCCAAGCTGGCAGCATCCCTGATCCCTCCCCACCACCGTTCCCACCCCCAGGTTCATAAGCTACCCCTGATCCTGGGGTTTCTGCCTGCCCCTTGGCCTCTCCCGCAGGCCTGGGCAGGGACCATCAGCCGGACTGCCTCCTTTCTGCCCCAGAGAGGAGAGTGACCGCCCCTTTTCCTGGACTTTCCCTGCCATGAGACCTCCACCACTAGGCCTCCATGCTCCACCCCCCGCCACACACACACGTTCTTCCTGTGCACCTCGGCCTGCCAGGGCTCAGCTCGGAGGGGCTGCCGGACCTGGCCAGGTCGTGGGTGGGACCCACAATCCCACTTGGTGTCAGCAGGGCCGGAGCCCAGGCTTGGCAATCTACTGCTGTCCCATTCACCTCAAGGCCAGAGAGGGCCCCAAAAGCCCAGTCCCGGGCAGGGGGCAGATGCCTCTCTTACTCCTGGGAGCCTCCACTGCTGCTACCCTCTGAGTTAGGGGCTCCCCTCTGGGACCCCAGGGCCCACAGTACTTCCCCTTCAGGTTCTCACCACACACCTCGTGGTGCTGAGCACTTACTGCGGGACCTCCTGGATCATAGGTCAATGCTCAACCACTGAGCTACACCGGCTGAGCCAGAGGCTTTATTTTCATGATCTCTTTTGGTCCTTATTGAGCCCCAAGAACAGTTATTATTTTACCCATTTTACAGAGCAGGAAACCAAGGCTCAAAATATGGAAGTGAGCCGAAACTGGTTTGGCTTAGTGGATAGAGCGTCCACCTGCAGACTGAAAGGTCCCAAGTTCGATTCTGGTCAAAGGCATGTACCTTGGTTGTGGGCACATCCCCAGTACGGGGTATGCAGGAGGTAGCTGATGGATGTTTCTCTCTCTTCGATGTTTCTAACTCTCTATCCCTCTCCCTTCCTCTCTGTAAAAAAAATCAATAAAATATATTTTTTTTAAAAAATGTAAGTGATTTGTCCCAGATACAAAGCAAGTGACAACAGGGACTTACACCGGGCCACTTCAACCCTGTGCTCCATGTCAGAGTATTCATATATTTTCAGACTTCTTTTGACCACAGTGCACCTGTTCCCTCAATGAAATGTGCAGACCCTACATGTCTGTAATGGAAACAGCAGCTTCATGAAGCAACATCTACACTGGAAAAAACTCTGATTGTAGATCTCAAGGTGGAGCAAGTGATCATCTTTGCCAATCTTATACTAATAAGAGGCTTGTAATACACCCAGGCTGAAGGTGGAGAGTCTGCCTATGGATTTAACCTTGTGTAATTCCTTGGTGGCCTTGGGAACAGCCCCAAGGGGGAGACGCAGAAGCTGGACCCCTGGCTGTGGGGTAGGGAGTGGGAGAGGGGACATTAGAGTAAGCAAACCTGGAGAACTGTCTCTAGGAGTTTTGCTTTTAAAATTCCCTTATTCTAGAAATGAGGCGGGAATTGTAGGGAAAGTGTGGTCAGGAAGGACACCAATTTTCTGGTTTTGTTTGTTAATAGAAGAGAAGTAGCAGCCAATTTGTGTGTTCATGTGAATGGTCCAGTAGAAAGGGAGAAACAGGTGCTGAGGGAGAGGAGGACGCACAGCTGAGGGAGGTCCCTGAGCAGACAGAGGGCCTGGGCCAGGTGCATAGTTGGAGGGGGTCCCAGCAAAGCATGCGGACAGTTCCTCTTTAGGAATAGGAGAGGAGGCAGCCAAAGACAAAACGAAATCCGATTCTGGTCCTGACCCATTAAGTACATTTCATGTCCTTTAGTGGATTGCAATCTGCAATTTGAAAAAGCCTGCTCTACCTCTTTGCCTCTAACCTCATAGCCACGAGGATATATTCTGCCCTCGCTCCACAGAGCCATGAAGGCAAGAATGGGGGCTGCAGCCCAGGGGCATCCAAATTGGCATTGGATTTCCTGGAGTGTTTGGCAAATACCCAGAGTCCCAGACCCCTCCCCAGGTGGGCCTGGGCCCTGCTGGCTGGCAGAAGGGCAAGTATCTGGGAGCCACTTCCTCGGTGCCACTTGCTGTTCCGTGAGAAGCACGCACTATTCTGGATGCGGGTGGATCATGACGCTCCGCGTGTCACTCCAGAAAGAGGCACAGACCACTAGGCAAGCCGCTTCTGAAGAGCAGGGTTCCAAAGAACGGTGCTGAGTGAAGCACCCCTCCTCCCCATGAAAAAAAAAGCAGGATTTTGTTGTCCTGGAAAAGGAGATGGCAGGTTGGTCTAGGACAGTGGTCGGCCAACCGCAGCTCATGAGCCACATGCAGCTCTTTGGCCCCTGGAATATGGCTCTTCCACAAAATACCACATACAGTGCGATTACAACTTCGTGGCCCAGGCGCAGAAATCGTTTCCGGCTCTCAGAAGAAATTTCAGTCCTTGCACTGTTGCTATGTGGCTCGGTTGCCTAATGAGTTTGCCGACCACTGGGCTTCCTGCACACAGTGTGGGTGAGTGGCTGCCAGGTGGGGAGGGCGGCTCCTCCCCCAAGCCGTCTGGTGGCTTAGGCAAGTTTGGACGGCAGCTCTAAATCATTTTTAAAAATTAGAACCAAAGTGAGTGATTTCTTTTTGTTAATTCCCTTGTCCCCCATCTGATTCTAAATGCAGACCCAGCCAGCATGCCGTTCCCAATAAATATACCAGTGATGGCTTTTCCTTCTGTTTTTAGCTTTCGCTGCGTCCTGCAGAGGGAGAGAAAAACCCCGACTTGAAGCGCTGTCACTCATGTCGTCGGTGGCCTCAGACTTCTCAAATTCTCCTTTTATTTTCTCCCTGTGTGCTCATGGCCCCGTCTCCCCACCTGTGCCTGGCTCCCTGGCCCTCCTGGGCTATCGATCGCTCCCCCTCTGACTTCGATTTTATTTCCTCCCACACTTGTCCTTAGAATCCAGAGGCGATTTCCTGGACAAATTAGAACATGGCCTGGGCCTTAAGTGCTCAAGTGTCTCCTTAACGTGATTGATCATTTCGACTACCCAGAGAGCAGAACCAAATTGGAGCCTGTGGCGGGGGCCTTTGTTACAGGGATCATTGTCTGAGAGGGGTCTGAGGGGACCCTTACTGGCTCTTGAGGGTGCTCTGTGCATGTGTGTATTTGTGGTGTGTGTGTGTGTGTGTGTGTGTGTGCGTGCGCGCGCACACACACACCCAAGCCCTATAGCAGCCAACATGGTTGTTGTTTTTTTTAATATATTTTATTGATTTTTTATAGAGAGGAAGGGAGAGAGATAGAGAGTTAGGAACATCAATGAGAGAGAAACATTGATCAGCTGCCTCCTGCACATCCCCTATTGGGAATGTTCCCTGCAACCGAGATACATGCCCTTGACTGGAATTGAACCTGGGACCCTTCAGTCTGAAGGCCGACACTCTATTCACTGAGCCAAACCCGTTAGGGCCCAACATGGTTTTGTGGGTTTCGATTCACATGGACCTCCAAAGACAAATAGCCTCGGATGGGAGAAGTGGTGTCTATGAGGAAGTGTTGCTCTATCTACTAAGGACCCGTATTTTTGGTGGTTCTCCTGGTTTCCTTCTACAGAGAGCAGCCAGAGGTGCCCCACTCCCACCCCCAGACCACCTCCTCTTTCCCACATGCTACAGAGCACGGTCCCTATGCCCCCACCGTCAGCCTTGGGACACTGACTCATGGTGCCCACTGGGAGCTGCAGAAGCTGCCCCGGGCTGGCGCGGGCTGTGCAGTAGGTGGGGAGTTTCCTGGAAGGCCACTTCCTGCTTGCCCTGCCACATGGTCAGGCTGCAGAGAAGGAAGGACAGGCTGCCCAAGCATCAGCAGAGACCAGGCCTCTCACCCCTCAGAGGTCGGGGTCCCTGTGTGTGGGTTTCCAGGGCTCCCTCTGTCTCTGACCCTTCCCGGGGTCTGTTTCTGAGCCGCTTTTCTGCCTGCAAAGGTTCCAGCTGAGAATGTGCAGAGAGAACAAAAGGGGTAAAAGTCAGAGGCCAGCTTGGCCCTTGTTGGGAGCCGGCAAAGGGTTGACAGAGGAGGGGTGGAAGCGTGGACAGAAATGATGTTTCACTCTTCCGAGCTCTCCCTGCGTGGAGAAAGGTCTGGGGTTCAGGAGAGCTGGGCTGTTTCTGACTTGGTTTCAAATTTGCTGGGTGCCTTGGGTTTCCATTTCCTTACCTAAGAAACCAGACCCAGGTGGCCCACTTTTTCTGCAAAGGGCCAAGTGGTAAATATTTTAGGCTTGTGGGCACGGGATCTCTCGCAGCAACTTGATTCTGCCCTTGTGGAGTGAAAGCCACCACAGACAAGTCACAGAACTGCAGCCTCTATTGGCAGTTCTCCCCTTGTGCTCTGAGACCTGTGATAGGTACCTGCCCTGTTATTTCTCTTCCTGACACCCCTGCCCGACACATTATCTGTTTACTTGTTTATGCATCTGCCGCCTGTCTCCTTGTCCAAAACATCAGTTTCATGCAATCGGGAACATGGACTACCCACCCTGTGCCTGGAATACCGACGTGCTCAACGAGTACGTGCAGAGTGATAGCTTAACTCTCAGTGCTTGTGGAGGGCACATCACATCAGTGCAGGGCGGGGTGGGGGAGCGGATCAGAGGGCACAGGAGGAAGAACCTCTTCCCAGGATTATACGCCACTGGTTCCCGCAGGCAGGGGTTTGGGATCTCATTTGGGATCTCATCATGGGTCATTATTTGCCCTGCATGTACCAGAGCAGACTCGCGTCCCTGCCCAGTCACGGTATTCCCTACTTACTCCAAGGTGGTCAAGCCTGAAAGTGAGAGTTACCCTTGACTTATCTGTCCTTCCCTTCCACATTCAGTTCGTTAGCAAGTCCTGTCAATTCACTCCCTGAAATGACTCAAGTCTGTCCAACTCTCCCCTCCACGGCCATCGTCCTGGCTGCAGCCTCCCTGGCCCCTGACTCCAAGGCACCCCCTCCAATCATTTTCCATGGAGGCTGCAGGAGTGGTGCGGTCTTTTAAAGACATAAAATAGAGAAGCCGTACACGGTGAAGGGCAGGGCACAAGCCCTGGGGACAGGACTGAATTTGAGCTGTGCGACTGAGCAAATGCCTGACTTCTCCAGAGCCTCAGTTTCCTCATTGGCAACACGAATCTTCCCTCCAAAGGGGGCTGTGAGCATCGAGGGTGTGGACTGTGAAAAGCATTCAGAACAGCAGAGTGGGTAGTGGGGGCGCTCAGTGAATGTGTGCTGGTACCACACTCCTCAGCTGTTTAGGATCCTGCTCTGGCTCCCACCCCAGCCGGGACGTCTTGGCCCTGCCCATGCCTGGTCCCCCGCCCTCTTGCCTCAGGCTAGTATGCTGTTCCCTCTTCCAGAATGTTCTTCCCTTCACCCCTCACACAGCTTATCCTGGAGTCTCTGTTCAGACATTACCTCCTTTACGAGGTCCTCTCACTACCCCTATCAACGTCAGCCCCCTGTTAGGCTGTATCTTAGCCATTATTTGGTTTTTCTTGTTATTACATTTGTTATAATAAATGCAGTCTTACCCTGCCCCCTAATTTGCTGTTTCTTTTCTTTTTTCGTTTTCTGCCACCGTCCTCAGCCTCTAGTACAGGTTGGGCAAACATAGGTGCTCAGCCGTGATGTGTTGAGTAAGTGGCTCTAGAAGATCAACTGCCTTGAACATTTGTGAATGAATGAATGAATGAATGAATGAGTGGATAAATTCATAGCCACTGCCACCTGCTTCTCCTCCATTCATTCCACCCACTCAGACCCGTGACCCCTCTATGCCCCACACTGGCCAGAGGCCTCCATAACTGCCTGGAACCCTTTGAAGCAAACACCTCTCTTCTGCCTGCTGCCTGAGACCCTCCGTTATCTCCCCTCCCCACTTCCCTCACCTCCACCTGCCCCATCACTTAACCAAACTGGAGCCCCGCAGCGTCCTTTTCCCTGGAAAAGGTTCAAGAGAGAGAGGACAGAACACGGAGGAGCTCCAGGGCGGGGTCTATGGAAACTCGGGTGTCGTGGCTGGGCCCTTGAGGCCAACAAGGACAGGGCAGCTGGGCTAGGCTTGGCGTTGAGAGGCAGAGGATAGCCAGCCCAGGGAGGAGCTTAAGCAAAGGTGTGTGTGTGGCCGGGGCGGGCCCCCCCCCCGAGGAATTAGGGTTGGGGAGACATAAGCCGTAGGTGATGGGGGTGTGGTCCTTCATGATTGCCCTGAGTGAGGCTGAAGGGGCAACCAAAGGAACTGGAAGAGAGGCATTGAGGAAAGGGGGGTGACCATGGGACCTCAGGAGGGGTGCTCGGGTTCTTAAAGGCTTTGGAATTAGGAGCTTGGAGCTTGGGCTCCGCAGGCCACAGGCGGGACAGCTGACAGGCAGTGAAACTTGCTCGGAGCCGGGGACTGACCCTGCCATGGGGTCTTCGGAGCCAGGGGAGGGAGCTTCCCAGGCAGGACTGTAGCACAGGGAGGGAAGAAACAAAGGACACCCCTCTGGTGGCAGAGAGGGCAGAGGTGGATGGGGCTACGGGGAGGGGTGAGGGGGTGGCCTATGAGTCCAAGTGGGGAGCACCCCTGTAGCTGGCATAATAAGAGGGCCTCACTTCGCCCTGTCTAGAACAGCAGGAATTTGATTCTCACAGTTTTAGAGGACCCGCCTGCAAAGACTCTCGGTGATGGGTGGGCTGCAGGGAGGACCCTTGGAGGAGTCTTTCCCCAGAGCAGCGTGGGGGCGGTAAGTGAGCAGCATGGATGTGCGCTGCCTTTTTAGGGGAGCTGGAATGAAGGGGAGGAGGGGCCTGGTGACTAGACACAGCAAAGTCTGGGAGGGTTTTTCCTTAGTCCCAGGGAGACCTGAGGGAGCCTTTTAGCCAGAAAAGGAGGAAGATCCAGCAGTGAGGGAGAGAAAATGCAGGCAAGGAAAGTGAGGGTTCCTGGTGCGAGACTCTAAGAAGGCATTTTAGGCTGTTGGCTGCGCACCTTCTTGCAGAGAGGAGAGAATCCTTACACAGCGGGAGGCGCATTCCAGAAAACCTGGGAAGGCTGCTTATCCTCTGGCGAGGATTCCCAAGGAGACAGGAAAAGGGATTGCAGCTGGGGAGGGCCTCCCAGCCAGTATAGAGCAAGATTGACAGTCACCCCCTCCTCCTCTCGGAGCCCAGGCCTGGAGGTGGCCTGAGAGGCCAGCATCAGAGGACTGACGGGGCCCCAGCCTTAGAGTGGCTGGGTCTCTGGCCAGCTTCTTCCCAGGGCTTACCTGTCTCACTCTGATCCCAGCTTTGCTCTGCCCTGGCCACTCCCTCACACCTTGGCTGATGTGGATTCCTGCCTCCCTCACTTGTCTGGCCCTGGGAACAGGCACTGCCCCTTTCTCCCTGCCCAGCCAGTCCTCCTAGCTCACCCAGGCCCCGGGGCACACACCACTAGCTTTCCCAGGCCAGTGCCCCATATGGGGCCTTGGAATGTGCAGATAGGATGTCACCCCACCCCTTGTGGGTTCACCTGCCCTCTGCTCCCTTCTTGGCCTACCCAGGAATGGCTTCAGCTTCCCCTGCAGCATCCCAGGCACAGCTTCGCAATGGCCAGCTATTCTTGGCTCCAGCCTGCTCGCTGCTGCTAATTTCATGCCCCTGTGATCCAGGTAACGCTTTGCTGCCTCGAGCTACCACCCCAGGCTTGGATCGCTTTTTCTCGCCCCGCCCCCGCAGGAGCCCAGCTGCCTCTGCCGCCTCGCTCTTGAGGTGGGGGTTGCACAAAGCTGCCTCGAGAAGCCCTGCGCCAAGTTAGCCTGCCGCAGCTCATGACTAATTTGCTGCACTTATTTCAAAGTGCCCAAATGGCATTCGAGGGGGAGGAAGCTTAACCAGGGCCTGCTGGAGATAAACGGGCTCATTTCAGGGCCTCCCTGCCCGAAGAAACCGCTTTACCTGGACTCTGAGCCCAGAATTAAATTCTTCCAGAAGAGACGCTTAGCACGGAGCCTCCCAGCATGGCAGTGGAGAGGAAACGTTCCCATCATAAAGTGGGCCTCACATCTGGCCAGCTGGCTCCGTGGGCTTTTAAATTGTATTTGAAGAGCCTCTCTCCCCTTTCCTGATGTTCACAGACTGGGCCGGAGTGGAACCAATGAAAACGAGTTTCCTTCTCTCCATTGCAAGGGATCGAGTGCCCTGTGCCCAGGCACAAGTGGCTCTTCCTACTGAGCTGGTACCTGGGGGGTCTCTCGGACCAGGCCCCTCTGGGCCAGGGTCTGTCCATAGGCTGGTCTTTAAAATACAGAGAGAGAAAGGTACAGGGAGAGAGAGAGGGAGGGAGAGAAACATCAATGATGATTGAGAATGGATGCCCCACACGGGATTGAGCCCGAAACCCGGGCAAGTGCCCTGACAGGAATTGACCTGTGACCTCCCTGGTTCATAGGTGGACGCTTAACCACTGAACCACACCAGCTGGGCCAGAGGCTGGGTTTTGAGCCCCACCCCCACCCTGTGGGCATTGGGGCTTTGCTGAGTTTGCACAGCCTGGGGAGAGGCTGGGAGCCTGCTCGGTCCTTCCCAGCTATAATATCCTCTTTAACACGGTCTGTGCTTATCAGCGGACCGTGGCCATCCATCTTGGTGGCTGGCAGAAGTGAGCACTTTTCTCATAATCTTTTTCTTTTTAACACCACTCAGATCCAGGGCCTGTGGAAATGCCCAGGAGAATGGACAGTGGGTTTTAAGGGGAAGAAAGTTAACAGACAGGGGAGGGAAACGCCGTCATTTGCTGGCTTGGGCAGGTCCGCTGCACTTACTGGCTGGCCAGAGGGAAGGGGCCACTCTGATGGAACCTTCAGGCTGGTCCCTGCTCGCTGCAGGGAAGGCACGCGGACGGGTAGTCCTGGCCACCGGTCATCCCCATCCCAGGGACAGTGTTTGGGCTTGTGGACCTCTGAGGCTGGCTGCCTCAGCGAAGGCGGTTTGTGGAGTAATAAGTATCTCCCCTCTCATCTCCTCCCTCCCCTTGTCCTGAGTCAGAAGGTCCTGCCCCCAGGACTCGCCAAGTCTGCACCTTTGTGCAATCATCCACCTCTCCGCCTCCGGCTTCCTATCTGCAAAGTGGGAGCAGTCCCCGCTCTGCCTTGTTCTCACAGGCTATGTTAAGAGCAAAAGCACGAGGGTCTGGTCAGGCTCCACGTAAGCGGTTTTGTTCAAATACCAGTTACCTGGCACTCTGCGGGTCTGCTACCTGGCGGGTGCCAAGGGGGAGTGACCTCTGCTATTGCTGACCACGCACTGAGCCCTCGGAGCCCCAGGCAACTGCCAGTGCAGGGGAACTAACTAGTGAAGGGCAGGGAGGGTGGATGAAACTTTCCAGGAGCAGTTTCTCTGTTCCTCAGAGCTGGGCCTTGCTTCCCAGGGGGTCAGAGAATTCAGAATGGTGACTGATAGGCTCACTCTCTCTCATTAGCACCCTGAGGGGGTGAGGTGGGCGATGTGGCTCATTTCTGCCTCTGTCCCAGTGTGTTTGGAGACGACGGGCAGTTTGCTCTGTGCTCAGCAGATTCCTCCCCATGCTGAGAAGAGCCTCAGGGTTTACTCCAAAAACACTTGGGTTGGAGTCCTAAGTGACAAACATCTCTCCATGCCTCTGCCTGTGCTCTCCCCGCTCTGCTAGCACCCCACCTCCCAGATCTGTCGGGCACACTTCCCCCCGCCTTTCAGGGAACGCCTGGGGAAGCACCCGGCTCCCAACCCCCCTGCCTCACCAGTATCCACCAAGCTACAGCCTAGGATTACACAGACCACACGCTCCCGGAGGCCATCGGGCACCTTGTGCTTTCTATTTTACACCCCAAACACCAGCTCAGTGTGCACAGGATAGGTTTAAACAGGAAGTGATAGCGATCTGATGGATGGTGGCCTCCCGGCCAGACCGAGGGCCACGAGGTTCCCAGCCTCTGAGTCTCCCACCACTGAGGCAGGGAAGCCTGCGCAGGAGGCCTCATCCTCTCATAGTGTCTGCCGGTGGCATCCGCCTACCTGCCAGCCCTGGCTTCTTGCTGAATCACACACCATCCTCCACCTGCAATTACCAAGACCCAACCGGACCCCCAGGGCTGCCATGTTGCACAACTCTGAGGGGCTCCACTGTCTGACAGTCCCCGGATGGTGCCCCCTGTGGTGTGCTGTCGTAGGAGGTAGCCCAGTACCATTGCCCTCCACTGAGGGCCACAGCTGGCCTTTGGGGTCCTTGGTTCACCCCTGGAGATAGAGGCCATGTTCATTAACTAGGGTGTCAGGCACCTGGTGGGGTAAATTACAGCAGAGCCTTTGAGGGAGTTCTTAGGTGTTGGGCCCAGCCGAGGTGAACTATGGCATCAATTATCCCAAAGCATCACATTCCCTAAAAACACCTATGGGATGATGATTATGGCTTGCTCTGGAGGGAGCAGGACTCTTTCCATTCTACTTGCAATGTGTTTGAACCAGAATTCAAATGTCTTTCTCTTTCCTTGAGTGAGATGGGAGAAGGTAGCCCCAGCACTCCTAGAAGCAAAGCCGATGAACCCGGGCGGGAAATGCCAGCTGCAGGTCTGCAAAGTGCAGAATCAAGGATTGAATATAGGTCTTGCTGTGGGATGTTTTCTTAAGAAGGAGCCTGAGAAGGCTTTGTGCAAATACCGCCTCAGGGAGTGAGTCGTGGGGAAGTAGGAGTGTGGGGAGAGGGAAGTGAGGCTGCTCGGAGGAGAGCAAACAGGCTTGGTGTTGCTGGGCTGGCCACAGCTTCGAAACCAGCACAGCTGGTTGCTCAGACAATGGGCTGTCTCCAAAGATGCCATGTGAAACCACCACATTTTGGAAGAGGCTGTGGAAGGAGAGGAAAGGCAAGCAGTTTATTTCTTGTCTCTTCCCTATCGCCTGCCTCTTGCTGGTCAAAGTCTACATCATGACACTGCCTCCCTCACCTTTCAGAGAGTGTCTCCTGGACCCTCCCCAGCCACCAGGCAGCAGGTGGGGCCCACGCATGGCGGAGGCACAGGAGTGTTTCGCTTGGTGGCAGTGGTGGCAGTGGCTTTAACACCATGGGACCAAGTTGCAGGGCAGAGGCTGAGGGGCAGGCGAGGTGAGCAGATCCAGGGTGGTAGTACACTCAGTTCAGTTTCTTGAAATCAGTGCATGCCACTTGCACAAATGATCCTAGTTTCAGCGAAGGCTATAATGTAATCAGCATGCGTAGCCTTTGTTACGCTTAAAGGGGCAGACAGACTGGCCTTGTCTGGCCAGAGGTTGAATAAAAGATCACGATCAGTTGGAACAGAATTTTTTTTTTTTAATAATGGAGATTCTTTTTTTTTTTAAGTTGATTTAAAAAAAATTTTATATTGATTTCAGAGAGGAAGAAAGAGGAAGAGAGAAACATCAGTGATGAGAGAGAATCACTGGCGGCTTCCTGCAGGGCCCTCACTGGGATTGAGCCCACAACCCTGGCATGTGCCCTTGAGCAGAATTGAACCTGGGACCCTTCAGTCCACAGGCCAGTCCCCTGAGCCAAACTGGCTATGGCTTTAGTTGATTGATTTTAATTTTAGAGAGTGAGAAAGTGAGAGAGAGAGAAAGAAATATTGTCAATATGTGTGTGAGAGAGAAACGTAGATTAGTTGCCTCCTGCACATGCCCTGGGAATCTAAACTGTAAACTGGGAATGTGCCCTGACCAGAATCGGACCTGCCACCTTTGGAGCATGGGATGACATGTTCAACCAGCTGAGCCACATGGGCAGGGCAAGAAACTGAATTTAAATTGCAGCAGGAGGGCTGCAATTTTAGAAAAACCCTGGTTACTAGGAACTCAGCTACCTGAAACTCTCATTAATAAGGAATCTATTGCTGCTTAACAAAATATTATAAATTTAGTGGCTTAAAAGAACACACACTTATTGTCTCAGAGTATCTGAAGGCCAGGAGCGTGGGTGCAGTTTAAAAGGTCCTTCTTGGGGTCTCAATGGCAGCCATGAAGGGGTTGGCCAAGGCTCATTAGAGGTCATTTCCATGCTGGTTTGGGCTGTTGGCAGGAGTCAGTTCCTTGCAGTTGTAGGCTGAGTGCTTCAGTTTCTTCCTGGGTGTTGGCCAGAAACCATTCTCAGCAACTAGGGGTCTCTCCTGGAGTCCTTTCTATGTGGGCTTCCCCAGCATAGCCACTTGCCTCCTCCAAGCCATCAAAGGAGGAAAAAGAGTCCAGCAAGATGGTGCTACCATCTCATGTAACATAGTCCCACGCACAGCATCATGTACATCTGTCACCACTGCTGTTTTCTCTGGTTAGAATCCAGTCACAGGTCCTGCCCAAACTCAGTGAAAGGGATCATACAAGGGCTGGGATCATGGGGCTACCTTAAGAGTCTGCCTACCACACCTCATTTTGCTAGAACTCTATTTACAAGGAAAGGCAGCAAATAATTAAAAAAAAAAACACCAAAAAAAACAACACCATATGCTTATGCCAGGAATTAGGTTGAAGAAAAAAGGCCCATGGGATGTACTGAGCCAACCTACATCACCATCTGCACCCACTTCTGTAACAGTAGAAAAATGGCCCAGGGTCCAGTCCATTCTGCCTGCCCACCCCCATCTTCATTCTTTCACCCCAACCTGCTCTTTAGTAAGCAGAGAAATGGGCTCGGTCAGCAGAAGGGAGACATAGCCTTACTCAGTTGTCAATATTTAAGCCTCCCAAATTTCCTGTTTATCAATATACTAACGTTCAGTTACCGAAGGAAATCCCCATTCCTAAAACGTCTGGCAGCCTGAGCCTGCTCGAAAAGACAAAGACAGGTTCTGCATGGACTTGCCTTGGAATAAGCAGTCACGGAACCAAGGGCGCCTCATTGGGGGCTTGCATCTGGGCAATCTGGACCCCCATTTGCAGCCAGCTGTTCCTCTGGGCCTTTTTCCGTTTCTCCCGCCTGCCTGCCTGGCCTCACGTAGGCCCAGCCACTGTGTCGAGATGTAATTGACTGAGTGCCTCGGACCAGCAGGGCAGGAACAATGAGGTGGTACCTCAGAGGAGGAAGGCTATTTCTAAGGCTCATGGTTCATGGGCCACGAGGGCTGTGATTATCATTTTAATTGCAAGGCAGGACCATGCTCTTGCATCCAGGGTGCAGATTTCAATGACCAGAAGCATTCTGCAGGCTTAAAAAGGGACGTTGGAAGCGTCTGTGCTTCAGACTGGAGGAGCCCATTATGACATCTGCCTTTCTCGGCCTCTTCGTTGCAGCAAGATTCCCAGAAAAGAGAGATCTGATCCTCTGTTTCAAGGTCTGACTCAGATCCCACCTCCTCTGGGACCTGTCCCCAAACCCACACCCATTCCCATTCCCTCAAGTACTTAACCCTCTCATTCCACTACCCTACCTGGAATTCCCTTAGAACACACTGCTCCTACCTCTGATTTGGTGGGGAGGGGGGAGCCACAGAATTCTAATGTCACTTCCTGTGGTGCTTTGATATATTAAAAAATCCTTCACTCTGACTTACACTCCAGTGGTACACTCCACTCTTAATGAGCCTGAGCACCTGTTACGCTCTCTAGCAGCAATTTTCAACCTTTTCAAAACCTGTTTTCATTGATTTTTAGAGAGGAAGGGAGAGGGAGGGAGAGAGAGAAACACCAATGAAGGAGAGAATCATTGATGCATTGCCTTCTGCATGCCCCCACTGGGGATCCAGCCTGCAACCTGGGCATACGCCTTTGACCAGAATCAAACCCGGGATCCTTCAGTCCTGGCGCTCTATCCACTGAGCCTAACCGGCCAAGGCCAGTGTTGTTTCTTTAGACAACTATATTGAGGGATCATTTTCACGCAGCAAAATGCACCCTAATAAGTGGACAGTTCTCCGAGTTTTGTAAAACACATATGGTTGCTGTACAACTTCTGTAGCCATAGGTTCCAGCACATTCTGCTCTGGAATTCTTTATCATCTGTGGGCTCATGCACTCTCTGTCTATAATGCCCATGTGCTGCTTCCAGGAAATGCCCAGTTTCCTCGTCTTGGCCAGTCTAGGAGCCATTTCCCCAAATGGCTTATGACATTTAGTAGCCACTCTATTGACGGAGCCAATCCAGAGTCAGAACAACGTTTCCCCACAAGGATCAGGGCCCGGTATGTTTTTAAGAGGCCTCACTTGGTTGCAAGAATGTGAGCATGTGGTTGAGTCATCACAAAACCCGTTTGGGTAATTTTGGAGTGTGGCAGTGGGCTAAGAAGGCTGATGGGGCAAATTTTTTCTTTGTAGACATACATTGAGTCCTGTTCACCTTGCCTCGTCCGCAGATGGGATAGGTAGAAGAGGGAGTGGGGGGGTGTAGCCTGCAGATCATTGGGGCAGGGGCAATGCTACTTCCTTCCTTATGTCTCTAGCACCTATCACGGCTCATATAGGTGTCTGTGTGTTGAGTGACTCAGTGAGCGATCCAGCCACTGTGTCAAGATGTAATTGACTGAGTACCTGGGACCAGCAGGGCAGGAACAATGAGGTGGCACCTCAGAGGAGGGAGGCTATTTCTAAGCTCATGGTTCATGGGCCACGAAGTCTGCGATTATCATTTTAATTGTAAGGCAGGACCATGCCATCTTGGGGTGTCTTACCCATCTCTTATAGGTTCCTGAAGACAGGAGGGAGAAGCCCACCCCAGGAACCCTGTCTCTGTGCTCTGGTGGGAACCCTCCCCTCATTCCCAAGTAACCTCAGTGGCCTCCTCACTTCTGTGCTTACAGAATTACTTTGAGAGCTACCTTTCCATCGCTTCCACCGTGCCCTCCGTGCTGTGCCTCGTGGCGAACTTCCTGCTTGTCAACAGGTAGGCACCCTCCTCCCTCTCTCAAGCCCGACCTTCATGACCTTCACTTCCTGCCTCTTCCGCTTCCCTTTGTCCATAGCTGCTCCTTTTCTGCCTGCTTAAATGGTGGCCACCAAGGTAGAAGGCAGACAACTCAATCTTCTCCATGAAGATTGAGAAGCCAGATCAGTTACTGGGGGCCCTGCTGGTGGAAGGCCCCGCCTGGAAGCGGACTTTCTGAGCCACACACTGTGACATGGCATCAGCAGCCAGCAGGAGGCGTGGGGAAGTGGGTCTTACATCTTCCTCTCCAGGGAGCCTGTCTGTTAACAGCAGCCCTGGCTATAGGCCTTGCAGCCAATGGACAGCACCTGGATGGTGAGGCAGGGCCAGGAAGCAAGTCTTGTGGAAGCTGGTCTTCCGAGCATTTCTGAGAGAAGCTGGAAGGGAAGAGCCTGGCCTCCCATGAGTCTGGTTCTGGCTGTGTGGGACTGGCTCACCTAACTGCTCGGTGCTAAGCTGGTAACACCAGCTCGTGTGTTGACTACTCACAAAGGGATCAGTGGGGAGCTTCCAACCTGTGTTAGTGAAGGGCTAGGAGAGAGCCCCCATCTAGATGCACCATGGATGAAGGAGTGACTTAGGGGACAATCAGGCCAATAGCACAGCCTACTGAAACCTTAAATCTCTGATGGCAAACCCATTTTACCAAACTTTGCTCAATTTGTAATGATTGCCTGGATTTCTGGGCGAACAGGAATCTAAGGCACGATTTTTGCCGTGGGGAGTGTGCTGTGATGGGTTAGTGATGTCTGCCTGAGTACAGGAGAGGAGAGGGCAGCACATACGCTTCATGTGTGCTAAGCCTGCACTGACATGTTATGCTATGGGGCCATTCCAGCGATCTGCTGTGTAAAAATTATCCCAAAGCATCGTGGCTTAACGGTAGTAATGATAGTACCTCTCAGGATTCTGAGAATCAGCGGGCCCAGTTGGCAGCTCTGACTTGGTGTCTCTCATGTGGCTGCAGACAGCTGGGATCAAAGCTGGCCTCCTTTGGGATTCCTCTACTCCCCTATCCTCTCCTCTACTTTCTCTCCCTGTAGTCTCTCCCATGTTGGCCTCAGGTAGTAGGGCTTTTCATATTGTGGCTGAAGAACAAGTGCTTTAAGAGACAAGGCAGAAGCCATGTGGTTTTCATAACCTACTCTCTGCAGTCACATGGTGTCACTTCTGTGCCATCAACTCCTCAAGGCAGTCACGGGGACAGTGACTCCCACTGGCTTCAAGGGGACAGTGACCCCAACTCTCAATGGAAGGAATGTTGAAGAATGTGTATCCATCTTAAAACCAAAGTGCAGCCTGGAAGAGCAAGAAGGAGAATGATGCTCAGCTGGCCTCAGGGCCCTTGTCCTGGCACATGGGGCCACCTTCAGTGTCCTAGGAGGTGAAGGTACAGCCCCAGAGACCCCAGCCCTGAGGAGGTGGAGGAATGGAGCTAGAGCAGAGCCAAGGATTCCCTCAGCACTGTCAGCCCCTGGAGGCACAGCTGGGTCCCTGGCAGTGACTTGAAACGGCATGAGGATGGGAAGGGGATGGAAAAGGAGGGGAACAGACCTACATGGAGAGTCCTTTAGCTCCTCACTACCCTCTGTCTTCTCCAGGCCTTGCTCATGATCCTCTGTGTCCATTCACTTGGCCGGCCCTGGGGACAGGGGCTTGTACAGCTGGGCTAGCCCAGGCGCTCCTGCTCCCTTTCTGATCCGGAGTCACTATCTGAACTGTGACAAGGGGTGATGCCTGCATACCCCCTGTTATATCACTTAGGAGGCACAGCAACCCAGGAGGGCGGCTGTGACCTTACTGAGTTACCAAGGGTTGTGAAGTCCAGGTGGCTCTGAGGGGTGAGCATTTCAGGCTTCCTCCAGAAGGTCCAGCCTGCCTGGGCCTGGCCTTGCCCTCTGCTGCCCCGAGAGAGGGGTGAGAGCAATGTGGGAGTGCTCCCAAGACTCCCCAGGAAGGTGGTTTGAGGCTGAGCTGTTTTTAGTTTAATGTGTGAGAATGAAATGTCTCGTTTACTTTCCTCCTGGAGACCCCTGGCTTTCCCTGACTGGCTCATCCATAATCACTGAGCGTTTTATTATGTTCAATCCACAGCATCATAAATACTTATGAGGAGGATTTACATGTGGGAGATTTGTGAAGAAATCAGTCCCCTGGGGTCCCAAGCCTCCCAAGCAAGGGGGTGGGGGAGCTGGCAGCTAGTCTGGAACAGCTGGCAACCCTCTCCATGTCTCAGGTCCGTGTGACCTGCCCCGGGTCCAGGGGCTGGAGCAAACTCAGCCTTCCCCTGTCCCAGCGCAGAGCCACCCTCACCAGGGCAACACTTGTCAAGACTTTCCCTAAAATCCCAACGGCATCACCATCCCCTGGACCACTTTCCCTGCTGGGATGGAAAAAGCAGAGAGTGGAGCCAGCGTGCCCCATTAGTGTATGTGGGGCAGGCTGCGCTAGCTAGCTAGCTCATATCCTAAAGCTGTTATGAGCATTGAAAATAGCCCCGGGCCAGGTCCCGAGGGCCTGGGGCCCAGGGAGGAGAAGGGGTTATGTAGCCAGTAATTAGCAGGCCAGGAGGAGACCCATGCAGGTGAGGGGCCTTAGGGGGAGAGGGAGGCAAAGGTGGCTTGCATTGCTTTTTAATACATGTGGCATTTGCCTCCTCATCTCTGACTCTTCCCCCCACCTCCCCACCCTGTGGGTGCTGGGTAAGAAGTCCCCAGCTCACTGTAAAGCATCCGTCCTATTCAAGTAGCTACGGACTGTGTGGTGACAGGCACTGGAACTCCTTCGAGGCCCCAGAACTCCTGAGGTGGACTGTCCTGCAGAGTCTGTGAGGAAGTGGGTAGACGCAGACACTGTCCCCAGGCAGGTGCTCACAGCGGTCTTCCTGCCTTGCCGAGGGGTCAAGAGGCAGAGTGCCTGGGAGGCTCAGCCCAGTGTGAAAGCCGCCCCTGGACTGATAGCACTTTTGCCTGCCAGGCCCCGTGCCAGCCCTCGGGATAACAGCTTAGGCAGGCCCTGTTCCTGTGTAGCTCCAAGTACCTCCGGGTCTGGCCCGTTCCTTCTTGTTGCCCCAAGAAACTGTTCTCACCTTTGGGCATTTGTCTCTAGCCTCTCCTCCACCGGGTGGCTTCAGATTTAGAACCACCTGCTGGAAGGAACTGGATGTTATCTTATCCAGCCTCTTCCTTTTGGAGATGAGGAAACCAAGGCCCAGAAAGGTTGACTGTTTGCTTGGGGTCACACAGTGAGTCGGTGGCAGAGCTGGCCAGATCCCCAGTCTCTTGCTCCTGCTGGCTCTTCTTTTGGGGGTGAATGGGGTAGCTCCAGCTGTTGGGGGAAGGTAAGGGCACTGTGTGGCAGTGTTGAGTGTGTAGGATCACCCCAAGCATCAGAGGTAAGGCCTGACCACCAGACTCCAGGTCACCTGACTGCACTTACATAGATGCTCAGGACCCCCAAGGGTTCAGGTATTCCACCTGGCTGCCTCCCAGCTCTTGCCCAGGCCTAGACCCCTGCAGACCCCGGGATATGAGTCTTCGTGTGGAGTTCCCCAGAAATGCACCCTGGAACAAGATTTTATTTAGAAGTAGTTTATTTGGAAGGTGAAGGTAGGAGAGCGGGGAAGGGAGGCCGGGAAGGAAAGGCAGGCAATAAAGAATGCCCACAGGGTGTGCCACACCTGACCTGCCAGGGAAGTTCTGGGCGCCTGTGAAGCACACACCCCATGGGAGGGAGATGGGGTGTTTATCCACCCCCTTCCTGGGCACTGTTCTTAGCAGTTTGAAGTTTGCTCTTAGCAGGTGTTAATCACCTGTCGCTTGCAGCCTGCTTCCTAGCAAGAGGGTGGGCACAGGGTGGGCACCCTGAGCATGTGCCCCTAACTGGAAATCCTGATGGCCTCTTTGTGTTAGTTGGCACTCTCAGTAACGAACAGTAGAGACACGAGAAGGATTTTCTCATTCTTTACCTGGGAAACTATAGTGAGGTCTGCCTCCAGGCCCTGCTGCCACTGGGGCTCTGCAGACCCGGGGTTCTAGTCCCAGCTCCCCACAGACTTACACCTCAACTCTGGACCATCCCTTTGCTTCTTGGGCTTCCTTCTGCCTTAGAAAGCAGTGGCAGCACCTGCTCCTTCAGCCGGATCAGAAGGAAACAGATTAGCCTGGGGCCACAAAAGCACTTAAAAATTTTTTCTTGCTTTTCATGTTCAGCATTTCACACCTATTCATGTACATTTTTTTCTTTATACCTTCCAAATCTTTTTTTTTTTTTTGTCAAAAAATAAATTGTGTATAACGAATCTGGCTTTTCTCCCAGCCCTCACCCACTGGTTAGCGGGAAAATTAACTTAACTTCCAATCCGATTTAAAGCTTAGTCTAATCTGATGATTTAAACAGCCTCTTTATTATTATTTTTTTTGAAGTAGTCTCTTTAGATGATGTTCTCTCTCACTGGAATAAGAATGTGCAATTTCTCTGAGAATCAGCCTTCCCTCTTCTCCCTGAAGGGCAGTCAGTGTCTGGCAGTTGGGGGCTGGGAGGAGAGTAGGCCTTACATTTGGGCTGGGAGGAGGGGCCGGGGCTGGCCCTGAGCTGCACAGCTTGGCCTCACATGCTGCCCACAAGGAGAGTTATTATCCCAGGAGAGACCTGCCTGGCCACTTGTCTGGACCACCCGTGTTTCCTTTGTTCCACGGGAGGCTCTGAAGTGTCTATTCTGAGACCAGACTGCAGCCAGGCCCGGGTTCACAGCCTAATGACCTTGTGCAAGTGCCTTAGCTTCTCTGACCCCAGTTTCCTTATCTGTACCTGTGGGATAGGTAGGAGTGCCTCTCTGTGGAGCTGGTATGTGAATTCAGCATTAGCATATAGAAAACACTTAGTAGGGAACCTACACAAGTTAAGTGCCCAGTGTTTGCTGTGACAATGATAGTGATGATGTGTTCCTTCTTTCTCTTTTCTCCCCTCACTACTACTCTGTTAAACACTAGCAAGTCAGCAGGAGCTCAGGCAGGAGGAGCAGGGGGCTTGCCCCAAGAGCCCTCATGCTCTGTCCTGAACCTCTCAGCAAGACAGAAAGAAGCAGTGTCCGCCCTAACCAGTTTGGCTCAGTGGATAGAGCATCGGCCTGTGGACTCAAGGGTCCCAGGTTCGATTCCAATCAAGGGCATGTACCTTGGCTGTGGGCATGTACCCAGTAGGAGGTGTGCAGGAGGCAGCTGATCAATGTTTCTCTCTTATAGATGTTTGTAACTCTCTATCCTTTTCCCTTCCTCTCTAAAAATAATCAATAAAATATATTAAAAAAAAAAAAGCATCATCCGCTGAGCATTGTAGAGATGCTCACAGCCGCTCCGGCGGCTAGATTCAGGTCCCTCCCTGTGGTACAGATGCGGAAGCTGAAACCAGAGCAGTTGAGTCACTTGTCCAGACCACACAGCTGGTGCTCTGGGAAGGGCAGGATTCAGACCCAGGCCTCCGAACTGCCCCAGTCACTGAGCTCCCCTGCTTCCCTTAAGAATGTCCACCATCCCCGGCCTGGCATGGAGCCTGAGGGGGTCTCTCTAACCACTTCTGTCTCTTCACCCTAGAGTTCGGATTCATGTCCGTGTGCTGGCCTCGCTGACTGTCATGCTGGCCATCTTCGTGGTAATGACCGTGCTGGTGAAGGTGGACACCTCCTCCTGGACCCAGAGCTTCTTTGCTGTCACCATCGCCTGCATGGCCATCCTCAGTGGCACCTCCACCGTCTTCAATAGCAGTGTCTTTGGCATGACGGGCTCCTTCCCTATGAGGAATTCCCAGGCGCTGATATCAGGTGAGTGCTGGGGTCCAGACAGCCAGATGTCCCAACAAGATAAAAAGGGGTTGGGTCAGGTGGGGAGACCACCACCCCGTAAAGCAAGACTTGGGGCACAACCACTCTGCTTGGCGTCTCCACACGCCATCATGTGTAGTGCTGTGAGCATTTACCCACTGGAGAAGAATTTCACAAAAAACTCACTGTGTGCCCATAGCGAATATGCCAGGTCATATGTGGCAGGGATGACAAATACCTCGGCAAGGGTACATCCCCTTCCCACTCCCATGCCAGTCCCAGACATCACTAATAGATCTAAATCAAGCTTCTAAATCAAGCATGTCAAACTCAAAGGCTAACACAGGCCAAATAAATGAGGCATGTGGCCCGAGGGCCTTGAGGTTGATATGCTTGCTCTAAATCCTTCTCAACGCAGCCCTGGAGGCAGAGTTAGATGTGGCCTCAAATCTAATTGCTAGTTCTGATATAGGGATTGGACTCAGATGTTCTGGTTCTTGAGTCTGTGCCCTTGGGCCTAAAATAAAGTAAGAATGGACCCATAGTTAGTTTCTGGAGTGCAATCAGTGTATCTGAGCAGTGCTTCAAGAAGGGCAAGCCTAGGCTGGAGGAATGGCCGCCGATGGTAGACCTAATCCAATGGTCTGTTGACTAATGCCGACCACTGACCTAGACTCTCAATTCCAATAATTACAGGCTGTTGTTGTTCCTTGTGATTAAGCCCCTATCCCAATGGTCAGCAAACTCATTAGTCAACAGAGTGGCAAACATGGGCTCAAGAGCCGATGTTTGCCGACCACTGACCTAATCCCTCTGTCATCCCCAGCTGAGAGAGAACTCTCGCTGCCTCAGCTCCCTCCCTCTGCAGGAAGATGTATTAATAAAGTGACAATCATGCCTGTACCCCTCTCAGGGTCCCGTGACCAAACACACTGTTCATGTTGGCAAGAGCCCTTCAGGTTCCTCTGGCCACCCATGAGTCTTCTAAAGAAGGGTATGGGTGCTCCCTGAACTTTTCTGAAAGTCCAGTTTTGAAAAGTGTTGAAACCCAGGACTCACACTTCTGTCTTCCTTTCCCGGGCCCTGAGCTTTGGTAGTCACCATACGCAGCCCTGTGGGCACCCATCATGCTGGGAAGTCCCCAGGGCGCACTGTCCCCGAGGCCCCAGTGCCACCTCACCAGCCCTGGTTTTTCGTCCAGAGGAGCCCATCTGTGAATTCTGCCCATGTAGGAATCGGAGGAACAATTCATCCGTTCCACACTGATGTGTTTTTTTAAAACCCTCATTTGCATGTATTTCCATAACTGATGAGATAAAAGTAGGGAGTCATGAAGAATGAGCTCCCCGAGGCCTGGTTTGTTGTTGATGATAATATTGTAAATTTCCTAAGACTTGGGGAGAGAGAGAGGAAAATCAATAGGCAGTGATGTTAGATCTGCTCCTCCGGGTAGCCGGGGAATGTTTTACTGAGTTTAACCCCAGTTCTTACAAAACACCCAGGTGGGGATTACAGCTTCTCAGAAGTTGGCAGCCTCTTGGCAAAGGGTTTACCCTGTTGTTGCTGCTTTGATGTAGGAAGGACAGAAATAGCCAAACACCTAATTGAGAATCTGAGAGGATTTATATAGTACTTCTCTGTGCCAGGTGCTCTTTTGAGCACTTTTATGTGATAATACTTTTAATCCTTATAACAACTCTAAAAGGTGGGATTTATTAACATTCCCAGTTTTACAGATGAGGAACGGGGGGGAGCACAGATTGATTAAGTGATTTGCTGAAGCTCACATAGCCAGAGTGGGAGAGCCAGGTTTGGACTCAGATGTTCTGGTTCTTGAGACTGTGCTCTTAATCACTATGCTAACTGTTATTTCTTTGCCTTCCTTCGAATCCCAGCCTGTGACTAATAGAGCTCACTCAGGCTGACAGGCTGGGGTCATCCATCAGTGCCATGGGCCGTTCCGTGCAGAGCCACAGAGGTGCCAGGTGGAGCATGGGTGAGGCAGTGATGATGGGCATTATGGTGGACAAGGGCCATAACTGTCCCGCTCCCACTTCTGGTCTGTGCAACACCAGGCAGATAAGTGGTGCCTGGTCAGAGCTGCCTAATATGGTGGCAAAGCACTCCATCCTACACAAAAGCAGTGTGCTATTTGCTGTTTGCAGTCACTTCTTGCTTCCTTGAGAATAAAAATTCACTCAGTCCTAGCTCAGGGTCTAGAGCATCAGCCTGCAGACTGAAAAGTTCAATTTCAGTCAAAGGCACATGCCTGGGTTGTGGCCTGATCCCCAGAAAGAGATGTGCAGGATGCAGGCAATCAGTGATTCTCTCATTGTTGATGTTTCTATCCCTCCCTCTCTTTTCACTCTGAGGTCAATACAAAAATATATTTTAAAAAATTCACTCATTTAGCCAGTTGATTTAACGTAGTCACCAGACACCGACTGTACTGATACCGATGGTTGTGTCTGTGTTGAGTGCTTTCTCTATTCACTGTCCCACGCCACCCCACTACAGCCTCATGGGATGACAGGGCAAGCATTAGCCTCATTTTCCAGGCACATAAACAGAGGCAGAGAGGAGTAAATGATCTGCTCACATGTGTAGAACATATAACTGCTGATTCTGGGCCAGTAAAAGTTGGAGGGTTCAACAGAAAAGAAAGACACATTCCTTCTCCCCAAAATAACTATGATCATGGCAAAGAGGAGACTGGCATTTATTGAAAGTCCACTTTGTGTGGGGCCCTTTCCCAACATCATTTCACTCAGTGCTCAGAGCAGCCACGTAGGCAGGTGTTGTTATCCTCATTTCACAGATGAGCAAACTGTGGCTCCAGGATGTCATGTCAGCACCCAGGTCACAATGAGCAAATGGCAGTCGAGAGTCAGGCATACATCTGTTTGGGTCCTGGACCTCTGGGTCCACCAGGCTTTGCAGCCTTCTCCGTTAGGTAGCAGTGAAAGGTGCCACATGGTCACATGGGCCACAGATTAAAGCCCTTGGCAAGAGAGAACATTCCATGTGGTGGAGCAGCTGCATGTGAGTGTGTGTGAATGTGTATGAGAGTGTGATGGGATATGTGACTGTGGGTTACTATGTCTGTGTGTGCATGGGATAGCATGTGTATATGTATCTAGTGTGTGTGTGTGAGCATATAAGATAATGTAGGTGTGTGGATATGTGTGTGGATATGGTAGAGTACAAGCATGTATGTGGTAGCGGGTGAGTGTGTGTTTGTGTATGTATTAAGGTATGTGTTTGGATATGGGTGTATGCATGCACCCATGTGTTCACCCGTGCATGGTGCCAAAGCTGCCTTGGGGTGCCAGGTAAGTTCCTGAGTCCAGGTGGGCGTGGTGATGGGTGCAGGCTGCCCAAGTCAGATGGCCTGGCTCCCAGGCAGCAGGAGGGCTGTGCAGGTCATCCCCTGAGCCTCTCTCCCAATGTGGTTGGTGGGTGGTTTGAGTGGAAGAGGAGTTCGCTGAGGTGTCACGCCTCTCATCTAAAATTTCTGACCCCACCGGAAGGGCAATAAAGAGAGATGGCAGGGTGTGTTCTCCTCCCAAGGAGCATGCCCGAGCCCCCGCCCCCTTTTTTTCCTCATGGCGTGCATCTCCTAAACTCTAAGAGACCCCACGAGGCTTGCAACCAGGGAGGGCAGCAATGGGCAGTGGCAGTTCATCCCAGCAGCCCCTGAACCTGTCCCCAAGGCCCCTTTTCCCTGGCTTCTTAGTGAGCCACGCAGCCCAGCCTCGGCCCATTTCCCCAGCCCTTTCTTGTTTCCCGGTTCCCAGCTTTAATAAAGGTCCTCTAAAATTCAAAACACAAACAAAAAGAGAGAGAGAGAGAGAGAGAGAGATGTAGGGTCAAAGGACAGAGATGAAACTAGAAAACAGGCAAAATCTTGAAGGCCATTTGCCCGCCGCAGACAGCAGCCTCTTCCAAGCCCATCAGAGAGAACCTGGAGCTGAGGGCACACGGAACAGCTGAGGGCTTAGAGCTGGAGAGCTCACGGCTGCAGAGCCCTCCGTGCCGCCAAGGAGCCAGGACACAGAACTGCAGCATTGGCCCCAGCAGGGAGAAACTATTATGATTCTTTTCAACTTGAGCAGAGAGGAGGCGGCCTGAGATGCAGGGAAGATGGACCCACCCCTGACCTTTTCCCTGACCTCCTGTGCTCCCTGCAGGAGGAGCCATGGGCGGCACCATCAGTGCCGTGGCCTCCCTGGTGGACCTGGCACTGTCCAGTGATGTGACGGACAGCACCCTGGCCTTCTTTCTGACCGCGGACGTCTTCCTCGGGCTCTGCATCGGGCTCTACCTGCTGCTGCCCCGGCTGGAGTACGCCCGGTGAGGCCCCGCTTGCCCTCTCAGTTCACTCTTTGATGTGGTTCTCTCTCTCATATTTACTGACGTTCTTCCATAGAATGAGGTGGCATGTTTGTTTCCTTGTTTACTGCCCATCTCCCCGTCAGAGTGTGAGCTCCCTGGAGCAGAATTGTGTAGATTTTGCTCACTGCTGCGTCCTGCTGCCTTGAACTGTGCTGTGTGCATAGTAGTTGCTCAATAAATTGGCTTCCCAGTGGATGTGAGAAATCAGCAAGTTTTTGGCCAGAGAGGGCAGGTGGTGGGAGTGGGACCTGAGGAATGAGAATGATGTGTAATAGCTCCATTCAGGAGCACCTCTGCTGCCCCGGCATTGTGCTCAGCATAGTCCAGTGGCTCGTCTCTCATTTAATGCTCACATACTTGTTCCCTGCAGGATGCAGCACTGCCATTTATCCTGATTGTTACCACTCACCTGAGAGAGAATCTGGCACAGAAAGCTTGAGTTACTTGCCTGAGTTGCACAGCCTGCTGGCAGCAGATCAGAATTCGAACCCCACTCCAAACCTGTCTTTTTAACTACTGTCTCTTGAGGCCTCTCTCCATCCTGAGTCTCTCCTTTGCTTTGTCTCATTTCTTATTCTTTCTCACTTCCTGTCATTCTTTAAAAACAACTTGACTTTACCCAAGCCAGCTGGGATCAATGGTTAGAGTGCTGGCCCCCAGACTGAAGGGTCCCGGGTTCCATCCCTGTCAAGAGCATGGACCTGGGTTGCAGGCTCCATCTCTGGCCCTGATCGGGGAATGTGCAGGAGGCAAGTAATCAATGTTTCTCTTTCTGTCTCTTCCCCTCCCTTCCACCTGCTCTAAAAATCAATGAGAAAAATATCTTCAGGAGGAGAATTAAACAACAAAAAAATCTCAACTTTTTCTCATAGGTTTTTCAGTACATTTTCCTATCCATTGTCTCATTCGATGTAGGAAAGGCAGGAATTGCTTCCCCCGTTTTCCCAGTGAAGAAGCTGAGGCAGGAGGCTCGGTGATTGACATTTGGTCCAGTGTGCGAGCCAGCAGAGCTGGGGGAGGTCAGGTCTGGCCCTGCCCCTCTCCACAGGAGACCTATTTTGTGTGATGGCACTGAGCTAGGCCACTCACTGTACGCTTTCTTCATTTATTAGACCTGGAGACTGTGTGCAGTTGTTCCTGTATTTTTCCACTTATCAGATGAGGAAATTGAGGCTCTGCAGCATTCGCGAACATGCCCAGCTTGCTCACCTGGTGAGCTGTAGGAGGGGTGTGAACCCAGAGCTATTTCTGGAGCTGCATTCTTTCCATTGCACATGTCGTAGCTCTGGCTTGTGACTTCGAGGGTCTGTCCTCATCGTTCACTCCTCCTGTCCCTGTGAGAGGCACCTCCCTCATCACCAGAACCCCAGTTCTACTGGGGCAAGTTGCTTTCCTATCTGAGGATTGTCATAACCTCAGCGGCCTCAGGAGGATAAGAGGGGCCCGAGCAACCTGACACTGTGTCCCCCAGGGGCTGCAGACCCATGAGCTGCCTGTCCCTCCTGCTCCTTGCCATTGTCAGAATTTTCAGGCATGTCCATGAAGAAGTCCCTGTGACTCCTGGGCTTTGGCTGGCTCAGTGGCCCCCCAGCACCCCACACACTGCCTGGCACCCTGTCACTGCTGGTTAAATTGGTGGAGTCCCATGCTCTGTTTTCAGAATGCTTTGCATGGAACTGTTTCCAGCGGGTGGCCTGCCTTTCCTATTTGCTGGGACCGAAGGTGTTCTCGGGGTGTGGCTTTCAGTGCTGAAACCAGGAACGTCTCAAACAGGACAGTGTGGATTTGGGGTGTGGGCTTTGCACCCTGGATTTCAGATTCCCCTGGACAGCTGAAGTCCATGTCCCATGGAAGCTCCTATTTCTCTGCTGATTAACACTGTGCTCAGGACCTTTGGGTTTATAGAAGCTCATCTGAGGATGGAGCTGTGCTCCTGGGCAACTCAGACCAAATCCTTAAAAGGGAGGTGCTGACCAACCAGTGTGGCTCAGTGGCTGAGTGTCAATCCATGAACCAGGAGGTCACAGTTTGATTCCTGGTCAGGCCACATGCCCGGGTTGCAGGCTCAGAGCCCAGTGTGGGGCATATGGGAGGCAGCCGATGGACAGTTTTTCTCTCTCTCATCAATATTTCTATCTCTCTCACCTTCTCTCTTCCCCTCTCTCTATAAATCAGTAAAATCATACTTTTCAAAAGGGGGGAGGTGCTGCACCAGGAGAGCTGCACCAGGAGGAACTGAGCCTCGTGCAGTCTTGGAGGCTGGTGGCCCTGCTAGGGTAAGATGAACCTGTTAGATCTGGAAGAACTTTCAGGAAGAGAGCTTCAACCACAGGAAGCTGGTGGGGAGATTCCTCAGAGCAGACTTCGGGTGAGGACTTGACACTGAGTAAAGGGAGAAGTAAGATTTCTTTCCCTAGAGATTGTAAATCGAGACGGGGTTCAAGGCCAAAGCTCTCACCTGGGCATCGCATGAAAATGTGATTCTGGGGAGGAATCGTCTCACTGACCTGCTTGTTATTTCTAGGCTCTTAGGATGAGAAGAATGGCAGGGATCTCAAAAGGTCATAGCTGCAGAATCCCCCATTTTACAGAGGAGGAAACTGAGGCCCACAGAGGGGAGGGCCTGGCTTAAGATCACACAGGGAGACAGAGTAGGCTGAAATCAGAACCCAGCAATCACCACACTGTGGTTCTCCCACCACCACCACCACCACTACCACCACCACCACCACCACCACACCAAGCCTTCAGTTAAAGGCATCTTAATACAGTCAGCCCATGTCTCTTGGTTTTCATATATCTGAGGCCCAGAGAGGTTGAGTGAACCAGACAAGGTCACAGAGCAAGGCAAAGTGACTCACACAGCAAGGCAAAGTGACTCACACCTTTTCTTCTCTGATCAGAGTAGCAGAAATGGAAAAAGTTGATCATATTCAGTATTGAGGATATGGAGGAAAAGACACTTTTATTGGCTGATCAGTTCTTTCAAAAATTACATTTTGAAGGATATTTTGTGCCTGTAGGTTTAGCTGGAAAAGGCCAAGCATAGTCCTTGCCCCAGGGAGCTGTCTTTTATTAAAGGAGACAGAAGATAAACCAGTAAACTAACACAATGATTATAAACTGTGGTCAGTTTTTTAAGAGAAATAAATAAGTGCCCTCAGAGAGATTAAAAGGGTAGAGGAGGTGGGTCAGACAGAGCAGAGATATATTAGTCTTACCAGTTTGGAGAGCAGTTCATCAATATTTGACAAAATGTTAATATTTTTATTTATTTCAGAGAGGAAGGGAGAGGGAGAAAGTGATGGAAACATCAGTGATGAGAGAGAACCATTGATTGGCTGCATCCCGCATACTCCCAACTGGGGATTGAGCCCACAACCTAGCATGTGCCCTGATCAGGAATGGAACCATGACCTGAGCCACACCAGCTGGGCTAAAGGTACAAGTTGCTCTCCTAGAAACCTGCCCTACTAAAATACTTACACCTGCGCAAGGACTGGTGTATAGGAATATTCATCGCACTGTTACTTGTAGTAGAGGAAAACCGGAGCTAACCTACTTGTCTATCAGCAGGGGAGCAGGCGAGTTGTAAGTTCATATAGTAAAACACAATGCAGCAATGCAACAGACACACAGAGCTCTGTGTGTTTGTGTGAAAGATGGCCACACAGTGTTCTGTAGACAATATCCTGTATGCATTTATGCATATCAGTTATTGTGTATTCAGGCAGTTACTTGATGTATTTTTTAGGTATTTAGGAATTGAACTGTTGCAGAACGTTTTACAATATGTATGTTTGATGCTACTTTTGCTTAAGAAATGTAACTAGGCCTGTGGGGGGAGAGGTAGTGTTTGCACATGTAGAACAGTATTCACCAGATTTCGAATGATCAGTACCTCTGAGGAGTGAGACCACAGGTGAGAAGTCTCGTTCTACTACGTCATTTCTCTTCTGCGTATTTGGGTTCATGACGTGGAGCATGTATACTTTTATAATTTCAAAAATTTGTATTTTTAAGTGTTATTTTTATCTCCACCCTCTTCCCCCCCAAAAAAAAAATAAAAAATAAAAATAAAATAAAACCCAACAAAAGACAAGTGAGCTGAGACTGGAGCCCAGGCTCACTGTTTGGTGGCCAGAGATGGTTTCCTCTGCCCGGTCTCCGGGTATGGCCACCACTCCACAACAGCGGGCTGATGGAGACCAGCCTTTCAGGCAGCACCCAGACAGGCAGGCCGGCACTGCAGCTCCCCTCACGCCACCCTGCGGCACGGCACGCACATTACCGAAGAGCAGCCTGGGGCTTTGCGCGCCGGGCCTAAGGGTCCTCTGCCTTGTCCCTAAAAATCACTCTGGGCCCTCTGACCATGTGTCTTCTCCCCTGGCAGGTACTACATGAGGCCTGTTTGGCCCGCCCATGTGTATTCTGGCGAAGAGCAGCCCTGCCAGGACTCCCCCAGTGCCCCTTTGGCGGCCCCCAGACCCAGCTTCTCCTCGACGCCACCCCTGCGCCCCATCCTAAAGAAGACAGCTGGTCTGGGCTTCTGTGTCATCTACCTCCTCTTCATCACCAGCGTCATCTTCCCCGCCATCTCCACCAACATCGAGTCTCTGGACAAGGCTTCGGGCTCGCCGTGGACCACCAAGTTCTTCGTTCCCCTCACCGCCTTCCTCCTGTTCAACTTCTCTGACCTGTGTGGCCGGCAGATCACAGCCTGGATCCAGGTGCCAGGGCCCAGAAGTAAGGTGCTCCCTGGGCTGGTGCTGCTCCGGACCGGCCTCGTCCCCCTCTTTGTGTTCTGCAACTACCAGCCCCGTGTCCACCTGCAGTCGGTGGTCTTCCTGTCCGACATCTACCCAGTGCTGTTCAGCTCCCTGCTGGGGCTCAGCAATGGCTACCTCAGCACCCTAGCCCTCATCTACGGGCCGAAGCTCGTGTCCAGGGAACTGGCTGAGGCCACAGGGGTGGTGATGTCCTTCTATATGTACTTGGGCTTGGTTCTCGGCTCAGCCTGCTCGGCCCTGCTTGTGCACCTCATCTAGGAGGGGGGTAGTGACAAGTGGGTTGGACCTGAGCCCTGCTTGGGAGCTCGGAGAGGTGACAGGGACCCGCCTGGAGGGCTGGAGTTGGGCTTAGTATGGACAGCAGAGCACACTGGGCCTCATCTGTCCCCAGGGAGCTGGTGGCATGTGCTGGCTCTGTGCCAGGCAGAAACATTCCAGACACCTTAACAGAACGCTCCTGAGACTTGAAGCCAAAAGACATCTGAATAAGACACAGCCACAGGCACAGCTGAGGCTGTGTTCTGCCTCTCTGTAGAGTCTGTTGGGGACTGTGTTGCCAGTGTTCGGCTCAGTGAAGTGCCAGCACCCAGCCTTGCTCCTTCCAGCTGACAGCAAGGTGTGGGAATTCTCAACCCTCCCTAACAGGAGGGGTCCCCCTGGAAAAGAAGTCCCCATGGGATGGCCAGTCTTTAGGTACAAGACCCAAACCTGTGCAGACCCTGGTTTCTGGGGGTGAGAGAGCACCCACCCACCAGAATGGCACACCCGAAAGAGGCCTTCCGGAGCCCTTCATTCCTTAAACGTGGGCTCTAAAAAGCTTCCCAGGCCTGGAGAACAAGCATGTCAGGCCTACGTTTTCAAACAGGGCTCTTTAAAGTGGTCTATAGCCTGGGTCAGGGCTGGGTCTTTTGACTCGGATGTTTACAACATAGTCATTGGTACAAGGGTATAAATACCTGGGTATTTAATGAAGTGTCTGGTTAGTGTCTTGGCAAGAAAGAACACACTCAACATGGGTAATTTGAGAATATTTGAAAAGTGGGTAATTTGAGTGGGGGGGCACATTTAACCTGCTTTGACCTCCCTCCCTCCCTTCCTCCCTTCTCCATCCCTTTCTTCCTCCCCCTTTCCTCTTTCTTTCCCTCCTATCTCCTTCGCTCTCCTCCCAGTCCCTGTGGCCTGTACCACAGCCAAGGAGCAGGCACAGCTGATGGAGAATGGACGGAGAGGCAGAAGATGTTTAGCTCAGGGCCTCATTCAGAGTGGGGCCGCTAGCCCCTCCACCTTCCCAGGTTTGTTTGTTATTAACATCAGTGGAGCTCTGAAGCTTTGGTCAACAGAATATTGCTTTGTCCCAGGTGGTTGTGTATTTTGAAGCTGTTTTTTCAAAAGGTGACCCTCGTGTTCCGTGGCGCCCCCACGTTTGCGATCACCTGACATGAGTAGTCATTTATATTGTTTTCAGGTTCCTTGAAGGCTTCTGCAAGGCTGTTCCTTGGGGGAGCAGGCTGGCTTGGGAATCAGAGGGAGAAAGGAACTAGATCAGACCAGGAGTTCTTTCTCAACAGTCCTACCTCAAGAACAGAGAGCTGGCCCCCAAGAAGTGGCCACCCTCGAGCCATAAATCAGCCCACTCCTCTGAGCTCTGGCTCTGTGATGTCTTGCAGCCCAGCGGTCGCCAGTCTTTTGGACTTCACGGACCACCAGTGGTCCGCCAGCCACCGGTTGGCGACCGCTGCTGCAGACAACTGATTACACTGGGCTGCGGTTGGTAATATGCCCAGTGGCAGCAGCTTACGTTCTCTGCATCTCAGGCTGCTACACACTCCTTCTTCTTGGGCCAGAGAATTAAGGAGGACACACCTGAAAGGTTTCTTGAAACTTGACACCTTAAAAAAAGTATTAAACGCATTTTAAAATAAATTCCTCCCCTTGCCAGAGCCTGAAACTTCCCCCTGGGTTTTTTCACCAACTTGACGCGGCTGATCATTTGGGGCATCTGCCTGGCTGGTGACTTCTTTCAATCTCAGGTGTTTTACCAATGGGCAGCATGATGCTTTCAAGTAAAACAGCAGTCTCTGAGCTCAGACACCGGGACCACCTGGAGCTAAGGAGGAGGAGTGGGGGTCTCGCATACTCCATTAAAGGGGAATAGCTTTCAGAAGTAGAGATGTCCTTGTTAATGAAATGATTTGCAATGAGCATGGGGTTCAGGGGAGGAGGTGGCCAGCATGATGAAGCCACGCTGGGGGAACTGAGGTGACTGGATGATAGCAGTGCCAGCTCCACTGGGGAGCAGGGCTGTTCTGAGTTGGGAGGGCCAGCTGCTTGGCTGTGGGGGGATTCTCAGGCTTCCTTGCCCACTGTTCTTTGTTGCTCACTTTAAGGCTTTCACACAGGATCCTTCCTTCCCAGGGAGGGAGGGAAGAAAATAAAAATGTATCTCCAGGCAGGGGGCAGGAGGTGGAGTTCAGGCCTCGTTGTCTCCCCTCACTGCTGTAGCAGCTCACGGGGCTTGGCTGCTGTGGGTCTCGAGTCTCGTGGAACTAGCTTGGGGAACTAGCTCACATGTTTTGGGGAGTGAACAGGACTTGCTAAAGAGAAGGGGATTTTACAGTGAGAGTGATGGGCTGGGTGGGATGGGGGGATCTCGGGGAAGTTGCCTTTGTCTATGAGTTCTTGGATTTAATCCAAGTGGCAGTTTTTAGTCCATGCCCTTGTAAATTTCCAGGCCATACACATTTCCCTTTTCCTTCTTTTATGCAACAAAGAAAGTCAGAGGCAGCGAAATGAGTTAACTTCAACTAGTGGGTGACAGGTGCTTCTAAGAAAATGCTTGTTCCTACATGCATGGGCGCGTGAGGGGACTTGATCCAGGGGTGGGTTTTATTAGCAAAGACCCTTCGTTTTGCTGTCTTCAACTGGTTGCTCCCTAGAAAAGATTCAGGGCATCCTCCTTAGCTTGGAGGTGATGGAGGAGGTCACCGCAGGACCCCGGCTTCTGGGGCATAGAATGCTTTTACAGAGAACTCCACATGGAAGAGACTTTTTATCACAGTGGGCCTTAATGGAAAGCCCAGTGCTTGTCTCATCTTTGTGGTGTTTCTGAGAGAAAGCATCTAGAATCCACTTTACCCTCATCCCTTCCTTGGTGGCAGCATTGTTAGTGCCAGTTTTGCCTATGGCAGAGTGGCTACTGCCTTCCACCCACTGGCTGAGGTGGGTCCAGTTCCTACTCCAGCTTTGACCCCGGTTAGATCCCAGAAAGAATTTCAGCCCTACCAGCAGGCAGAAGCAGGGACCAGCCACAGACCCAGGGTCCAGGGCAGCCTGTCTACCAACTTCTCAGACTCCTGCCTAATGCTACCCTGTGATGGGTGCTTTACGTGGCATGATTTCCCCTATCTGTAGATGAGCACAGTGAGGCTCAAAGAGGTTAAGTAACTTGCCTAAGGTCAGCTCCTAAGTGGCACAGACAAGAATCAAACCTGATCTTCCTAAACTCATAAGTTCTCACCCACCCTGCTCTCTTGCTCCCCTAGTTGAGCCCTGATTCTCTTCTTGGTTCGTGACATCTGTTCCTATTCCTAACTCCATGGCCTGCCTAGAGTCTTGTGCCAAGTATATATGTCTTGCATTGGCACTGGCTTTGGCCTAAGCTGATCTGATTAGGGCCAGACACCTGCTAGGCTGAGTGCCCCTGGGTCCTGATCCTGGGCCCACATCAGACCAGAGTGGGCCCACTGCCACCATTCCTCAGACATGAGATCTGGGGCTGCTTCCAGGCTCTGCCCTCTGGGTCCCTCCTCCCCACCCCAGCCACTGCCGCAGAGGTTGCCCCAGCATGGCTATTGCTGCTGGACTTTTAGGATGTGGGGCTGCAGGACACAGAACACAGTCTGGGGGTAAGGAAGCCTTGCTCCCAGCCCCACCAGCCACTGGCTGTGAGTCACATGCCCTTTCTGAGCATATTTCCTCATCTGGAAAGGGGATGACAGAAAGTCCTGATGTGACCACTGTGCCAGTGACCAGCCTGCCACACCCAGTCATGCCCACTCCCCAGCCCACATAAGCAAAATGGCACCAGGGCTCACAGCTTTCACAGCAGGGTGACTCAAGGGCACAGTGCACAGCCTCTGCTTCCACCCATGTGTCTACTACTTGGGACGTGTGAAGGTGCGTCAGCCTTAAAGGATGACCTCAACTTCAGGCTGCAGTGGGTTTGGCCCCAAAGAATAGCATTTCTGCCCCAACAAGTCTCCAGCCAGCTGACCCACTGGCCCCGTGCACTCCACTGAGAAGTGCCTTTGACCGGAAGTTGGAGTGAACCCGGGACTTACATTGTGGGGTTGAGGAGCAGGCAGTCAGGTTTCAGGTACCCCACCAAGGTTGGAATTCTGGTTCTGTCACCTTTGACTCAGTCTTGCCGACACTTTCTCATATCTAAAATGAGAAGCCTCAGGCCTATTGTAAGGATTCAATAGGCCCCTATATTGTATACACAGTACCTGGCATGCAGCAGATCCCCAACAAAAGTGTTTTCTGCCCACTTTTTGCTGCTGCACGAAGAGCCTATTGCAATGCTAACTCCTTCTCTGTGTTGGGCCGTACCTTGCACCCAGTGCTTAGTACCCACCCCTTTCCGGTTCCCCAGCCCCAGGGTCTGGACCAGCACCTCCAAGTCTGATGCCTGTCCTTTGATGCTCAGGCCCCTGCTTGAGTCCTGCCCAGACACACCTGATCTAGGACAGAGTGTATGAGGCAGAAAACAAAATCTGAGACCCCAGAACCAGCTCTGTCCCCAACTCTGACCTCTGGGCAAGCCACTTCACTTTTCCCCTAAGCCTCAGCTGGAAAAACGGGTACCCTAGCAACTGTCCTACCTTCATCATGGACATGTGGCCAAGTGCACAGATTCCCTCTGGTCCTATGATGGTTCCTAGGGCCTGCCCTCTGGAGCCACACTGCCTATGTCTGAATCCTCACCACTCTAGGTGCATGACCATGGGCAAGTTCAAGCTGCCTCTATTTTCTCATCTGACAATGGGAGCAATTGAAGGACACATCTTAGATCTGGGGATGCATATAAAGCATTTAGAATTGAGCCTGCTGTGTAATTGGTACTAATCACCAGTTCCTAGAAGGCTGTAAGTTCAGGCCCCACTTGGAAAATCACCATGCTAGACCACCAAAGACGGATGAGGGCTTGTCAGGAGCTCACATCTGGCCCAGGGAGAGAGACAAGGGCTCCGTCTGCTCTGTTCCAGTTGAGGGATCAGGACTGGGAAATCTTTATAGTAGATAAAACATTGCGGACTCACTCATCGTTCTTAAAAATGTGCACAGATTTAGGGTAAAGCCTTTGCATTTTAAATGCCAAGCTCATCTTCTCCACCAGCCCCCAAGGTTGGCACCCAGTGGCTTTACTCTCAACTGCATTTACCACCTGCTCCTTTCACCATAAATATTCAGGAGGGGTGGGGGTTGAGTGAGAAAGGATAAGGCTTGTGGGGCATGTTAGTCCCAGCCCACAGCTTGGAATTGACAAGTTGGAAGTTGTGGTCTCACTCCTCCCAGGCATTCCTACTTTGGCCGCAGCAGGGTGGGTGCAGGGCCACCTTCTGCTAGGGCCGGGTCACACCTTCTACCTGTTCTCTGCAGCTCATTAGCTGCTGAGGTGGTGGTAACTTTTTCATTTTGCTGAGATTCAAAAAAGGGAAATGAGCCATTATCAAACAGCAACCCTTTTTGAAACAGAAACTAAAATTGACTGCATTTTCTAGTACCAGTTTGAGAGCTAAGAATATGGAAGTCGGCCTTACTTCATCCAAGTTGTCTTTCAGAAGAGGGTTGTCTGTGCCTTGCCTCCTGTTCACAAACCTATGTGGGAAGGAAACAAGAGTCAAATGTCAAAATGTGCCAGGTCTGTTAGTGCCACCCCAGCTGTGTTTAATGGCTATCCCATGGTCTCTTGTGAGAATGTTAGAAAATTTCCTTTCCTTGTTTTTTTCTGCTCAAAATACTTAGTCTCTTCCCTGTTGGGTAAGGACTAGTCACCACAATTACTGAAATATAGGTGAGCCAGAGTACAGGGCCTACAATTAGGAATCTCTGGGCAAATCACTAACCTCTCTGAGCCTCAGTTTCCTCACCTGGAAATTGCAAAAGGCATATAAGGTATTAGCTATTATTATTATTAATGTAATGAAGACTGTATTGATTTTTAGAGAGAGAGGAACATATATGGAAACATGTGGTGTATATGCCTCCATTTATACTCTTGCCCTGGGCCTGCAAATGCTCCTCTTTATTACTGCAACCCGGGCATGTGCCCTGACTGAGAATTGAACCAGCAACCTTTTGGTGCATGGGATGAGCCACACCAGCAGGGCAGCTCTGATCATCATTAGACCACTCATAGATCCACTCGTACCCTCATCCCACGGTACAAAGAGTCTATAGGGCCAAGGGGACATGCCAGCCTGGAGTTCCGGCCCCCGCCCCTGTTGGAACCATGCTCTAGGTACTTGGAACTCCTGAATTTCCTGCCTAAATGGGCTCAAATGTGCAACCAGGGCCTGGGCAGGCTTTCTTAGGTCCATCCTCCACGGCACACTGCTTAGGGCACTTCCAGGCTCATGTTTGCCAGTGGTGCCTAGTTGGGGACGTATGGTTTGGGGTCTGCACATAGGGACCCTGTCCAGATGTGGACCTGAGTCATCATATTACAGAGCAGAATTCTAAGTCAGATCAGATTCCAGACTCAAACCTGACCTTCTAGGTTGTTATAAAGGTGTATTTGTCAAGACAGAAGAACAAATTTGTTTTATAACATATATGGAAACATGTGGTATATATGCCTCCATTTATACTCTTGCCCTGTGCCTGCAAATGCTCCTCTTTATTACTAGAAGTTTGAATTCCACTTCCTTTGAGTCACAGGGTTGCAGGCTTGATCCCTGATAGGGGGTGTGTAAGAGGCAATAGATCAATGTTATACTCCCACATCAATGTTTCTCCCTTCTCCATTCCCCTCTCTCTAAAAATCAATAAACTATTCATTACATTAATCATACTCATCATAATAATAATAGCTAATACCTTGTATGCCTTTTGCAGTTTACAGGTGAGGAAACTGAGGCTCAGAGAGGTTAGTGATTTGCCCACAGATTTCTTATTTTTGTCTTTGTGCCTTTTCTCTGATTTCCTTTCCTTTGTCTTCCTAAACATTAAAAACTGTGCCTTCTTTGGAAATGCAGCTAGGATGAGCAGAAATAGAGATTCCAGGGCTCCCTTCTCTCCCTTAAACCATTTCTCATCCACTAGAGACAGACAAGGTTAGATCCTCTGCTCAATAGCTGTCCTCCTTTTTGCCTCCTAAGCAAAAGGGTACCTGTGCTACTTTAGAGTAAGAAGGTAGAGTTCCACGCTGCTGCCACCATGGTAGCCCCTAGGCCATGTAGACTAGGTGATAAGAAAAGCCATGGGCTCTATCCTATGGGGGAGGGAAGGCCCTAGAAGCCTTATTTCTGTGCAGAGAGCAACTATAGGAAGAGTGGTGCTGCTGGTCCTCCATCCTGGGAGGAAGCAAGGCCCTCAGAGGGAAAGTGGGTTGGTGAGAGGTAGCAGCCAACCCCTTGCCATGAGTTGCAGCCCTTTTTGGTTCTCCTAACTCTCCCTGGGCTTGCTGCTGATGGTGCTGCCATTCCCATTTTACTCCATATAAAAACCTCTCCTGATGTCCCCTTCCTTTCAGACCCCTGCTGGCAGTGCAGAGGTTCTGAATCAGAAGGGGGCTTCTTGCCTCCTTTGGTTGTCTCTCCTTCCCCAGAAGTAAGACAGGAATAGCTGCTCTCTCCCACTTGCCTCCTGTGGTCCTGGGATGATGCCCAGGGATAGCCTTTGGGCACATTAAATTCTGGTGAACTGTTCCTCCCACCTGTGCCTGGGGTGGCTCTATAAAGAGAAGGAAGGTCCCAGGGGAAAGGTGGAAGTTCTTCTCTTTTTAACTCTTTCAGTCCTGACCTCCCACAGGAGAAACTTTCAATTTAGTGCTTGAATGTCTTCAACAATTTACTAAAACTTGCTCTTATCCCTTTTTAAAAAATATATATTTTATTGATTTTTCACAGAGAGAAAGGGAAAGGGACAGAAAGCCAGAAACATCAATGAGAGAGAGACATCGACCAGCCACCTCCTGCATGCCCCCCCACTGGGGACGTGCCCACAACCAATGCACATGCCCCTGACCAGAATTGAACCTGGGACCCCCCAGTCCCCAGGCTGATGCTCTATCCACCGAGTCAAACCGGTTTCGGCGCTCTTATCCCTTTTTAACAAAATGAGGACAGGCCTCAGTTCAAGGTCTTGCCTGCTAGAATTGAGAAGAATATTTTATTTTGACTTGTATTTCTTCTTATGTTTTTTTGCCTTCTATTTATGGCAGGTCATATTGGTTTTCCATGAGTGATGTACAGTGTGCTTTTTAAAGTAAGTAAAGCAACTGAGTTAGAGAAAATTAAAGTACAGGTGGCACTTGAATATGGCCAATGTCATTCAGGTTTATCATTTTAGAGGCAGGGAAACAGACCCGTCTCAGGATGAGCCAGTGTCTCAGACATTTAAGAAGGACACAGACATCTTCGTGCACTGGAAACCGCAGGCCAGTGGTTGGCAAACTGGGGCTCAAGAGCCGCCGTTTGCCACTCTGTTGACTAATGAGTTTGCTGACCACTGATTTAGACTCTTGATTCTAATAATTACAGGCTGTTGTTGTTCCTTGTGATTAATCCCCTATCCCAGTGGTCGGCAAACTCGTGTCAACAGAGCGGCAAACCGAGGCTCGTGAGCCACATATGGTTCGTGAGCCACAGTTTGCCAACCACTCCCATAGGCTGTTCTACTGCAAGGTCATGGGCGAGGTGAAGCTCCCTTTTAACTGTAGGCCCCTTTAACTCTCCTTTCGTGGCTAGTGTTGTCACTATTTTTATTTTAGCCATTAAGTGAGAACTTCTGAAGTTATTACTTGTCCCCTTTAAACTAGGGGCACAAACCAGGCCATTATTAGAGGCAAAGGGCTTTGGCTTTGGAACTAGCAAGAACTAGCAGAGAGGAGAAGAAGGGTAAACTAGAAGTGGAGAAGTAGGAAGTAGAAGACACAGCAGCTTCCACATTTTTAAGGATCTGAAACTCTGGAGAGGGCAGTTAGGTCTCTGGTTGTCCCTGTGCAAAGTGGACAAAGCAATGTCTGGCAAAGTCACTCTTTAATGGGGACATTACTATTACTTGTTACCACCACTGTGACGACCTGCTAACCTGGCCTGAGCACTCGTAGGTATCTAGCCCGTGGCTAAGACTTGACATCTCTCATCAGTCCTCACAAGAAGCCTCTAAGATAAAACCTTGGGTCCTGGAGTTGGCTACCTGGGTTGGAAATCGGACCTATGGAGTTGTGTGACTTAAGTAAGACAAATTAGCCGAGACCGGTTTGGCTCAGTGGATAGAGCGGCAGCTTGCGGACTGAAAGGTCCCGGGTTCGATTCCGGTCGGGGGCATGTACCTTGCTTGCGGGCACGTCTCCACTGTGGGGCGTGCAGGAGGCGGCTGATCGATGTCTCTCTCATCGAAGTTTCTGACTTTCTATCCCTCTCCCTTCCTCTCTGTGAAAAATCAATAAAATATATATATATTTTTAAAAAGACAAATTAAATCCCTCCCCGAGCCTCAGTTTCCTAGAATCTCTTAGGATCATAAAGTTTCTATAATAAAATGCTTATCAAGGATAAACAGTAAAGAGTAATAATAATGTCACCTAGCATTAATCACTACTGATACCACCAGTACCAGGAGACAGAGACGCTTCTGGAAGTCACCCCACCCACGGTTACAAACTGAACCGGGCTGGCTGGTGGGGCAGATGCACGAGTATTTGGACCTCCTGCCCGGGACTGACAGCGGGGGCGGGGGTGTAAAGGGGGAGAGGGGGGAAAGGGGGGGTGCAGCTAAGGCGGCACGGAAGGGTTCTGGAGAGAGAGCCAGCCTCCCCCCGACCCCCATGCTCCCAGCTCCCTCTGGGACTCAGCCATGGCTTCCTAGGGCCCCGAAAGGCCATACTCGCACTGCTGTGACATGACTGGTGGGGTGAGGCCGATCCTCAGCCTCGCGAGGGCATCTAGCCCGGGGACCGGCGGCGACGCCGCCCGCGGCACTCCACCCCGCCTGGAACCGCTCCTGGAAGGCACCACGCCCTCCAGGCCTCCAGGCCTCCCTGAAGCTGCAGCCACAACCCACTCCGAAACAGGTGGCCCAGAGAGGTTTCTGGCAGCTGCGGGGCATCCTGGGAGACAGGCCTCTCAGCCAATCTCCGCGAGGGGGTGGGCATGGTTGCCCGGCAACGGGGCCTACAGCTAGATGAGGGGGCGTGGTCAGGAGAGTGGGGCGTGCAGGTGCGGAAGCAGGACCTGGAGGTGACCTGCCAATCCCGGAGAAAGCTGCCTTTTCTCCAGTTCCTTTACTCCTACCTGGAGGAAAGAGAACATCATAAGGCCAATGATAAGAAACAAGAATAAGCCATGAGAACTACTACTAATAAAAAAGATGTTTGTATTATTGAGCACTTGCTGTGGGCCTGGCAGGGATTATTTCATTGGATCTGTATGGAAAGAAAGTACAATTATGTCCCAATTTTGTAAATTAGTATACGGAGGTTTAGATAGATGAGACATCTTGCCCACAGTAACTCAGCTGGAGAGTAGCAGAGTTGGAATTTGAATCTAGGTGGTCTTAAAGCCAGGAGATCTGTGTTCATAAAGAATCAAACAGTGGACACTCATTTCAATTCAGCAAACGTAAGCCTGTGTTCCTACTAGACCTACCTGCAGGGGCCAATCCAGCTTTTAAGGAGACTGAAATTTAGACAAGTTGTGTGTGTGTGTGTGGGGGGTGGTCTTTAGAAAAAAGAATAATAACAAATTGCAAATATAAAATTAGGCACAAAAAGAATATTTGTGTATAATAAAAAGAAATAACAAAATACTTTTGCTAATTTTACAAAATATATGATCATAAGAACATTGCTAGGGCCTGGCACAAAGGCATACCTGACTTTAGTTCCCAATAAAGTACTTCAATCAGACACCAAACTACCTTGCAGGCTTCTCTGCTGTGGCCCTACCCTCCCTGCATTCCAACCACAGGTCCTCTCCTAGGAGGGCTCTAGCAATGTGTTTAGTAGGGCTTTATGGCTTGGGGCAAGCTTGAGCTGCCAACTAAGTGAACTGAAGTGCTAGTGAGTGAATGCCCTTTCTCAACACCGATGGACACAAAGTTGGTGGCCATACACCCCCAGCAGATGTGATCCAGGTATAATGGCCGTGCTAACAGGTGAGGGGTGGTGGTGTTACTGGCCTCAATCTTTGGCTCTGCTGCTGACTTGGCAGACATTCTTTATTTCTATTTTTCTCCCTAGTCACTTGGAGCCTTGCTTTTCTCATCTGTAAAGGGGGCAGGCCTATTCCACTCCCCCAAGGTTGTTCTAATGATGTAATGTTCATGGCAGACAAAACATACACATGACAGGCAAGATCAGTAATGGGTACAGGCTTGCATCTGGAACCTTTATCTCCTCCATTCATCACAATGATGAGGGAACATGAGGATCTTGATTCTCCAGGACCCTGGTGATGCCCAAAGGGGATGCCCTCTCTTGAGGACACTGCCACCCCCTGGCAGGGTGGAAGAGACAGAAGGGTTACTTTGGAGATCACTAGGTTTAGGGATGCCCAAATGCCTTGCCCTACCAAAAGCTGACCTCTTGACTCCCCAGTTGAAATCTGGGTGGTTTTGAACTGTGATGGTTTGTGTGCTTAATAAGCAGTGGATACTCATTTTAATAGAATAATTTCTCACTGCTTTTCCTTTGAGGCACTCATCATGAGTTGTGATTTTGTATCTGTGTGTTTTTAACTAGAAAATTGTAAACATTACAAAAGAAAACATAGTACATGGCCCTCATGTACCTATTACTCAGCTTCAACAATTACCAACTAAGGACCAATCTTTTTTTTTACCTCTGCCCCCTTTCACTCCCCCCCTTCCTGTATTAATTTAAGGCATTATGTTATTTCATCTGTAAATAATTTTTGGTATGTATCTCTATATAATTAGGGCCCTTTAATAAAACATAACCATAACCACAATACCATTATTATACTTAAAGAGACGAGCAACAATTCCTTGATATGTGATTATTATTAAATGTCGGTCCCCCTCCACTAGGCTGAGAGCTCCATGAGTGCTTTCTCTCCTGTTCTTGCTATATCCACAGTACCCGAGACCTAGCAGATGGTTGGTAAGTATTTGCAGATGGATGAATGAATGGGAGACAGGCAAAGGATGCTGGGACCCATCCTGCTTCTGCGGATGCTGCCCCTGTCCGTCCCTTGGACACTGGGATGCCTTGCAGGTGGGAGCAGCGCCATGGAGCCATACACTTCTCAGTTGCTTTTCCTCCCAGCCTGCCTTGGGCTCAATCAGGCAGCAAGTCACTAATCCTCTCCTGATGACGGCTGCCTGCTTCCCCGGTGCAGCTAATTCCACCTTCCGATTTAATCACCATACTTAGCACTTTCAATAAGGGCTTTTCATCTTCAGAGCCCTGCTCAGGCATTAGCTGATTACTGTAATTCATCTGACTCCCACGGCATCAACCAGGATGGCAGGGAAAGGACCCAGGATGCCCTTCTCCCCTTGGAGCCTCAGTTTCTTCATCTGTAATAGCAGGTGAATATACCTAACTCTTGTGGTTGGTGTAAGGATTCAGTAAAATAAGTACAAAGTACTTGTCCCATGCACATACGAAGCACTCAGAAGTGACTACCTTTTCCCGGTATAATTCAAGAATGAACTCTCGCTGAGACTGGTTTGGCTCAGTGGATAGAGCATTGGCCTGTGGACTGAAAAGTTCCAAGTTCGATTCCCTCAGGGGCATGTACCTTGCTTGAGGGCACAACTCCAGTAGGGGGCGTGCAGGAGGTGGCTGATCGATGTCTCTCGTCAATGTTTCTAACTTTCTATCCCTCTCCCTTCCTCTCTGTAAAATATCAATAAAAATATATATATTTTTTTAAAAAAGAATGAACTCTCACTGGCGAGTCAAACAGATCTTGATTTGTATCCCGCCTTCTCCACTTAAAGTGAATATTTCTGAGCCTCAATTTCCTTGTCTCAAAAATGGGGCTAGCCGAAACCGGTTTGGCTCAGTGGATAGAGCATCGGCCTGCAGACTGAAAAGGTCCCAGGTTCGATTCTGGTCAAGGGCATGTACATTGGTTGTGGGCACATCCTCAATAGGGGGCGTGTAGGAGGCAGCTGATCGATGTCTCTATCTCTCTATCCATCCCTCTCTTTCTCCCTTCCTCTCTGTAAAAATATCAATAAAATATATTTAAAAAAATGGGGATAATGGTGCCTGCCTCTCAGAGTCTGCTGAAAGGATTAAACCACACGATTTATGCCTATTCCTTGTGCTGAACAGAGAGTAGGGCACCTAGTAAGTGCTACATAAGTTCCTGAGGTTATTGCTATTCCCAGGAGAGATGGAAGTGGAGGGGGGGGGCGGGGGAAGGAGGAAACTCTGGTGCCTCCTGGCAGGTGCCAAGTTATGTCTCTTCTCCTCAAAGTTACAGGTTGACAGAAGCTTCCTATTGTGCCATCATTGCACCACAGCCCTTTGCCCTAACTAGCTGTGTGCTCAATAAATAAGGGAGAATTTCATGAGATGGGGATGGGAATAAGGTACAGGCATACCTCACTTTATTGAGCTTTGCTTTATTGCACTTCACAGATATTGTGTGTGTGTGTGTGTGTGTGTGTGTGTGTGTGTGTTGTTGTTGTTGTGTGTTTTTTACAAATTGAAGGTAAGACCCTCCACCAGCAGTAAGATGACGACTCCCTTTATTGCAGTCCTCACTTTATTGCAGTGGTCTGGAACCAAACCCACTATATCTCCAAGGTGCGCCTATATCTGAACAGGATTAGACAGTTTATAGAGGACTTGCAAGATCATTCTTTATCTCCCAAGCAGAGAAAGTAAACAAGCCAGGGATTCTACCCCATGTGTTACAGATAGGCAAACTGAGGCTCAGGGAGAGAAACACTAGTCCTGGGTTAGCAGCTGGAGCCCCTCCTACTCCAAACTGGATGGGTCAGGAGGAGTGTGCTTGGCATTGCCCTTAGAGAGTTGGGTTTCTGTCTCAACTGGAGTTACAGTCTTCCTGAGACCTTCTGAAGCAGCATGGAGCCTACCTGCTACTCCTGTCTCCCCTTAGGCCTGGTGTGGGGCTTCATCCAGCGTGCTTGTCTTAATTACTGAGAATTTGGACCTCGGTAGGTCTGGTGTTAAGCAAAGTGCTGAGGTCCCAGAAAACCTTAGCATATTGTTCTTGGATTCTCAAAGAAATAGCCCAGAGGGCTGGCTGTGGAAGACACACATAGGTTTATTATGACTTACCTACATACTGGTGGTGGCCAGCTAGTGAAGTTTATTGCCACACCGGCTGACACCAGTGAAGTTGAACCAGGAAGTCCCATCCAGCCTGCAGACAGGCCGCACTGGGGCCGCCGGCCGGTGCTATTGTTTTGCCACCAGCCAGACTTTCCCAGCACCGTATCTTACAGAGTACAGCAAGCAGAAACACAGGGCATGCAGGGGGAGGGGGACCGGCCTGAGTACGAGCAAAACTGCCAGCTCGTTTCTGGACTGAGGCGCTGGCCAGGCTCCCAAGGTCTCACAGTCTGCTTACTGATGGCCTTCGTCGTCTTCCCACAGTGTGGGAGCGGGAGCTAGGGCCTGGGAGGGGGCCTGTGTTTCCATCCCCCCACTTTCCCCCGAGGCTGTACACTCTGCCGCTCCCGGGGTACAGTCACCATTCACCAGACAGCAGTGAATCACCAAGAGGTAAGGCCCTGGGTGACTTGGCAGTACCTATAGGAGGAAGTGGGGGCCCTCACCACTGCTCCAGGCACCAGGGCTCCTGGGCACTCCCGGGTCTGGTGCGAGTGGGCAGTGTCCCTGTTCAGCATGTGGGCATCTGGAGGCTGATCTCCACCCTTCTCAGGGAGAAGGATAGGAAAGCTCTGGGAACCGAACTCTCCTTTAAAATGTGAGGAAGTTGAGGAGCAAGACTCAGAGCCAGGTGCTTTATATACTATATTACATATCTACGTGATAATTTGATCTTGGCAGTAACCTTTGGAGAGGCATAATTAACCCACATTCCCGAGAAGTTAACTGGGGCGCACAGAAGTTAATGAACTTGCCCAATGGGTCACACAGCAAGGAAGTAGCACAGCTGAGATTCAAACTCAGGCCTATTTGACTCCAGGCCCTATTATGTCACTTCTAGCTGTAACCTGCGTTTTACAAGGGATGTAGCTGAAACTCAGAGAGGGCCAGTGCCTTTCCTGGGTTCACACAGCTAGCTGGAGGCAAAGCAGATAATGCAGCCGTGAATCTAAGCTCTCAGTTCCAAAATGAGCCTATAGGGTCCATCAGTTGACATTTGTTATAGAAACAAACCTAGGAAGAGGGACCCAGGATGGCTCGGGATAGGGAACCTGGGGGAGGTGGGGCAGGTGGTGAAGGGTAGGCACAAATCTGCCACATTTTTGTCCCCAGATCTTTGTAAGAAGAAAACCCCCATTACCTTCTTTGCAGAGCTTGGGGAAAAGAGTGTGGGGCGATGGGAAGGGTGAAAGGTGCCTCGCAGCTCTTGGCCTCTAGGTGGCAGCCGCACTGCAGATCTGACTCCCTCAGGAAGCCAAGCCCTGGGGAATTGACCTGTCTCCAGGAGGCTGGTTTGTCCCTAGAGTTTTCAGGATGCCCCAGGACAGCAGCTCCTGTTTCCCACCAGGCCACCTCTGCTTTGGTTTTGGGCCAACCTCAGCCTCCCTTGCAAGCCCTCTGCAGGCTCCTGGGTGAGACCCTCTTGAGGGATTTGGGGGTCATTCAGCTGTTTCCCATCTGCTTGACCGTGGGCAGTTTTCTCAACCTCTTTGAGCCTCGCTCACTCCCCTCTGCAGAGTGGAAGTGGGTTTTATTTCCAGGATATTGAGAGGATCAGATGGAACATTTTATGGCATGTTGCAGGTGCTAGACAGATGGGAGCTACAATAAGTCCTCACTTAACGTTGTGGATAAGTTCTGAAACTTTATGTGAAACAACATATAACAAAACCAACTTACTATAGGCTAAATGGTGATAACAAGAGTTAAGTTCCTACAGCATCTCATCAACGTATAATGAAACATAATTGGAGGACCTGCTATTATTAAAATAGTTCCCCTGACCAGTGCCTATTTTTTCTTAGTCCTTTGCACTGCGCTATGCTAGTCATCACAACAAGCCTTCCCCATCACCACCAACCTCTATTACCCACCCCCTGTGCCTGGTACAACATAGGGTAGTGGTTAAGTAGTAGGCTCACTATCGGGGTTCAGATTCTCGCCTCTACCACTTCCTGGGTGGCCTTGGTCAAATTCCTTAGCTTCTGCACTGCAGATTCTTCGTGCTCACCACTACATATTCTAGTCTCCACGCACCCCTCCCTCACCCCCCCCACCAATAGTTAGGTGGGAGCCATGTGACTAACTAGTTTTGGCCCAGGAAATGGGAGCAGAGGGATGTGTGTCATTCCAGACCAAGGCAGTTAAGAGCCTTTGGACCTCCCCCACCCCTTTCTTGTCCTGCCACAGTGACCTGTGTGTGGGCACGGGGACATGTGTTTCAGACAGTACATCTCTCAGATGGAAGCACCCTGAGTCCCTGTGTCACCCTTGGAGGGAAGCCCAGCCAACAGCACTGCACTGTGTATGAGCAAGAAGTAAATGTTTGTTGTCCTGTGATTTCAGAGTTTGTTTACATTGCACATAGTCTGATATGGTTTCCAGTGCTTCAGTGTTCTCATCAGTGAAACAGGGACAATAATGGTACCACTCTCACAGAATTGTTGGATTAAATGAGATCATACAAGCCACCCTCTTAAGATGCCAAACTGTTGCTTTTCTTACTTTTCTAGGAAGATACAGGAAAGCATGAAATAACCTTAGACTCTCAGAGCGGGGGGTGGGAGAGGGAGATCCTGAGAGGACCTTGAACTCCCTCTTCATGGTTACATGAGAAGACAGAGACTCAGGAAAAAAGCTTTGTTCAAGGTCATTGAGGCGAAGAGTCAGGGCTGAATCCTGGGTCTTCTGACCTCTATCTGAAGCTTATTCTCTAGGAGTTTATGACTTGATTGGAAACAAGACAGACAGGCATAATATAAAAGATCACTAAAAACTGCATGCCATATACTACACTTGTGGGGAGTGTTCCAGAGGAGGACCTGGGGCTCTGGGAGGCAGGCAGGAAAGGCTTCCTGGAGGTGGTGGGATTGGAAGAATGTGTTTCAGCAAAGAGCAGGAGAGGGCAGCAGGCAATGACAGGGAACAGGACAGTGGAAGCCTAGGCCAGGGGATAGGGAGCTCCAAGGAGCAGAGTGGCTCCTAGAGCAAATGAGTCAAGGCATGGTCTCTTTAACCAGCCCCCTACTGAGGGATATGCAGCTCACACCCCTGCCCCGATTATGAAGAGCCCGGCACTGAAAATCCCTGTACTGACCTCCAGGATCTGTGTGCTTTGCCAGCAGAGAGAGAGGCTTTGAAGGAAAAAGAGGCTTGAAAAGTATGCTGGGCCTGATTTCCTTTTTTAAAAAGGGAATAATCCTTGAGAAGCATTTAAAAAATATATATGTTTTGCCCTAGCCGGTTTGGCTTAGTGGATAGAGCATCGGCCTGTGGACTGAAGGGTCCCAGGTTCGATTCTAGTCAAGGGCACATACCCAGGTTGCAGGCTTGATCCCCAGTAGGGGGCATGCAGGAGACAGCTGATCAATGTCTCTCTCTCTCTCATCATTGATGTTTCTATCTATCTATCTCTCTCTCCCTTCTTCTCAGAAATTAATAAAAATATTTTTTAAATGTTTGTATTGGTTTTGAAGAGAGAGGCAAGGAGAGTGGGGCGGGGGTTGGGGGAGAGATAGAAACACTGATCAGCTGCCTCCTGCTGGGGATCTAGCCCTGCCCAGGAATCAAACCCGTGACCTCTTGATGCACACTGGTGACCTTTTGATGTATGCATTAACACTCAACCACTGAGCAACACTGACCAGCCTGAGCCTGATTTCTTAGGGTGAGAAGGTTGGGGCTTTAAATGCTACACTAATTCATCCACTTGATTCTTCAGGCCAGGGCCTTCAATTTCAGCCACTTGCCTAACACATTTACCAATTTGGGCCTATACATATGCCAACTAAACTGTTATAGAGTCCATTTAAGATTTAAACCTACACTTTTCAACTTTTACTTACTTTTTAAAAACTCATCACCACCACAAAGGAAAGAAAAAACCAGTAGTAATTTCAATAAGTGAAAGAGAACTATAAAATTAAATCCAACAATAACAAGACTATACTATTAAATATAGCCAGACCAAGAGGCTGAGAGAAGGCCTTCTGATTCAAGAAAGAGGAATTATCGTGTGTTAAAGACATAATCACATAGACTAAGACGGTCTTCTTTGCATGGTTGCATAGACTACAGCAGAATTGAATATGGAATGGCTTTCTCACCACTGTATGTGACTCAGAGAGATGACCTGAAGAAAGTGTGCATCTAGCAGGAAGTAACTTGCAGACGAAACCAAATGCAAGGCCCCATCCTCAGAAGACTGTTACCAAGAAGGGAACATGTCCTGTGGTGGTTTGACTGCAATAGGGTCTGGGGTGGGAGAGCTGATCACAAGACTCCCTCTCTTTTCACTGGACATTAGGTTTGCTAGTATGTGGCTAATGGGATCAGGGTGCAGGCTTGGAGCCTGGAGAGAAAAGGTCTTGCTTCCCTTCCCCTGGTCCAGGCTTCAGACCCAGGGGCATTGGTTCTCTGTGCACTGACCTCCTCAGTCAGGCTGTCTCTGTGAGCACGGGGCCTGAGCAGTCACACAGGGCCCTGTGTTGGAAAGGGCCCAAGGCTCAGTTTCGCTGTCACCATCATTCTGTGGAATGCATGCTGGCAGATTAAAAAGAGGAGGCAGGCCCTCTGTGTACCAATGTGGAAAGAGCTCTAAGGACATAATTTAAGAAAAAAGTCGAGTTATAAAACAATATGAGATGTAAGCCTCTATTTATAAACAACGAATAATTTTTTAAATACCACACACACACACACACACACACACACACACACACACACAGCTTCATTATTCCATTTTCCCTTCTATTGGTTGGTTAGTTATACATCCATTTACCATTCTTCTAGGGTTAGCCTAGAGATAAAGCAGGCATCCTTGATTTATTAATGTTTACCCTACCCTCACATTTTTACCCACTTCCAGAATGATGCAAAGACTTTAGAATGTTCTAAACTCCATTTACCCCCTTCCTGACTCATGTGCTATTGTGTTGTGAATTTTAATTCTCTATATATTTTAAACATTAGTTTCATTGTTGTATGCAACCAAGATCCATTTGTATTTGCCCGTATTCCCCCTTCTATTCCTCTTCTTTCCTTCCTGAAATCCAAGCCTCCATCTGGGACCACTTTCCTTCTGCCTAAAGCATACCCTTTATATTTATTTTTATATTTGAGCCATTCATATGGCTCAAAATTCAAAAGTACAGAAGTGCACCATAATAGATGTCTCTCTCTCCTACCCCTGCCCCAAGCCAAAAACGATATATTGCCATATGGACATAGAACATTACTTGGAAGGATACACACCAAGTTGAGAACAGAGGTCTGTCTGTTGGATCTAAAATGTTTGAGACGATGATGCATTCCTGTCTCCTGTGTGTAAAGAAAAGGAATCCGGGCCCAGGACAGGCGGCAGGAAGCCCTCCTTTCTGACCGATGCCTCTCACGAGTCCCACACTGCCACAGCTTCTCTGTTCGCTCGTCCTCCTCTGCTCCTGGCCACAGCCCTGTAGCCCAGGAGAGGCAAGGCCCTCTGTCCCCAGGATGACTTAAGGACCATGGCTTCAGGGTATCATTTTATGTTCATTAACTCTTTCGATCCTTACAACAACTGTACTAGTATGGTCACCATTTTACAGATGAGCAAACTGAGGCAAAGAGGAGAAAGAGAGCCTACCCAAGAGGTAGAGCCAAGAGTTAAACCAAATCCAACAGCCCAGCTTCAGAACCAGAGCTTTTCCTGACCCCATTTCATAGCAAGGAAACTGAGGCCCAAAAGGGGTTAGCCATACATTCAAATTCGTACAGTCTGGGGTGGCAGAGCAAGAACTCAAATCCATGATTTTGAAAGTAAGAAATCTACTCCCTGTCCCTGTCCCCAGGCCAGTGGTTTTGCTCCGCACATTAGAATTATACCAGGAGCTTTAAAAAATGCTGTGTTCAGATGTCAGCCCTGACCAATCAAATCAGAATCTCTGATCCTGTTTTTATCTTCCCTCCCTCCCTTGCACCCTTTCCCTTTTCCAGGAGCTTGAGAACCACTGCCCTATACCACAGATGGAAAGGGTTTGGAGCCTGGGCTTAGTTTAATTCAGACTTAGCCCCTGTGACCTTGGGCAGATTGCTTTTACAGCTCTGTGCTGCCTCAGTTTCCTCATCTGTCAGACTGGATCTTTACAATGTCTTCTTCGTGTGAGGACTGAGTGGGAGAATCTATGCAAAGCCCGTGGAAGAGTGCCTGGCACGAAATCAGTTTTAAATAAATGCTAGAACTATTATTGCTATTATTATTCTTTGCTGTGTAGCTTGGTAGCAAGCCTGTCCCTCTGTGGACCTCAACTGCGCCATCTGTGCAGACACGGTGGGGTGGACTGCCCGATCCTGAAAGGCATCTCTCAGCTCTTCTGTGCTCAGATTGGTAACAAACTGGCTGGGTCTCAGGCCTTCTCTGCCCTCTCCCTTCCAGAAGCCCAGCTCTGCCCCTTTATGCAGAGGCTGCAGCAGGCACGTGCACAAAGGAGAGCCGTGCTTGGGCGGGATAAGGCCAGCCTCTGATTGCAGTGTTGAGGCCTCTCCCAGCCAGGGTGTGCTGAGCTGTGCGGAGAGAAAGTCTTCATTGTAAGGTGGTGGCTGACAAGGCTCCAGTTGCCCCAGAGAAAGACAGAAGGCCCTGGATGGAGGGCCTCTTGGAAAGGTGGGGAGGCCCTGGCAGAGTTGGGGTCCCATGCTGGCTTCCTATCAGCACTTAGTGCCAGGCCTTGCCACCAAGCACCATTCTGCACCAATGTATAATTCATGCTCCTGTGTGCCAATCTGTGCCAACTTTAATTAGCTTCTAACTTTTTGTCATCCATTTTGCTATGAACACCTTATAAATAAATAATGCGAGGGGAGTGGAGAGTGGGGCAGGAACGTGAGGGAAGGAGCCTGGCTCCTTAGGCCTCTTGGGGGAGGTGTAAACTTCTAAGGCAGGGGTCCAGGAAAGCCACCCCCCTTGGAGTGACCTGGGGGCCCTGGACTCTGCAGCTGGGTGGCCCAGCCACCTTGTTCTCCTTCTAGCTGTGTTCTTTCCCAGCTGTGAGCCGCCACAGCTGTGCCAGGCTCCAAGGGCCCACAAACAAAACTCAGGAGCACACATGTGTGGTTTATGGTGGCAGGCTCTGCCCTGGGAGAGGGCCAGCGGGCTGGGGACACGGCAGGAAGCAGCGAACAGCTTTCACCAGCTCAGGGAGGGGAATAAAGGGGGATGGGAACACACGGCTTCACCGTGAGGCGGGGGAGGGAAGCTGCAATGAGGACACCCAGAGGAGAGGGGCGAATGGGCTTTAAAAATAATAATCGGCCCTCGTGGGGAGGAGAGGCTTGTATGGGAGTGTTGTTTTGTTTTCACAGTTTATAAAGCACTTGAATTTGTGTGTTTTCTCTTTCACCCTGAACAGCAACCTTGGGAGGTGTTCAGGGAAGCCGGGGGCAGTCCTGTGAGTGTAGTCGAGGAAACGGAGGCTCAGGAAAGGTAGTTAAGACCCAGGTTCATTGCATTCTGGTTCCAGGAGCTCTGGGTCACACACACTGCCTCACGGCCATCCCCAGGGAAGGAAGCAGGGGCAGGAAGCTCCCCAGTGGGTGCTGGTTGGAATCCAGGCGATTTCATAGGCTGGACAGGTTTAAAATAGCAGGTTTGGGTTCCCTCCCTCTTTTCTTCTTGCCCTTCTTCCTGCCCTCCCACACTCTCTTCCTCCCTCAATCACTGAGCATGCCAGTGAGCCAGCTGATCACTGTCTGGGGGATACCAAGGAGCAAAGGGGAGATGTCCCTTCCTCCAAGATGCTAGCCCAAGCCTACTCTTGGACCATGCACTGCCTCTTCCTCTCTATCCTTTAGCGCATCATGCTTGGCCATTATTGTGCGTCTTCACCTCCAAGCCCATCCCATCCCATCCCCCTCCACTGTCAGCACTGCTTGCTGTGTGAGCCCCAGGTCCCAGTATGTCATTCAAGGTCCTTCATGGCCCAGCCTTGCTCACCTGCTGAGACATGTTTCTCACCTCTGCCCAGTGTGCCTTGGTCCACCCCAAACGCTGCACTGACTGCTTGTGTGTTTTCTTTCACCCTGAACAGCAACCTTGGGAGGTGACTTTGCACACATCCAGTTCCCTGGACCTCAGACACTCTTCCCAGCCTTATCTTTCTTTTTCTTTTTTTAAATGCATTTTATTGATTTTTTTACAGAGAGGAAAGGAGTGAGATAGAGAGTTAGAACATCGATGTGAGAGACATCGATCAGCTGCCTCCTGCACGCCCCCTACTGGGGATGTGCCTGCAATCAAGGTATATGCCCTTGACCTGAATCGAACCTGGGACTTTTCAGTCCACAGGCCAATGCTCTGTTCACTGAGCCAAACAGGTTTTGGCTCCAGCCTTATCTTTCAAGGCTCTGCATCAGTGGTCCTTCCTGTTGGAAGTTGTCCCCTCATTGATTAGGGCAGCTGTACCTTTCTTGGTTCCACTTTCACTGCCGAATCTGGTCCTGGCCTCAAGAATGGCACCATCCCATGCTTCCTGACCATTTGTTTCTGTCTCTCTAACGGACTGTAGCTTCCCTGAGGACCAGAACGACGTCATATGCGTCTGTGTGTCTTCAGCACCCAGCCCACAACCTGGCACTTGGTGGACCCTCCATGGGATCCTAAAATTGAAAATGGAATGTGACTCTGAGCTAAAGGTGAGCTTGAACCACTGCAGAGATGTGGCCATTTCTGGAAATAAATGTGCAACATGTTCTGATATGGAAGGAGCCACTGTATTAATTTGCCTGTTCTTCCTTCCTCTCTCCCTCTCCTTGGGAAAAGGGGAGGTAGAAATATTCTTCAATGCAACCCCATGTTATACTGTGATCCCCTACAGTCACCAGGAGATCCATCATGTGGTCTGTCCCAGGCAGGGTTCGCACGGTTGCAGCTCCCCCTAGTAGGATAGGTTTGCACGAAGCTGTCAATTAACATCTCTGTTTCTTTGTGGTTGTCAAAGTGCTTTCCCACTCCACCCCAGGATTCATGACCTCAGTTCCAGAAGTGAAGACCAATGCTCGGAGAGGTTAAGCGATTTGTCCAAAACCCATACAGGGTGGTAAACCTTGCCTCTTTATCACACTGGCCCACCTTCCTCCAAGCCCCAGATGCTTGTGGGAGGGGCGAATGTTTTCTAGGAAAGGGATGCAGGGGAACTCTGAGACCTGATAGTGGACAGCCTTGAAATGCTTGGAGGGATGGAACCCCAGCCAGAGAGAAAGGTTAACATTCTTGGATTTAATCACCTGGAAATGGTGCTGGTTCAGAGGATAGTTCTTTCCCGTCTGTCTCCTGCAAATGCTGCCATCCTGCCTTTTGCTGCATCGTGTGCAGGACAGGACTGCTGTTCACCTCCAGGTTCCACAGATTGACTGGCTCCCACAGGGAGCATTCACATACAGACTCCCAGCCCCAAGCTCATGCTGCTCCCTCTACCTGGTATGCCCTCTGCTTTTGCTGCCTGGGGAACTCTTGGTCATCTCAGCAAACCCCAGCTCTGAGATCTCCACATCCACACAGCCTTTCCGAGCTCAACTTCTTTGAGAATCCAACACCTACTCTCCTTTGGGCTACCCCTGGCTTTGCCACACTTATCTTGTGGCATTGTAATTCATTTGTATGTCTGCCTCTCTCTTGGATTGGACTGCAAGGACAAAGGCTGGAAGTTAGTTCTTCACCCTGTGCCCCACTGTGTGCGGCAGACTCCTTCCTCTCAGATCCCTTCCTCACTCTCCGCTGCCATGCTCTGTCTGTGTCACAGCAGGGCTGACCTTGCAGGCTGCAGTCCCCAACCTCCCGGGTCTGGTGGCTTCTGGCTGGGGTCAGCCAGAGGGAGGCCCTCCCTTGTGGGGGACCAGAGGGCTGGGGAAGGAGAACCCAAGGCGCCTCTTCTGTATACTCGGCTTAAGCAGTGTCCTTGGCTACAGTGTCTCTGGTATTTCCATCAGCAGGTCCACTGTGGTTCCGTCTTCTAGTATGTGACCCAACCTGGCAATTCTGCTTCCTCCTTTGCCCCTCCATCCTAGGGGAAGTACCACAACTTTTTCCTGTCACTGAACTCTGGGTTACCTTGCCATCCTGTTTGAATTCTCAGTTGTTTCATCACTGTGTGACCAAATTCATTTTGGATGTCATGTCTGTTACACACTCAGAGCGGTTCTGTGGGCTGCTTGTACCTTGAGGGACACCCCACTTCCTGTCATGGTGTGCACTTGACCAATGCTTGTGGAATAAAAATGGCAGATAAAGAGTCCTGTCCACAGAGCTTGGTGTCCACATCAGAGGAGCTGATGGGCTCTCTGAGCTAGGCACGATTTTGTTCACATGTAAAATGATTGCAGATGTTTTAGGGAGTCATAGTTTAGGAAAGATAGAGGATGGCAAACCAGAAAGAAAAAGGATGTTAGGATTTGAGGAACTTTATAGAACCTAGCACTTTCATTTTATGAATGAAGAACATGAGGCCAAGAGAGGTCCAGCATCCAGCCCAAAGCCATCTAGCTAGAGAGTTGGCTATTATTCAGAACTCAGACCCCCACCCTTGGCTCCACCACCTTGTCCGAAAAACATGACTACCTGAGACTTGTCCCACCTTATCTCTAGCCCTGTTCCCCATCATGCCACTGGGCCACTTAACATCTGCATTCAGTCACTGCACAGGCCTCTCACACTCAATGTGTCCCAAGGGAACTCTTGCTCATCTTCCCTTAGTGGCCTCCTGAGATCCCATCTCAGAGAAGGGCACCCTGTCCATCCACTTCCATAAGCCAGAAAACTGGGGGTCTCCTTGATACTTACTTCTTTCTCACCCCTGAATCACTCCCTCTCCTAGTTTTGTAGATTTTTTATCTTCTGAATGTCACTTCTGTTATTATCCCCAGTCCAGGCCTCTATCACCTGGAGAGTTCAATGGCCCACAAAAATGTGGTACCAATAGGGCAGGGTTTGTGTGCCTTCACGTGTGTGTGTGTGTGTGTGTGTGTGTGTGTGTGTGTGTGTGTGTGTATGCAGCACTGTTCACTGATGTATCCTAAGTGGCTAGATTCGTAGGGGTCAGTCAATTTTTTTTCTGTAAAGAGCCAGATAGTAAATATTTTAGGTTTTGTGTCCCATACTGTCTCTGTTGCATCTGCAGTGGTAGCATGAAAAGATCCATAACTGGATGGACATGTTAATGTTCCACTAAAACTTTATTTACAAAAATGGGTGACAGGATAGATTTGACCAAAGGCTGCAATTTGCTGACCCCTGATCTAGAAGTTTCTGGCACATAGTAGATGACAAGTAAATACTTTTAATTGAATTGGTCTTCTCTTACCATCTATTACCTCCAAATTAATTCCCCATTTTCCAACCATGAATTAGATCATGACATTCCTACCCCTCAATCTCTACCCCAGCCATCTGCTTCAAGGCTTCAACTCTTAGGATAAAGATCAAACCCATGTTAAAGCCAACATGTCTAAACAGCCTGGCCCTTTGTCCCACTCCAGCTTTTACACTCCCTGTCCCCCCACCCTCTCAGCATTCTAGCTGTTCTGTCTTCCTTCACACGCTTATATATGCCAGCTCCTTTCCATTATAGGGCCTTGCACATGCTGTTTCTCCTCTCCAAAACTCCACCCTCTTTCCGTTGTTCATCCTTTGGATCTCAGATCTTATCTCCTCCAAGAAGTCTTCCCTGATCCCTTTGGCCTCATAACATTAAAGCACTCTTCTTCCTATATTGATCTGCCTATAGTTTTACCTGTTTATGTGTTTCATTGACTAATATCTGGTTCCATTAGAGCAGGTGATGAGGTACAAGGACCAAGCCTGTGTTGTCTCCATGTTCTCAGAATCTATTTGAGGTAGCACATATTAACAACTAAGAATGAATGAATGGTAGAGAATTAATTAGAGCTTTGAAGTTGGATAGTTTCTAGGCTCATTACCATGTGGACAAGTCACTCACCTCCCTAAAGCCCGTTTTCTTACTGTAAGACCAGGATAACTATAGGACCTGATGGAAACACTGTTGAGGATAGATGAGTTGAGCTGAGAAAAGTCTCAGCCCAGAGCCTGGCTCCCGGCAGCTAATGTCAATAGGCAGATTGCAACAGGAACAGGTCCAGAAATCCTGTCATATGAGAACTAGTTAAAAGAACTTGGAATGTGTAGCCTGGGGAAGTAAAGATCAATCAAGATCAGGGAAGTCAACTCCTTCTGAATCCAGTGATCTGGAAAAGTCATGAGGTTCCCATCACTGTGGGGTGCAAAGAGAAGCTGAGAGACCATTATTCAATGTGCTGCAGAAGGGTCTCCTGTATGCGTGCGGATGCTCAGGTGACCTCAAGGATGTCTTCCAATTCGGGGCCCTTCCTTGTAAGCACTTGGAGGCATTTTGAGCTCGAATGAGGGGCAGATGGCACAGAGGGGAGCGTACATTGGGGCGAGCAAAGGCAGCTGTATGAGGGAAGCTCGGCCAAGCAGCCCCGTGGACTAGAGAGGGACCAGGTTCCGGGGCCGCTTGGCGTTTAGAGCTTTTGCGAGCAGAGAGGGGGCGCTTAAAGCCAACAGATGGCGCAGGCTCACCTGGGCCGAGCTTCAGCTCGCTGGCCCGGTCTTCCCGGGAGCGTTTCCCTGATCCGCCGGAGGCGCGGAGCGGACCGGAGGCTGGCCGGGCCAGCACCCCTCTGCCTGTCCCTCTCCGGGACGGCGGGTGGCCCCGGTGGGCGTCGCCCCAGCAAGCACCTGGAGCCAATTCCGCGGGCTTCCTCCTTGTCCCTTGGGGGGATTCGTCGAGTTACCACAGCAGCCGGTGCCATGACATCGGCAGAGGGCAGCTTTGTCAGCACTGAAATATTCATGCCCGGAGCGCCCGGCCAGCCCTCGCGCCGTCCCCCGGGGTCCGCGCGGGTCCCCGGCGAGGGGCGCAGGATCGTGTAGGGGTGTGTGTGGCGGGGAAGGGGAGCGCAGCCCAGGCGCGGCCGGCGGGCGGGGCCGGGCGAGGCGGGAGGTGAGGGAAGGAGCGTCAGGAGGCGGGGTCTGGTGGCGGGGGCCGCGCGGGGCGGAGGAAGCGAGGGAAAGTTGATCGCGCACTTGAGCGGCGGCGGCGGCGGCGGCTCCGGAGAACGCGGCGCGGCTGCGGGCGCGATGCTCAGCGGGAAGGCGCGTCCGACGGCAGCCGGGCGCTGAGCCGGCGGGGCGGGGCGGGGCGGGCGGCCCCGGGCATGGAGCGCGGGGGTGCGGCGGCTCGGGGCGTTCGGAGCGCGCCTCGCGTGCCTGAAGTTGCAGCCGGCGGGCGGCCAGCGGCGAGCGGACGGCCCTAGGGGACCCCGGAGCGGCCGGCGCGCCGCTGATGAGCCTTCGCGCCGGCAGCGAGACGCGGCGGTGGCCAGCACCCGAGCAGGCGGCCCGCGGGGGCCGATCCGGCGGAGAGCGGAGCCCGAGGCGAGGCGCAGCGCCCCTGCACACACGCACACGGTACCCGGAGCCGCGCAGCGCCCTTCCCCTTCCCGCTTCCCGCTCGCCTTCAACGCGCGGTTTGCCCGCCTCGCGGCTGGAAAGTTGGAGCAGTGGGGTCCGGCCGCAGCCGCTGAACCACTTGTTCCCGGCGCGGCCATCGCCCGAGGCAGGCGCCCGGGGCCTCCTTTCCTCCCGGCCTCTGGCCCCGGGTCCTGCGCTGGGCTCGGAGCCCGCGGCCAGACGCGCGGCGGCAACTTTGATTCCCGGGAACTCCAGTTCCCTCCGCGTTGGCCCTGGGAGGACCGGCACTCACTCCACTCCCCACCCGGTCCCTGGACCCGCGAACACTCGAGCGCTTTGCTCTCCCCGCCTCGCAGAGGACTGGGGTTTGGGGAGGGGAGAAATTCGAGGATAAGAGGGCGTCGAGATCCAATTGCGTCCCCTTCTGCGCTCTGGGTCCCCATTTGGACAGTGGGATGGGTGGGCTGTCCCTCCACCGCGGACGGGCTCTGGCGCGTGAGGGACCCAAAGTCACGTAGCGCTTCCCGACCCTCATCGCCTCTCAGTGCCAGCTAGAGACGGACCCCAGCGGACTCCTGCAACCTCCCAACCCGGACAGGCTATGGAGGCGCCCCCCTCGTGGAGCGGGGAGCCCTGTGCGGCTCCTGCCTCGCCTTCCCCGTCCCCCCGCCCGGCAGGCCCGCCTGGAGCGGTGCTCGCTGTCCCTGGTGGCCCGCGTCTCGGTCTCCCCTGCAGTCAGCCCGGGACGGTGCAGAGCCCGCGAGTCCCAAGGAGGTGGCGGCACCGGCCGGCGGGCATTCGGTCCCTTGCTTTCCCAGAGTGGACACTCAGAGGCTCAGTGCCCTATAAGCGGGGATTTGGTGCCCTCGCCGCTGGCCGCCGCCCCTCTGCGACCCCATGGCCCAGCCCTGGTGCTGTCGGCTTCCCACTAGGGGACATTTGCCTTTCCCCAGTGGTGGCACCCCCCCTCCCCCGCCACCCTCCTCACTATTTCATAAAGCAGCGCCAGACTCTTCTATGGATTCTGCCTGTTCAGACCAGAATGGGCACTGACCCTTGCCTTTTAGCCGCTTTGCAGGCCACCCCACCCCAATTTGGGGATTTTGAAATAAGCTGAAAAGGCACATGAGGGGTGTGTGTGTGTGTGTGTGTGTGTGTGTGTGTGTGTTGGGTGGAGTCAGACCCTTGCCATAGGGAGGAATTAGGCTGGGCTGAGAGGGTCTGGATGGGACCAGGTGTGAGGCACTGGTGAGTCAGCCCGTGGTGGGGAGTGCTGGCTTGGAGTGAATGTTTGGTTCCTGTAGGGGTAGGCACTTGGGGGTCAGCACCCATGGGGTGGGAGACCAGATGTCACTACTAGGAGGGGCTATCTTAGCTGGGGGAGTAGGAATATTTGATGCTAATACCCTAGGGCTGGGGAAGGTAAGAAGGCAGAAGGCGGGCATGGCAGGAAGTGCCAGTATCCTGTGGCCTGCAGAGCTGGCCTGGAGAAGGGACCAGTGTGAACCTGGAGGCTCTACTGTGGGTAGTGGAGGTGAGCAGTGAGTGTGTGTGTGGGGGGTGGTCCAGCACCAGCACTTATCTAGGCTGGGCCCCCTTTCACATCTGTCTTGGCCTTTCTGACCCCAAAATAACGGGGCTGCTCACGTCTGCTTAATAAAGGGCTTAGTTTGAGGGTTGTGTTGGCAGATGGTTGCCTCCCAAATAGCTTCCCCACCCAACAAACTGCCTTCCCTGCCATTTCACCATTTGAGGTTCATTTCTAGAGCTTAATGTTTCAAAGGGCACCTTTCTGAAGTCCTAATTTAAAGGGCCCGTACTCCTGGAAGGTGAGGCCTTGATGCTCTGAAGGTGGCCTGTGGCCATGCAGCACTAGCAGCACGCGGGAGTTGGTGGAAAAGGCAGATTCTTGTGCCCCACTCCAGACCTCTTGATCCAGGAACTGTATTTAACAAGATCCTTGAGTGATTTGTTTGCTCAGTAAAGTTTGGGAAGCCCCGGTTCACAGAACCTTCTAGGGAATGAGCATTCCGCACCCACTTAGTCGAAAGTGTATTGAATACGGCAGTGATGAGAATGGAGGGACGAGAACCAGACAGGAGCTGCTTTTTTCCGGATGGTTATGCTAGGGTTGGGTTAAAGTCCACCGCTGTCAACCCTCGGGGCTATCCCCAGGTGCTGGAGGCCTCTGTGTTTTTGGGGACTTTTAAGCAGATTCAAGTAGATTTAATTCCTGTGCAATTACAACATTGTGGTGTGTGCTGCATATGGGCTAGTAGGAAGTGGGCAGAGGGAGCCAGGTTTCCGGGGAGGTGGATATGCTGTCCTGCCTTTGGGAGGCCTGGGGCTGGGGAGATGCTGTCCCTTAAGGGGAAGCAGTTGAGTAACTGTCCTCCACGTCATCTGTCCCTCCCAGGTGGGCAGGATGACACCTCTCAGTGGCCACAGGACTTATACAAAGGGAGCTGCATAAATGCTAATTTGAGAGAGGCCATATATGGGAAGATACTGAGCAGGCCTACTCTTACATCCCAGCTGGCTGGATATCCCACTTCTGCCGCCCTGGGCCCAGGCAAAGCCCCTAACCCCAACACATGAGGATAATGTACTGACATGTCACCTGCCTGGTCCTTTGGAGGAATAATGGCAACCATGAAGCCATCAAGACTGGCCTGAGAATGGGAGACCTGGTGGGGCCAATGGTGTCACAGGTGAAAGGTCATGGCATGCCTCAGACCTCCCAGCCTTGCCAAAAGAGGACCATTCTTCCCCTGGGCTGATCTCTTTGCCAGGAAGAGGGTCAACCCCAGAGTTTGGAGTGGCGAGGAAGAGATGTGGGGGGCCATGGGTTAGCATGGTCATGGGCCTTATGAACCATGGTGCTAATGTGACAGCATTCCTTCACCAAGGAGTTAAAGCTAACTAGATTAATAAGCATCTTAGTATTTTCTTAGCCCTCAGTTTTGAAAATATTCAGTGTTTTAGAATGTAAAGATGGTTTTTAATGTTAAACTTAATTGCGTTTGAACTCATTGGTTTCAAAGTCAGTTGTAGTGTTGTTGTTTTTTAAAAAATAATTTCTTTTCATTTTAAGCCTTGGTTTGAGTTTTTCTTGTCACTGGGGCAATCCTGTTTGTCCATTATTATGTGAGCAAGGTCATTCACAATTTGGACCCTTCTCTGCGGGTTATGATAGGATGGGAGTATTTTGCCTCCAGTAGAAAAGAAGTGGGGACCAGAGTGCGTTCTTTGGTTCCCAGCCTCACGCACCTGTGTGGGGCATACTGATGCTGCTCAGGGGTCACCAACTCCAGGAAGCCTTCATGCCACCAGGTGGGTGGGTGAGGTGGTAGCCTCCCCAGCTCGTGCCTCCCTCCCTCTCTGTCCTTCCATGCTGCTTCTTACCACTCTGTAGTGGTCTGGCTCCTCATCTGGACGGTGAGCTTCTTCAACATGAGCTGTATCTTATTCTTGTACCCCCAGGTCTCGCTACACTGGTGGAGTGGGTGCTCAGCAAGTGTTGACTGGCTAAATGGGCTATGGCCAGGTCTAGCCCCATTGTTCACTGTTTACCAATATCAGGGCATTTGGTGTGCCTATAACCAGTTTGAGCTATCCATGTTGGTTCCTTCCAAGACTGAGCAACTGTTGTCCATTTTGCCATATTCTGGACTTTTGAAGTGCACACCTTTAGCATAGAGGTCTCAACCTCTCGTGCCTAGAGGGGTCAGGAAGCAGAGCTAAGAGCAGAGCAGGGCAAATAGAAGACAATAGGGAGTGGTAGGGATGACAGAGAAGTGAAGAGTGCAGGCCCCATAGAAAAGGAGCAACTGGAGGCAAACCCACTGATGTGACAGAAGTCGGAAGAATGGTTACTCTGGGGCGTAATGATTGGGGCATACGGGGTGCTTCTGGAGTGCTGGAAATTTCTACGTCTTGATCTGAATATCTGTAACAGCAATAAGTGATCATTTGTGCAGAAGAGAATTCAGAAAAATTAAATCATTTATGGGCCATATTTATTTTGGTTGAGAATGAAAATAGCTTTATAGAATCCCATAGGGCAGAAAATGCATATTCTTACCAACTTTATTGGCCAGAACGATATCAGTGAGGAACTCGGCGTATTTAAGAAGTAGCCACATGGAGACAGCTTTCTAGTCTTTCACTGTGAAATTTAATCTGGCTCTGTCCGGGGAGTGGGGCGGGCTGCAGCCGAGCTCCTTGACGGGCTGTAGATTTGGGTCTTGGGATTCATGCTCCGGAGGCTCCATCTGACCTGGGCAGTTAAAATCCGTGTAGCTCAGTATACTGTGGAAGGGAATGGGAACATCAAAGATCTGTCCTCAGCCTCAGGGTCCTCCAAGGATGACACAGCAGGCTCAGATTGAGCAGTCATATTTTTAACATTTCCTTTGCATAATCTTGGCTATTATGATCATAAACCCAGCCCCTTTGTGATTTTTCTAAGGCAGCTTGGAAGCAGATGGTGCTAGGAGTGAACACCAGTTCTTTCATTCTTGAGCTCAGAGCCATGGTCTAGCTGCACAGTGGTGGGCAAACCGCGGCTCGCGAGCTGCATGTGGCTTGCGAGCAGCAGTTTGCTAGCCACTGGTCTAGCATGTTTCCTGGCCTTAGTTTTCTCATCTGTTAAATGGGAATAATCTTCAGTTACATCATAGACTTGCTGTAAGCATGAATATGATGAACATTGTATAGAAAGCCCTTTGTGCAGTACTGGTACACAGCACAGCTACAGAATGTAGTAGCTTTTAGTATTAGTCTTTTGATGGAGTCATATGTTAGGTACATTATATTCCAGTAAAGAGATGAAACCTCCTATTATATAAAGCTTGACAATCTATAAGTTTATAAATTGAATTCTGTCTGAAGACGTGTGTGTGTGTGTGTGTGTGTGTGTGTGTGTGTGTGTATGGTATAGTTGTGGTTTTTCATTTTGAATTAGTCACATTTAAAAAGTAAAATTTTTGCATAGAAATCTAGATTTATGACATCTGACTAGACCTGGCAGTGTTGGGTGCATGTTCCCAATTGGCAGTTGTCGGTTGGGGCTGCATTATAGTCACCCTTTTTATTTATTTCTATTTGTATTTTAAAAATCCTTTGACTTGAGGATTACATTAACACAATGAGTTCAACAGACCTTAAATGAAAGGGGTGAATTTCACATATGCATAAGCCCGTGTAACCGCCACCTGGGTGGAGATGCATTTCCAGCGCCTGGAGGCCCCTGTGGCCCCTCTCAGGCAGTGTTATCCCACATCCAGAATAGCCACTCTTCTGTCACACATAGAGGTCTGGCCTGCAGCTCTTCTGATTTAGGCGCACCGACAGCCTTCAGTTCTCCTTTGTTCTCACCATTCCCTATTGCCTCACATTTGACCTCTCTTTACTCATTTGCACAACAGCCTGGCCCCGTTAGTTATTGGAGTTTGTGACCTCTATCCCAAGGGCTAGAAGCATCCTTAGAGACTAGCTAGGCCTACCATGCTACAGGTGGGGGAACTGAGGTCCGGAGCCAGGGAGTGGGCTTCTTCTAGGCCCTGCCCCTGGGTGAGGTGAGCCAGGGTGGTGGACAATCAAGGGCAGAGCTCTGCTCTTCCTGCCTCAGCATGAGATATGTTGAGGAGGCCAGGCATGCCTGTGGCTCCTGGACCGCAGCCCGGGGCTGGATCTGCAATCACATCACCCAGAGCCTCCCGCGGGGTCAGCTTAAGAGGGATGGAGTCTTTTCTGGCCCGTGCCTTCCGGAGATGTGTCTTACCCAAGGCAGGCTGTTAGCCGCACGGCTTTCCTCTTTAAGGGCCATTCTCCATTTGGAGAGGACCTGAGATGCCATTTGTGACAGGGCCCCCTGCACACCACCTTGATTGTGTCTGTTACTGAAAGAAGGCTGTAATTTGGGAGTCGATGAAAGCGAGAGAGGGAGGGAAGTAGAGGGAAAAGCAGGAGAGAGGGAGAGGGGGGAAAGGGAGAGAAACAAAAGGGGTGGCTGGGACCATGTCCGGCATCCATTTGCTTCACTGGTCCTGTCTCCAAGAGATGCTGGCTTTTCCCGGCTCCAGTCAGGGTGGGCTGCCCCCTCTCCTCCCTGCAAGGGCTTCATGTAGCTCTGTCCTGCTTCTCTTCTGTTTTTTTGCCTCCAGAAGGAGAGCTTAGCCTTCCTCCCCAGGCTTACCCACGGTTTCACTCTTCTCCAGCTGCCACACCCCTTCTCCTGATCTGCCCTTGCCCTGGAAGGAGGTTGATCTTGACCTTTTCTTCGGGGGCCAGGAGAGCTGATACCATCTCCAGGAAACCGGTGGTTACAGAACCCGAAGGCCTCTCTCTGCCCCTTCTGCAGAGGTCTGAGGCTTTGACTTGGAGGGAGATGCATGGATGGGCTGCCACTGGGAAAGCAGCACAATACTGGGCACTGGGGCAGGCAGTCCTTCCAAACTCATCCTCTTTTCCTTCTCAGGGTCTCGTGTCTACTGCTAGGAAGGCTTTTCATTCAGCCATAACACTGCTACAGTACTGAGCATCACCTATGAACCAGGCTCTATCTAGTTGCTGGGGATTCATGCTGGGAGTCACAGCACTGCTGTCCAATAGAAAGCCACATGCATAGTATTAAATTTCGTAGTAGCCACTTTAAAAGAGTGAAAAGAAATAGGTGAAATTATTATTGATAATTTATTTTATTTACCCCAGCATGTCCAAAATTATTGAGATATTTTGCATTCTTATTTTGGTATTCAGTCTTCAGAATCAGGTGTGTTACATGCCTTTACAGCATATCTCAGTTTAGACTCAGCCTATTTTAAATGCCCAATGGCCACATGTGACTGGTGGCTGCCTTTTGAATTGGAGGAACCCTATATAATAAAAATGTAATATGCAAATTGACCATACCCCCATTACACCAGAAGCCATGCCCACCAGCCAATCAGGAGCAAGTATGCAAATTAACCCAAATCAAGATGGCTATGCCACAGAGAGCAGGAGGGAGGCTTGGGTCGTTCCCGGCAATGGAGGAAGCCAAGCTTTCCATACACTTAAGGCAACAAAGTTTCAATGGCTGCCCACACAGAGTGAGCAGAAGACTTGGCTCTGCTCCAGGCTACAAAGTTTCAATTGTAGAAGGTAAATAAATTCCAGATACCAGGGCCTCCACTTGGGTCACCAGAGGGCATGGCCAGCCTGCAAATCACCTCAGGCCCCTCATCCAGGCTACCCCATGCCCCAAGGGAACACCCATCCTTATCCAGGACACCCTTCAGTGCAAATCAGCTGGCCCTCACCCATGAACCAGGCCTCTATCTTATCTAATAAAAGAGTAGCATGCAGATTGACCACACAAGATGACTGCCCCCATGTGGTCAAAAGATCCTGTCCCCATGTGAACACAAGATGGCAACCACAAGATGGCCAGCAGGGGAGGGCAGTTGGGAGGGACCAGGCCTGCACAGGAGGGCAGTTGTGGGTGATCAGGCCAGCAGGGGAGGGCAGTTGGGAGGGACCAGGCCTGCAAGGGAAGGCAGTTGGGGGTGATCAAGCCTGCAGGGGCGGGCAGTTAGGGGTGACCAGGATGGTAGAGGAGCGAAGTTGGGGGTGACTGAGCCCTACAGGGAAGGGCAGTTGCGGGGGGGGGGACGCAGGCCTGCAGGGGAGGGCAATTAGGGTGACCAGGCCCGCAGGGTAGGGGAATTAGGGGCACACAGGCTGGCAGGGGAACAGTTAGGCATCAATCAGGCTGGCAGGGGAGTGGTTAGGGGGTGATCAGGCTGGCAGGCATAAGCGGTTAGGGGCAATCAAGAAGGCAGGCCGATGAGCAGTTTGGAGCCAGCAGTTCTGGATTGTGAGAGGGATGTCAGACATCACTCAAGGGGTCCCAGATTGGAGAGGGAGCAGGCTGGGCTGAAGGACACCCCCTCCCTGTGCACGAATTTTGTGTACCGGGCATCTAGTAGATAATAAATAGACACTCAAGGCAGTTCCAGAGGGTCATGGGAGCTGCCTCAGAAAATGCTAAAGATGGGAGATAGGATGGTTGGGGAAGGCCTCTTGGAGAATGTGGAAGATGTGGCCCTTTGCCAAGGGGCAGAGCCTTGGCAGGGCTGGGGAGAGGAATGGTGAGGGCAAGAGCCCATGTGTCCAGAGGCAGCCTCCTCCAGATACCATGCTTCCCCGTCTTGGACCCCATGTCCCTTCTCCATAGAAGACTCAAGCGGGACTCAAAGTGGATACAATATTTTAGAAAAGCATTTTATCTCTGGGGTACATGCATACTGTGTGTGTTTCCCCATCTTCTCTGCACACTTTCTAGGAGAAAGATAAGCTGTAAATTCATCTGGCATTGCTTTTTACACTTGGGAGTTTTCCAAGCAAGAAGGAGGTTGGCCTGGAAGGAAGTTGCAGCAACATGGGCATTGGGGTTGTCCTCTGGGGGAGAGGGTCTGGCCTGTCCAAAGTAGGGTGCCAAGGGGTCTTAGCAGACCTAGAGGCCCATTGCCTCTCCTGGATATGGAGTGGGAAGAGGAGTGGGAGGGGGTCTGGGGCTAGGAAAAAGTGCCCCTGGACAGATGACTCTGAGGCTGGCAGATGCCAGTCTCATGTGCTGTGCTGTCTGGACTTCACCTGTGACTCACTTTGGCCAGGGTCCACATCAGGTAGGTGCCTGCAGCATGGGGCAGCTGGTGTAAGAGAGTGAGGGGTGTGGGCAGGCATTGTGGCAAGTTGCACATGCTCTCCCTGTCTAAAGGGGGCGCCACTGCTACTATGCTTGCCTGTGGTTCTTATGCAGGTACGTGGCCAAACACTTTGATTTTTCAAAAATTTCTAGAAATCCAGATTTTAAAAATACAAAATTTTCTTACTTTAAGTGTTATAAACTAAATTCAAGTATTTAAAAACCCCACGAGGGCATTCGTTTATTTATCAAACATTGATGGAGCCTTTACTGTGTGCCAGTTACTGTTGGAGGCCCTTGGGGTCTGTCAGTGGCTCCTGCCCTCACGGAAAGTACATTGTAGGGAAATCCTTCAGCAAGCTGTGGGCCATGGACGGCCGGTTTAAATATGACCTCTGTCACAGACTTAGAGTGTCAGGGCTGGCAATAACAATGACCATCATTTATTCAGCACTTGCTGTGTGCCAGTCCCTAAGGTTAACACATCCTATAAAGCCTCCTGCTTTGTCCTGACAATAACCCTTTGAGAAAGGGACTGCTATCACTTGTATCAGTATTTCACAGATTCATGCTCTGAGGCACAGGGAGGTTAAGCAGTTTCCTCAAAGTCACACAGCCTGAAGGTGGTGGGGTAGCATTTGAGTCAAGGCCGTCTGACTCCTTAATCTTCCCTTTGTTCTTCCCTCTGTACTGCACGTAGAGGAAACCAGAGCCACATCCCTGACTATACAGATGGAAACTGTCCAGAAAGGACAATTGACCCACCTCAGGTCCGCACAGAGGTGGTGGCAGGGCTGAACTTGCAATCCAATTGTTTAGTGCTGTCGGACTTACTTGCGATGGACTCTGGGCTGGGGTTGGTCATTCAAGTGCCTATGGCACCCAGGCATTTAAGAGATGGGGCTGGGCAGAGATTTAAATATTCAGGGGAGTGAGTGAGGGGGACATTAGTAACTACAGGTCATCTCCCCTGACCAGGTTTCCCTCACCTGGGACAGCCATGCACTCCAGTGCCCTCTGAACTTGCTTAGACCTGGGGACCCATCTAGACCCTCAGCTCTTCCCACGGGTAAAACCAGAGGTTGAATGCAATGACTCCTACGATTTAGTGCCAGTCTTGCACCGTTCCCCCGGCTATTGGCCAGGCTGGCCAATGAGCACCCTCTGTATTTCCGGTCAAGTGACCTCAGCCTACACTCTCGGGGCTTGGCCTGAGCAACCTCACTGGAGGACCACAGACTCATCTTGCAGGTTCCTCATGTTGGTGAATGCAGGGGGACTGTGAGGTGGGAGATGTGTGTGAACGGTGGAGAGACACCTGATAGGCAGGTGGAGACTTCGGTGACATTCCTTGTGTTGACTTTTCTCTGAGCCACAGTTTTCTCTTTTGTGAAGGAGGGGGAGAGCCTTCTAGCCAATCCAGTTGATTCAGGAAGTAGGGGGCCCTCTTGAGATATATGACTGTGCTTGGCAAAATGAATTATGATGTACAGAAATCACAGTAAGTAAATAGACAGATGATTGGTTAGTTGTTACTATGGGTTGTGTGCATCACTATGATTTGACCTGTGGGTTTACAAGAAGTGTGTAGATAGGTATTTAAATAACATGAAAATCTCTAAACCCAACAGCGATGTCTTTTTTTTAAAAAATATATTTTATTGATTTTCCACAGAGAGAAAGGGAAAGGGATAGAGAGTTAGAAACATCGATGAGAGAGAGACATCAATCAGCTGCCTCCTGCACACCCCCCACTGGGGACGTGTCCACAACCAAGGCACATGCCCTTGACTGGAATCGAACCAGGGACCCTCCAGTTCGCAGACTGAAGCTCCATCCACCGAGCCAAACCGGTTTCGGCAACAGTGGTGTCTTAATGACTATGCCCACTCTATCAATTTGACATCTATCTTTTGGGGAAGTGTATAAGTCATCCTACTGGTTATGAAGCACCTACTGTGTGCAGAACACTGTGCAAGGCTCACTAAGCCTTAGTGACTAAGGTGCAGAGATAGACAAACCATGGTCCTTGTTTCCCATGAGCTCACACTTACTCCGAGGACCATATTTGGTAGATCCAATTCAGAATGTGTGTGTGTGTGTGTGTGTGTGTGTGTGTGTGTGTGTGTGAGAGAGAGAGAGAGGGGGGGGGGTCCTGCACTCCCTTTGGGAATGTCAGCATCTCATGCCTGGCTCAGCCAAGGTTTTCCCTCTTTGATCTTCCTCCCTGACCCCATTGCTCTCCCCTTTCTCCTGAAGTGCTGTGTGCCAGCTGGTGGGGAGTTAGCACAGGGATGGCTGCATCCTAGGAAGGGGACAAGAAGGCCATGTGAAGAGTGGGTGTTGCCATAGGCTAGACCTGCCGGCCAAGCTGACCTGCCCAGCCGAGCCTGAGGGCTGTTGGAAACTGGAGCTCAGGCCGGAAGAAGGGAGCCCATGAATAATACAGCGGGAGGGAGGCTGTTAACTAGGTGACCTCGTTGCACCTGCATGTTTCACAGCTTCCTGAGGATCCACTGTGGAGGGCCCGGGTGTCAGGAGAGGGCAAAGGGGACCGGGAAAGGCCAAGTGGAGACACAGCATGTTTTCTCCTTCCTTTCCTCTCAGCGGCTTGGCTCAGAAGTGCTCTGTACTAACAGCACCCTCTCCCTCTGGCTCTGACCCAGGTGCCCTTGGCTGAGTGTGCGTGCGCGTGCGCACCTCACACAGGCACACCAACGCGTGTACCTGCCATCCCTCAGCCATGGCTGCCTGCAGGAGCGGGCCGCTCCTACTGTGCTTGTTCCACAGGCCTGGGCTTGGCCCGTGTGCTGAACTGGGAGTCAGCCTGCCTTGGTCTCTGGCACAGATGTGCTGGCACCGTTGCTAAGGTGGCCCCCTCTCGGGGCAACTTCAGGCCACCATGGAAAATGTGGGTCCCCTGGCAGGGCTCCCAAAGCGTTGGCCTCTGACAAGGGGAGCACCATTTGATGTAAGTGGGGGGCAGGTAACCCTGACTGTTTCTTCTTATGCTGTGATGTCTGTCATTTTCAGTTTGTCACTGGAGCCAGGCCACAACAGCCCAGACCTGGCACAGTGGAAACTCTGTACCCCCTACATCCCCCAGGAAAGCAAAACCAGTCTCTGGGAAGAGAGGAGGCCTCATTAGGACGAGCAAAGGGAGATGAGCTTCCATTGCAGCAGCAGAGCCTAGAGGCAGATGTAAGAAGAAACTGGTATCTGATGTGTAGGATGAGGGGTGAGAGTGTGAGATGCTGGAATTCCTACTCAGGGGGAGCTGGCTTTATCTCCCACTGAGCTGTTTCTAGACTCCTGGCTTGGGTGGGAAACAGAGGGTACCAGGCCAGTGCCTGGGATGGGAAAAGGGGATCCCGCCTCTACTTCCTCCTTTGTCCTGAATGCTGTTACCAGAGGCTCCACCCCTGAGGAGGTCTCAGGCCCTCCTCCCTGGGATTGGGAAGGGACTTCCTCACACCCATGCTGCAGCCTTAGCCACTTCCCCAGGCTCAGGAGCCCAGACCCAGCGGGCTTGCTACCCTCTAGTCTTAGAACTAGGCCTTCACGAGGTTACTTACCTCTATGTACACCTCATCTCTGGCCAGAGATAGACACATCATTTGCGTGGAGAAGATGGAGAGTATGTCTTTATTTGTGCCTTGTCTGGTGGGTGTAGCGGGAGTCCCAGGAATCCAGACCTTCATCCAGGAGTGAATCCCAACTCCTATAATTATGGCTGTTTGACCTTAGGCAATTTAATTAATCATTCTGTTCTTCAGTTTTCTTATCTGGGAAATAAGGATGCCAATAGTACCTACTTTGAAGGGTTACCCGAGTTATTGCATTTAAAATGCTTATATAGTGAATACTCAACAAATGTTATTCGTTGTTAGTATGCTACTGCTAGTCTCAGCTAATAGTTACTATTATGGCTCTGTTACCCTCCAGCTCCTGCATTCTTGAGGCTCAGTCTGCAGGCTGCCTGGGGTGGGTAGTGGCGGTTAGGAGTAACCATGAGAAAGGCTGTGTAGGTTCAAAGGAGGTGGTGTGTGTGGGGTGAGGATGCACTCCTGGAAGTCTTCATGGAAGAAGAGGCCCCTTTGCCCAGAGACTGTGGCTTCTTTCCATGCCCACTGCAATGTGCTCCTATGGTAGGAGGGCAGGAAGCGAGGCAGGGCAGTATATGGTTAGTAGTACAGATGGTGCCAATCCAACAGGGACTTTTTAGTCAGTTTTTTAATTGAAGTGTAACAGAGAAAAGTGTGCAAATCATATGAGTACAGCTTTAATTATTACTAAGTGACTGCTCCCATATAATCACTACCTAAACCAAGAAAAAAGAAATTATCAGGAGCCATCTGCCTGTTACTAGTCCCAAAGGGAACTCCCACCCTGACTTCTGTCATCATACACTCATTTTGTCTGTTTGAACTTCATAGAAATTGAATCATACAGTATGTTCTCAGTGAGATATTTCCTTCCACTCAAATTATTTGTGAGATTCATCCTGTTTGTACAGTTACATTTGCTCGTTCTCATCACTGTGTAATATCCCGTTGTGTGCATATACGGTACCACAATTTATCCATTCTACCATGGATGGACAATTGGGTTTTCTCTAGTTTTTAACTATTATAAAAAAGGCTGTTATAAACATCCATTATGTGTTTTTTTTAACACACACACACTGAGTGGCCAGATTATTATGATCTCTGAATGCATAATAATCTGGCCACTCAGTGTATGTCCTATATAACAAGACTAATATGTAAATTGTTCCCTTGACCAAGAGTTTGGCCAGCAGGCAGGCCAGCCAACTGCCCATGTCCCCTCCCCCTGCCCAGGCTAGCTGGAACCCACCCATGCATGAATTCATGCACCACGACTCTAACACACACACACACACACACACACACACTCAGTATATTTCTGTTGGGTACATTTGACTCTCCTTACACCTGTACAGGCTTTATAGTGTAATTACTACAGCTCTGTATGTTGCTGTTGAGTAGTGAAAAATCCTCCAGGTTCATGCTTCTTCATTTTTATTTACTTTTGGCACTTTGCTTTTCCATATAAATGTTAGAACCAGCTTTTGAAATTCCACAGAAACTCTGCTGAGATTTGATGGCAACTGCATCAAAAATATGTAGGTCCGCTTGAGAAAAATTGACATCTTTACAATATTGAGTTTGTGATCCATGAATGTCATATACTCCTCCATTTTCCTAGATCTTAATACATTTTAAGAATGTTTTTTAATTATCTTTGTAGAGGTCTTTAACTTCTTTTATCAGATTGATTTCTATGTGTTTTATGTTTATTAGTACTATTATCAATGATATTTAAACTTTTTTCATTTCTAGTTATTTTTACTACACGTCATATTTTCTATAAATAATAATTTTATATCTTCATTTCCCATGCTTATATCTTTTTTCTTGCCTTATTGCAGTGACTAGGACTTCCAGCATAGTAATACATAGAAGTGGTGATAGTGGTCATCCTTATTTTTATTTTGGTATCAAGGAGAAAGCTTTCACTATCTCACCATTAAGTATGATGCTTGCTATAGGTTTTTGTGGAGGTCATTTAGCAAATTAAGAACATTTTCTTCTATTACTTTTTTTTCAAAATCGTGGTAAAATATACATAACATAAAATGTATTATTTTAGCCATTTAAAATATTTTTATTGATTTCAGAGAGGAAGGGCGAGGGAGAGAGAGACACAAACATCAACGACAAGAATCATCAATTGACTGCCTCCTGTATGCCCCCGCCATGGGGGATAGAGCCTGCAACCCAGGCATATGCTCCCACTGGGAATCCAACCATGACCTCCTGGTTCATAGGTTGACACTCAGCCATTGAGCCACACTGGTTGGCTAGCCATTTTTAAGTGTACAGTTCAGTGGCATTATGTACATTCACAGTGTGGTGCAATCATCACCATTATCCATTTTCAAACCTTAATCATCCCAAACTGAAATTCTATAACCTCTGTACCTATTAAACAACATTCCTCACTTCCCTCTTCCTCCAGCCCCTGGTAACCTCTACTCTGTTTTCTGTCTCTATAAATTTCCCTATTTTAGGTATCATGTTTAAGTGGAATCATACAATATTTGTCCTTTTATGTCTGGCTAGTATGTTTTCATGGCTCATTTATGTTGATCATGTACCAGAATTTCATTCCTTTTTAAGGCTGAATAATATCCAAATTTATTTATATACCATACTTGGTTTTATCCATTTGTCTGTTGATGGACATCTGGATTGTTTCCACCTTTTGGCTATTGTGAATAATGCTGCTATGGACACTGGTATACAATTAACTGAGTCCCTGCTATCAGTTCTTTTGAGTATATTTCTAGGAGTGAAATTTCTGGATCAGATGGTATTTATATATTTATTTGGGGGGAGGACCATCATACTGTGTTCTATAGTGGCTGCTTGATTATATAGTCCCACCAGCATGCATAAGGGTTTCAGTTTCTCCTTATCTTCACCACACTTGTTATTTTTTAAAAAAATAATATCTATTCTAATGGGTGTGAAGGGATATTCCATGGGATTTTGATTTGTATTTTCCCAGTGGGTAGTGATATTGAGTATATTTTTCTCTGATTTTAGCCATTTGTATATCTTTGATGGAGAAATGTCTATTCAAGTGCTTTGCCTATTTTTGAATTGGGTTGTTTGATTTTGTTATTGAGTTACGAGTTTTTTATATATTATGGATATTAATTTCATATCAGATATATGATTTATAAACATTTTATCCAGTTCTATAGGTTGGCATTCTGTTGATAGTGTCTTTTGACACATACAAGTTTTAAATTTTGATGAAATCTAATTATTATTATTGTCTCTGCTTTGGTGCCATAGGCAATAAATCATTGCCAATGGCATGAAGATTTTCCTCTACGAAGTTTAGTTTAGGCTTTGCTCCTTGTTTAGTTAATTTTTATATATGGTGAAGATAAGAGTCTAATCTTATTTTTTTTCCCATTTAGATATCCAGTTTTCCCAGTACCATTTGCTGAAAAGATTGTCCTTCTCCTATAGAAAGGTTTTGGCACCCTTGTCAACAGTATATTAACCATATATGCAATGATTTATTTCTGTGCTTTCTATTTTATTCCATTGATCTATATTTCTTGTCCTTACCTGTCAGTACCATACTGTTTTGATTACTATAACTTAGTAAGATTTGTAACAATATATTGGAGGAAGTGTGAATCCTCCAACTTTATTCTTCTTTTTCAAGACTGTGTTGGCTATTTGGGATCCTTTGAGATACCATATAAATCTTGTGGTGGGTTTTTCTATTTCTATGAAAAACACCATTGGCCTTTTGATAGGGATTGCATTAAATCTGTAGATTGCTTTTGGTAGTATTGTACCCTAACAATATCAAGTCTTCCAATCTATTAACATGGATGTCTTCCACTTATTTATGTCTTTCTCAATTTTCTTTCAGCAATATTTTGTAGTTTTTGGCATACAAGTCATTTACCTCCTTGATTAAATTGATTCCTAAATATTTTATTCAATTTGATGCCATTGTAAAATAAATTGTTTTCTTAATTTTCTCTTTAAGTTATTCATTGTTGTAGAAATGCAACTTACTTGGAGGGAGCTGATTTGTATCCTGCAACTTTGTGGAATTTATTTAGTTCTAACAGTTTTAAATGGACTTTAGAGTTTTCTGCACATAAGATTATATCATCAGTGAAAGGAGATAATTTTACTTCTTCTAATAAGTAAGAAAATTTATTGTCTTATTGCTCTGGCTAGAACCTTCAATACTATGTTGAATGAAAGGAGTAATAATAAGCATCCTTGTTCTGTTCCAAATCTTAAGGAAGTCTTTGGCCATTGAGTATGATGGTAGCTGTGGGTTTTTCATATGCAGCCCCTTCTATTCATTTTTGCTATGAATCCTATATAATAAAAGGCTAATACACAAATCTACCGAATAGCAGAATGACCAGTCGCTATGAAGCACACTGACCACCAGGGGGCAGACATTCAATGCAGGAGCTGCCCCCTGGTGGTCAGTGTGCTCCCACAGGAGGAGTGCTGCTCAGTCAGAAGCCGGGCTCACCACTGGTGAGTGCAGTGGGGTGGCAGGAGCCTCTCCCACCTTCACAGTAGTGCTAAAGATGTCTGACTGGTGGTCTGGACATCCCTTGAGGGCTCCTGGGCTGTGCGAGGATGCAGGCCAGGCTGATTGCCCACCACCACTGAGTGCACAAATTTCGTGCTCCAGGCTTCTAGTTTTATTATAAACATGTGCTGAATTTTATCAAGTGCATTTTTGCCTCTATTGAAATGATATTATAATGTATCTTCTTTTTTTTCTGTTCATGTAATGAATTACACTGATTGATTTTAAAAGTTAACCAACATTGTATTCCTGGAATAAATCTAACTTTGTCAATGTTTTATTCTTTTCATAATTCCTCATCTGCTCTTGTAATAGTTACATCAGCTTTCTTTTAACTACATTTTGCATGGTATATGTTAATTATTTAATATTTTTTTCATTTATGTTCATGAAAGATGTGGACCTGTGATTTGCCTTTCTTGTGATATTCTTCTCAGATTATAGCATCAAGTTATGCTGGCTTCATAATACAAATTGGATACTGTTCCTTCTTTTTCTGTTTCTCTGCAGGAGTTTGGAACAGATTTGTGTTATTTTCTTCCTTAATATTTATGAGAATTCAATTGAGAAGTCATGTGAGCTTCTATTTCTTAGTAGAAAGGTTTTTGAGTACTGTTTCAATTTCTTTAGCAGAAATAGGACTATTTATAATTCTATGTTTTTGTGTGTCAGTTTTTGGTAAGTGGTATTTTTTGAGGTCCTTATCCAGTTTATATAGATCTTTCAATGAATTGACATAAAGATATTCACAATATATCCTTTATTATCCTCTTATAATCTTTATGCTCTATAGAACCTGCAGTGTTACTTTCTTTTACAATCTTGGTATTGGCAATAGGTGCCTTATCATTTTGTTTATTGTCTTGCTGGTCACTAGACTTACCAATTTTGTTAGTTTTTTTTTTTTTAAAGAATCATTTTGTAGTTTACTGATTTTGTCTCTTTAATGGTGTTTTCTCATTCATTTCTACTCTTGTTAGTAATTTTAAATTTTCCTTCTACTTTCTTTGGGTTTAATTTACTAAGTACTTTTTGAGATAAATGAATAGATTATTATTTTTAGATTTTCTCCTTTCCTAATTTGAATTTAAGACTACAAATTTTCCTTTAGGCATAAAATATATACTATGTCACAAATTTCGACATCATATTTTCATTACTATATTGTTCAAAATACTTTCTAATTTCTGATGTGCTTTCTTCTTTGATTAATGAGGTGTTTGTTTTTTTTAAAAGAAGTGCATTGCTTTATTTCCAAACATTTGGGGATTTCCTAATTTTTTCATGGTTGTTTTTGAGCTTAATCTGCTATGATCAAAGAGTATACTTTGAGTGACCTCAGTTTTTTTAAGTGCTTTGAAAGCTACTTTATGGCCCAGCTTGGAGGGATTTCAGAAATTATCCATTGCCTCACAAGAATGTTTATTCTGTTATTTTATGTAGTGTCTGCCTGCTCTCTTGACATCTTGCTCTACTCCTTTCAATGTTTCTTGGCATCAACTCTATTAACAGGTTCTTCCGGTGGCTTGGCAGCAATGAACTTAACAGTGCACCAGCCTGGCTGAGGAGGCTGTGAGCTCCCCGTCCCTGGAAGGCATTCCACCAAATGACACCCCACAAAGGCTTCTCCACAAATAATTGTTTGTCTCTCCCTGGTCTCGTCCCTGCCCCTGCCAGTTTTGGTTTCTGCTGCTCCTCTGCCTGTGGGTCAGTCAGTCTTCTTTCCTGAATGTAAGGGTCTCATGTGCTTATCATGCTCCTTTGAACCCTGAAACAGGAGTCCTTTCCCATCTTATAAGGAAGGATGAGGTCTGCCCTCCCTCCCCATTTGCAGGGAACAGTGTGAGGCACAGACTGGGCAGTGGGTGCTGCTCAGCCACAAAGTAAGGCTCTATTTGCCAGGAATGTTCCCACCTGCTCCCTTCCTGGTCCTACTTGCACCCTATGGACCTACCTGACTTGTCTCCTCTCCTCCCCGCCCCCAGGTCTGCTGACACACACACACACACACACACACACACACACTCTTACAGACAGGAAAGAAGACTGACAGACCCACAGGCAGGGGAGCAGCAGAACCCAAACTAGGGGGAAGCAAACACAAGTTATTTGTGGAGAAGCCTGGAGAGGTGGGTGGGGACATATGGGAAAGAGCTGAGTAAAATTCTTCACTGGGAACAAATCTCATTTTCAAGAAAGTCTTGACAAAATGAGGCATTAAATTACAATTTTTCAGAGAGCATCGTAATTCTATTGCAGACAGCCCTTCATCATGGAATCTGAGAGCCGGGAAAATACAAAACTCATTAGATTAAAATAAACCACCTACTGCTCTGGAGAAAAGCTTATTTATCAATATCAATTTACTTATGATTACTCTGACCTGCAATTTGTTATTTTTAAGAATTATGATTTGTGTATTGCTCATACAGATGTGAAATATTTTTTTCTTAAATTGAGTATTTTTTTTTAAAGATATCCTTTTCCTTAGTAAAGGTTAGAAAGTAGCTTTGGGGGAGGGGAGGGAGGAAATGTCAGAAAATAAATTAAAAGAGGCTGGGATGGGGGATGGTGAAGAGTATGTGTGTGTGAGGGCTGAATGGAAGCAGATGTGGACAGAGTGAACCCAAAATAATACGAAGCTTTTGGGTCTTTAGAAGAGACTTTTGATTCATTAGTAGGAAGGGCATCCTCTGCTGTCCAAAAGATGGAATGCATCCTGTATAGATAGTGAGCTTCCCGTTGCTGGAGGAATGCAAGTTTAGGTTGAATGTCTAGGAGAAAGGATGCTATAGAGTTAGCAGTCTGATGAGACACCAACTGTTGTCCCCTCTAGTCCTGGTGTTCTGTGATTCTCTGAATGGTACGTACCTACTGGGGAAGGTAGGACAGTGCGGGCAGCTCTGCAGCATGTAGAAGATAGAGCCCTGGCCTGGGCATCAGAGAATCTCCATTTTGGATTCATTGGCTCTGGTGCTCTTGGCTCCAGCTCAGTCTTGGCTATGTGGTGCCAGGGAAAGAGTGTGGGTCCTGGAGGCTGTCTTCTTGGGTTTGAATCCTCCTGCCATTACTTTCTGCTATGAGACCTCAGTCAAGTTGTGGCTCTCCCTGAGCCCCAGTTTCTTCATCTGCAGAATGGGTCAGTAAGCCCCTTGTAGGCAGTGGTGAGACTTTATAGTTATTTAGAGAGCCTAGCACACAGTAGGCACACTCAACACACGTTAACACCCTTCCCACCTCCTCCTGGGCCTCAGTTTCCCTGTCTGCAAAATGAACACCCCAGCCTGGCCAATGTGGCTCAGTGGTGGAGTGTCAACCTATGAACTAGGAGGTTGCAGTTCGATTTCCAGTTGGGGCACATGCCCAGGTGGTGTGCTCGATCCCCTGTGGGAAGGTGTGCGGAAGGCGGCAGACAGAGGAGCCTCTCTCATTATTGATGTTTCCATCTCCCTCTCCCTTCCTCTCTCTGAATTCAATTAAAAAGTATTTTTAAAAAATGGACAGCCTGCTGAAGATCTCCCAGTTTCTTCTGGCTCCAGGTTTGGTCCAGGTTTTCAGAGTTTCTGGAAGTAGTTGGAGTAAGGAACTAGATTCCTGGGGTTGTAAGGCCTCACAGGTCTGTCCAGCAGCTTCAGCACCTCCACGAGGGCCGCCTGCCCTGGTGCATGGTTTTCCTGGTCGAAGGATCCACTGCATATATACTACCCTTTACCTCTTTGCACACAATATGCCACAATTGCCTAATCCTCACAGCTTCCAACTACACGGTAACATTTAGTCTAGGTCAGTGGTCGGCAAACTCATTAGTCAACAAAGAGGCAAAACTGCTGTTTGCTGCTCTGTTGACTAATGAGTTTGCTGACCACTGACCTAGACTCTCGATTCCAATAATTACAGGCTGTTGTTGTTCCTTGTGATTAAGCCTGCACTCTCCATGTGCTTATTTTGTCTTTGGGAAACTGGATCCCCATTTCATAGCTGGGAAAGTGGAGCCCACGGGGGAGAGGAACAGTAAACTCATCTGCTTCCCCCACTGCCTCCTGTCCCCTAGGCTTGACCCCATTTCCTGAGAAGCTCCAGGCGTGGGGTGAGGGGAGCAGACGGGAAGCCTTCTGAGCTCTTGTGAGGGTCTGGCATTAGAGCGCTGCACTCTGGTCTCTTCAATGGAAGCAGCTGTGCTCTGCTTTCCCGCTCTCCTTCCATTTTTTTCTTTCACATTCTCTGCACCTAATTGTGAATGCCTCCTGTGTTAGGCTGGAGAGCACCCAGAGCAAATAAGTCAGGGCTCTAATCCCAGGGGATTTCAGAGTCCAGTGAGGGAGAGATACATGTACGTACGTGTGTGCACACATGCACACAGCATATGGAGTGAAGGAGTGAGGAGACTCTCAGGGGCACAGTGGGGTGAGGAAGTTGTGTAGAAGCCTTGCTGGTGAAATCAGAGATTTCCTGGAGGAGGGGGTGGCCAACCTACCAGTGAAAGGAGGAGGAGGAACTCGCTGTGGATCTTTGTGCTCCTACAGAGCTGGGCTCATTGACAGCAAATGGTCAACCACACACTGCAGCTGGGGCTGCGTTGAATCCATGCCCACTCCCTGTCCCAGGATCCCGGTAAGTCCTTTGCCTCCAGAGAAGGAAGGCAGGACAGGTAGCTCTGAGCAGAGGTTAGCAGTGGACAGGCAGAGAGAGAACCAGCCAACAGCTCCAGGAGGCCATTTGGCCTCTGTGGTGGGTCTATTTGCTGGGGAGTGAAATTGGGAGGCAGGGAGTGCTTTCTTGCACTGCTATCTTCCATTAGCTTTATTATTTATTTATTTATATTTATTTTTTAAAATAAATCTTTATTATTCAGTTTATTACAGATGCTCCTCTTTTTTTCTCCCCATAGCTCTCCTCCACCTGATTCCCCACCCCACACCCAATACCCTTAACCCCCACCATTGTCCTCATCCATAGGTGTAAGATTTTTGTCCAATCTCTTCCTGCACCGCTCACACCCCTTGCCTCTGAGAACTCTCAGTCCATTCCCTTTCTATGCCCCTGATTATATTATATTCACCAGTTTATTCTGTTCATTGGATTTTTTATTCACTTGATTTTTAGATTCACTTGTTGATAGGTATGTATTTGTTATCACTTTATTGTTCATAATTTTTATCTTTACTTTTTTCTTCTTCCTCTTCTTAAAGAGTACCCTTCAGCATTTCATATAATCCTGGTTTGGTGGTGATGAACTCCTTTAGCTTATTCTTGTCTGTGAAGCTCTTTATCTGATCTTCAATTCTGAATGATAGCTTTGCTGGGTAGAGTAATCTTGGTTGTAGGTTCTTGCTATTCATCACTTTGAATATTTCCTGCCACTCCCTCTGGCCTGCATAGTTTCTGTTGAGAAATCAGCTGACAGTTGTAAGGGTACTCCCTTGTAGGTAATTAACTGTTTTTCTCTTGCTGCTTTTAAGATTCTCTCTTTGTCTTTTGCCCTTGGCATTTTAATTATGATGTGTTTTGGTGTGGTCCTTTTTGGATTCCTTTTGTTTGGGGTTCTGTGTGCTTCCTCGACCTGTAAGTACATTTCTTTCACCAGGTAGGGAAAGTTTTCAGTCATTATTTCTTCAAATAGGTTTTCAGTATCTTGCTCTCTCTCTTATTCTGGCATCCCTATAATTCAGATGTTGGTATGCTTGAAGTTGTCCCAGACAAAGGCTCCTTACACTATCTTCACATTTTTGGACTCTTTTTTTCTTTTTGTTTTTCTGGTTGGATGTTTTTTGCATCCTCATATTTCAGATCTTTGGTTTGATTCTTGGGGGTCCTCTAGTCTGCTGTTGGATTTCTGTATATTATTCTTTATTTCAGACAGTGTGTGCTTAATTTCTGACTGGTCCTTTTCCATTTTTTTGGCTTTCTCATTAAGACCCTTGAAGGTCTCACTAAGTTTCTCAGAGGTCTCAATAAGTTTGTTGGCGGTTTGTAGAAGATTCTTGAGTAACCTTATAAATGTGGTTTTGAACTCTATGTCCAGTAGTTTGCTTTCCTCCATTTCTTTCATTCGTGACATATTTCTTTGTCTCCACATTTGGCTGCTTCCCTGTGTTGATGGAGTGGCTTTGTGTGCTAGTTGTTCTTTATGGCCCAGTAGCTCTGCTTCCCCATTAACCTGAGGTGGACACTCTTGGTACACCCCTTTTTGGGCTGGGTACACAGTCTTTTTGTAGTTAAGCCTTGATTGCTATTGGTACACTGGGAGAAATTGACCTTCAGGCCAATTGACCTTGAGGATTAGCTGTGTCTATTAATGGAAGAACTGCTGTGCTGGAGATGCCCCTGTGGGGGCAGGACTTGCTTCCGTGGATCTTTGGTACTCACGGAGTCTGCCTCTTGAGTGTGTCACTTATGTATGTGAGGAGTTGAAATCTGGTGTCGTCTCACACTGACCTCTAGGTACACTGGTTCCTGGATCTCCAAGGAGGTGCAAGTCAGCTAATGTCTGAGGCCACCCTGCAGGAGTACAGGGAGATCTGCAGATTTCTCCTCTTTGCTTGGAGTTTGGAAGTTTTGGGGTTGTCTGACTCAGTTGCTCTTTGTTAGGTTAAGCTGTTAGAGGGCAGGCCATTCATATGCAAAAGCTGCTGCACACAGCTCAGTGGATTTGTAAATTGGGTGGGGCTGGGTCTCAGGGAATCGCTAGATAATGGCAAACAGTGCTGGCTGCCAGTCAGCCCTCTCTGCATCTCCACATCCCACGCCCCAGTGCAGTAAACAATGATTTCTGTGTGCACCTCTGCAAGAGCCACCCTTCCTATTTGATCCAATGGCAGACAGTCCAGTTTCTCCCTGTCTGAGTCTGGGCCCCCAGAATCTCACCAGAAACTGGAGTTCAGAGATTCGGGAACTGTAACTCCCTCCCAATTGAAAAAAACAGCGCACACCAGCACAATTTGCATGCGTCTCCGTACCTCTGCCTTTCTGAGCCTCTGCACATCCTACCAGGTCTCAATGCACTTTTTTCTTTCCTTCTAGTTGTAGAACTTCCACTCCACCAGCTTTCTCGTGGTTCTGGTAGATAGTCGTTTTGTCTTTTAGTTGTAGTTTTGGTGTGGTTGTGAAAGGCAGCACATACAGATGTATACCTTATGCCACCATCTTGGTTCTCCTATTTAATTATTTATAAATTTATTTTTATCTTTAAAACAACTTTATCAAGATAGAATTCAAATACACACTTTACCCATTTAAAGTGCACAATTCAATGGTTATGCATATACAGTTGTCCTCAATATCTGCAGGATTGGTTCTAGGACCTTCAATGACACCAAAATCCCCAGATGTTCAAGTCCCTTACATAAAATGGCATAGTATTTGCATATAAGCTATGCACAATCTTCTGTATGTTTTAAATAACCTCTAGATTACTTATAATACAAGTAAATGCTGTGAAATACAATGCCAGTGCTATGCAGACAGTTGTTATTATGTACTAATGGCTTGGTGCTCAAAATTCATGTATGGGGGTATGTGTCCTTCAACTCAGCATACACCTTCTCCAATCCAGGACTGCTGGCTCCCAACCACTCACCTGCCTGCCTTCTTGGTTGCCCCTAACTGCTTCTGCCTGCCAGCCTGATCACCCCCTAACCACTCCCATGCCAGCCTGATTGATGCCTAAGTGCTCTCCTGCCAGCCTGTTTGCCCCTAACTGCCCTCCCCTGCAGGCCTGGATCCCCCCCATCTGCCCTTCCCTGCAGGCCTGGTTGCCCCCAACTTCCCTTCTCTGCCAGCCTGGTCACCCTAACTGACCTCCCATGCAGGCTTGATTGCCTCCAACTGTCCCTTCCTTGTAGGCCTGGTCCCTCCCAACTGTCCTCCCCTAGCCATCTTGTGGTGGCCATCTTGTGTCCACATGGGAGCAGCCAGCTTGTGTGTTGGAGTGACAGTCAATTTGCATATTACTCCTTTATTAGATAGGATTATTTAGGGAATGGCAAGAAAGAAGTCTGTACATGTTCAGTATAGATCCAACCCCCATAAGCTGACCACACGGTATATACCAGCAACAATTTTTTTTTCAATTATTTCCTCTCATTGGTTTGTTGAATCTGCATATACAGAAACCATGGATAAGAAGGCCCATTGTATTCACAGAAATAAAGCAACCACTATCATGTGTATTTTGGACCATGTTCATCCTGTCAGAAAGAAACCTCATGCCCTCTAAAGCCCCCAGTCTTAAGCAGCCCCTAATCTACTTTCTGATGTGCTTGTTCTGGACATCCTATCTAATAAAAGAGTAATATGCAAATTAATCTGCTACACCCACCAGCCACGCCCACCAGCCAATCAGAGTGACTATGCAAATTAGCCTAATCAAGATGGAGAGAGAGCAGGAGGTAGGCTTGGGTTGCTCCTGGAGATGGAGGGAGCCAAGCTTTCTGCACACCCTGGTGGGCCCAGGCCTCCGTTAAGGCAACAAAGTTCCAAAGGCTGTGGGAACAGAAAGCTTGGCTCTGCTCCAGGCTACAAAGTTTCAACTGTAGAAGATAGGTAAATCCCAGATATCAGGGCCTCCCAGGGGCGTGGCCAGCCTGCAAACTACCACAGGCCCCTCGCCCAGGCTACCCCACATCCCAAGGGAACATTTACCCTGTTTCCCAGAAAATAAGACAGTGTCTTATATTAATTTTTGCTCCCAAAGATGCGCTAGGTCTTATTTTCAGGGGATGTCTTATTTTTCCATGAAGAAGAATATGGTACACATTTATTGTTGAACAAAAATAAAAGGAAATTTATTACCTGTATACAGTATGGTAGTAGTTGTCATCACAAACCACTCACTGATTGGCCGCAGCACAGCCAGAGCTGTTCAGGCAGTGTGAGGTCTCTTTAAATCAGGAGTCAGACATGTTACAGTAGCTTTGGGAGCCTTATATTCCAGGGAGGCCTTATGTTCTGGGGAGGCCTTATTATCAGGGAGGTCTTATTTTCAGGGGGATGCCTTATATTACAGCAAGAGGCAAAACTAAAAGTAGGTCTTATTTTTGGGGGATGTCTTACTTTTGGGGAAAGAGGGTATCCTGATCCGAGACACCCTTTAGGGTAAACCAGCTGGCCCCAACCCATGCATCAGGCCTCTATCCTATCTAATAAAAGAGTAATATGCAGATTGACTCTCACTCCAACACACAAGATGACTGCCCCCATGTGGTCAAAAGATCCTGCCTTCATGTGGCACAAGATGGCCACCACAAGATGGCCGGCAGGAGAGGGTAGTTGGGAGGGATCAGGCCTGAGAGGGAGGGCAGTTGGAGGTGATCAAGCCTTCAGGGGAGGGCAGTTAGGGGTGACCAGGCCAGCAGAAGAGGGAAGTTGGGTGTAACTGGGCCTGCAAGGAAGGGCAGTTAGGGGACCAGGCCCACAGGGAGGGCAGTTAGGGGCAAACAGGCTGGCAAGGGAGCAGTTAGGCATCAATCAGGCTAGCAGGGATGTGGTTAGGGGGTGATCAGGCTGGCAGGCAGAAGCGGTTAGGGGCAATCAGGAAGGCAGGCAGATGAGCAGTTGGGAGCCAGCAGTCCTGGATTGTGAGAGGGATGTCCGACTGCCCGTTTAGGCCTGGTCTGGATTGGGCCTAAATGGGCAATTGGACATCCTTCAAGGGGTCCCAGATTGGAGAGGGAACAGGCTGGGCTGAAGGACACTCCCCACACCCCATGCATGAATTTCGTGCACCAGGCTTCTAGTTTCATATAAATGGACTCATATAATATGTGGTCTCTAGTGGCTGGCTTCCTTGACTTAGCATGAAATTTTTAAGTTTCATCCATGTTGTAGCATGTATTAGTATTTCATTTTTATGGCTGAATAATGTCCCATTGTATGTAAATGTCCCACAGTTAAGTTCCTGTGGCATCTCAATATGAGATGCCACAGGAACTTAACTCTTGTTTATGTCAATTTGTTTCGTTACATGTTTTGTGTAAAGTCACAGAACCTATTGGTGATGTTGATTGAGAACTCACTGTACCGTATTTGTTTATCTATTTGGCCATTGATGGACATGCAGGTTGTTTCTGCCTTTTGGCCATTATGAATCATGCTGTTATGAACATTAAGTTTCTGTGTGGACATACATTTTCATTTCTCTTAGGTATAGACCCTGAAGTGAAATTGCCGGGTTATATGGTAACTGTGTTTAATTGTTTGAGGAGCAGCCAGGCTATTTTAAAGTAGCTGCACCACTTTACGTTCCCATCCACCGCGAAGAAAGGCGGGTTTCATTTCGCCACATGCTCTCCACACTGTGATTATCTGTCTTTTTGATTATAACTCTGCTACCGAGTGTGAAGTGGTATCTCATTGTGTTTTTGATTTCCTTGATGACTAATGATGCTGAACATTTTTTCCATGTGTTTATTGGCCATTTGTGCATTTCCTTGGAGAAATGTCTATTCAGATCCTTTGTCCAGTTTTAAAATTGAGTTGTCTTTTTACTGTTGAGTTTTAAGAGTTCTTTATGTATTCTAGCTGTAAGTCCCTGATCGGATGTATCATTTGGAAGTATTTGCTCCCATTTCTGTGGGTTGCCTTTTTTACTTTCTTGACGGGATCCTTTGAGACACAAAAGTTTTGCATGTTGAAGTCCAGTGTATCTATATTTCCTTTTGTTGCCTGTGCTTTGGTGCCATCTCTCAGAAAACATTACCAAATCCCAAACCATAAAGACTCAGACTTATTTTTCTTTTGAGAGTTTTAGTTCTCCCATTAGGTTTTTGATTCAGTTTAATTTTTATATATGGAGTGAGGTAGGGTCCAACCTCATTCTTTATCTTGTGGTTGTCCAGTTGTCCCCATACTGTTTGGGGAAAAAGACTGCCTTTTCCTGGTTGAATGGCCATGGCACCCTTGTTGAAAATCAGTTAACCATAAATTGGTTTCTGGACTCTCAATTCTATTCTGTCATCTCTGTGTCTATGTGTTTGCCAGAATCATGCTGTATTGCTGGTTTGGTTTTATTTTTTTCTTATAATATATTTTATTGATTTTTTACAGAGAGGAAGGGAGAGAGTTAGAGAGTTAGAAACATTGATGAGAGAGAGACATCGATCAGCTGCCTCCTGCACACCTCCCACTGGGGTTGTGCCCACAACCAAGGTATGTGCCCTTGACCTGAATCGAACCTGGGACCTTTCAGTCCACAGGCTGATGCTCTATCCACTGAGCCAAACTGGTCTCGGCTGCTGGTTTGGTTTTAAATGAGATACAGTACTTGCTACTTTATTTAAATGTAATATTATTAGTAACCAAATGCTGTTAGCTTAGAAAATACAGATAAAAGAAAACCACCTGTTATCTCTGTATTCAAAGATAAAATAAAGATACAAACATGTTGCAAAATGGTCTCTCTCCAGGCACATACATGTGTAACTTATTTTTTCCAGCATGGGAATACACTATGAGTAGCCTTGTAGTTTGTGTTTTCTATCTAACAACTTGTCATGAACATGTTTGCTTGTCAGAAAATGTTCTCTGAAAAATAAGGTTTTCCCTGGCTGCCCCATAGTCTGCTATGTGAATGCGTCATGATTACTCATATAAAGCTCTGCCATTGCTTTTGCTGGTATAAAGAGTGCAGCTGCGGACATCCTCAAAGCAAATGTTTGTGCCATGATTCTGTTGATTTCTTTAGGGAAAATTCCTCTCAGTGGAATTGCTAAGTCAAAGGGTGTGAGTGTTTTAAGGCTCTGGCTTTATTGTGCCAAACGGCCTCCAGAAAGTTGTACCATCTATGCTAGAGGAGATTTTCACAAATAAATTACTACATGGAAGAGTCTGGTTCAAAAGCAGGAGGATTAAAGAATTTAAATTAAAAAACAAAGCAAACAAAACAAAAACAGAAAGAGACCTTACAACAAGAATATCGCCTAGGCATGCGGCCCACCAGCTGTGAGTTTGACATGCTTGTGTAGGGTCTCTTTTGGTTGCCACGTTCCACTTCTTGCGTTAGAGGAGGCAGGAAGGGGAGGGGGATCTTGAGAGATGTGCCCAGAAGATCTTCAGAGGGAGCCCACTCTGCCAGACCTCTCCTCTGGGTCAGCACCTATAACTTAACCTCTCCCCCCAGCCCCTTTAACAAACGAATGGTGGCAGACATACAGCCAACCAAAAGATGATGGTGCACTACAAAATGTATCAAGAGTCATGGGAGGCAAAAACAGGGTGGAACAAAATGAAGATGATCAGCTGTAATGCCGGGTGATTAGGGAAGGCCTCGCTGAGGAAGGCATGCCTAAGCCCAAATATGTCAAAATAGCGGTTATAGTGTGGTGCCTGAGCAACCTGTGTGCATGGTGGTTGGGATGATTTTTCTTTCTTTTTTATGAGGCTAAACATATTAATTTTATTTTTTATATTTTATTGATTTTTTTTTAAACAGAGGGCAAGGGAGAGGGATAGAGAATTAGAAACATCGATGAGAGAGAAACATCGATCAACTGCCTCCTGCATACCCCCCACTGAGGATGTGCCTGCAACCAAGGTACATGCCCTTGACTGGAATCAAACCTGGGACCCTTCAGTCCACAGGCCTTCGCTCTATCCACTGAGCCAAACAGGTTAGGGCTAAGCATATTAATTTTATATAGTGCTTATATTATTCATTTACATACATGAATACATTATTTTATTCTTATTACTTTATTCTCTCCCCCCACATTACTTTTTATTTTTCTCTCTTATTATGACGCAAAGTTATCCAGCAGCTTATATTTTGATATTATTATTATTATTTTATATTTTTATTGATTTCAGAGAGGAAGAGAGAGGGCTAGAGAGATAGAAACATCAATGATGAGAGAGAATCATCGATTGACTGCCTCCTGCACACCCCACCCTGGGGATCGAGCCCGCAATCTGGGCATATGCCCTGACCTTGACTCAAATCATGACCTCCTGGTTCATAGGTCAATGCTAAACCACTGAGCCATGCCAGCCATGGCTATTTTGATATTATTGATGCCAACTTTTCTTCCTTAGAGTAGAGAGGGGACAATATGTTTTTGTTGTTCAGTAACACTTCTGGCAAAAAGACTCATCTCTTTCTTTTGGTTGCTGATTCCATATGGTTTAGATGAGTTGACCCACCTCTGGCCTCAGACTGGCATGTCACTCAGACCTGCCAATGAACACATATTGCATTCTTGCAGTTGCCACTTTGATTGGTTCAGGACTGAGTATGTCAAGCCTGTCAAACTTGTGGCCCGAGGGGCACATACCCCATTTATTTGATTCCTGTTAGCCTTTGAGTTTGACATGCTTGGAATACATGATGCAAATTCTGCCAGTCAAAATTCTAGGACTTCAGCTGGAGTTATTTTGAGTACTGTTAAGTCCAATACAGCCACTGTTGACCATCTCGTCACTGTATCAGAAGAGTCTACTTGATAACAGAGAAAATGGGCTGATTTTCAATTGCTGTTTGCATTCTGATTGGGCTGGCTCTGCTGGTATTTGCTTCACTTACGGCTTACCAATTTTTTTTTTTTTTTTAGTAATAACATGAGAACAGTGATGGCCTTTTATTTCACTTATTTTTTATATTAGTTTAAATTTATGTATATAGTGGCAAAATTTACAAAATGTAAAACTTGCCATTTTAATCATTTTTACGGCAGTAAAATAGACTACACAAGGTATCATCTTCACCATTTTAAGTTCAGTGGCCTGAAGCACATTCACATTGCTGTGCAGCCACCATCCATCTCCAAAGCGTTTTCATCTTCCCAAACGGAAACTCTGTCCCCATTAAACACTAGCTCCCCGTTCCCTCCTACCCCAGACCCTGTAACCACTGTTCTACGTTCTGACTCTGAATTTGACTGCTCTGGGTAATGAACATAAATGGAATCGTACGGCATTCGTCCTTTTGTGACTGGCTTTTCTCACTTAGCACAGTGCCACCAGGGTTCATGTATGGGGCAGCCTGTGGCAGCATTTCTTTTTTTAATGCTAAAATATATTCCATTGTAGGTAGATGTCTACTATACATCATTTACCCATTTGTCTGTTCATGGACATTTGGTTTACTTTCACCTTTTGGTTATTGTGAAAAATGCTGCCCTCACATCTGTTCAACTCTGTTTTCAACTCTTCTGTGGATATTCCCAAGTGGAATTGCTGGGTCATATGGCATTCTATGCTTAATTTTTTGAGGGGTCACCACACGGTTTTCCACAGTGGCTACACTATTTTATCTTTCTACCAGCAATACACAGGGGTTCCAATTTTGCCAGCACTTGTTTTCTTTTCTTTTCTTTTTAAATAATAGCCATCTTATGGGTGTGGAGTGGTATTTTATTATGATTTTAATTTGCATTTCCCTGTTGAGCATTATTTCATATGCTTTTTGGCCATTTGTGTATTTTCTTTGGAAAGATGTCTCTTCAAATCCTTTGCCCATTTTTGAAAGATTTTTTTGTTTTGTTTTTGTTTTTCTGTTTTGTTTTAAGAGTTCTTTATATACGTGATTTGCAGATATTTCTATGGGTTGCTTTTTCCTCTGTTGACAGTATTCTTTGATATACATAAGTTTTTTACTTTTTAAAATATATCTGTATTGATTGAGGGAGAGAGGAAGGGAGAGGGAGTATAAGAAAGAAACATCCATGAGAGAGAAATATTGATCGCCTGCCTCCTTCACATCCTCCACTGGAGATACAGCCCTCTACCTGGGCATGTGCCCTGACAGGGAAACATGGGCCCATGCTCAATCATTAAGCCACACTGGCCAGGCAAGAGTTTTTCATTTTAATTAAGTATAATTTATTTACCTTTTGTATTGCATGTGCTATTAGTGTTATATCCAGGAAACTACTGCCAAATTTAATGTGATGGTTTCCCTTTATGTTTTCTTATATAGTTACTAGAAACCGGATGGACCAGGATTCATGCTAGAATGGGCTTTCCTTTCTCTGGTTTCTGGCACCGCCTTTCCACTCCAGCCCAGCCCCTTTCCGCTCAGGCCCTAGAGCTGTCTCTTTCCACTCCAGCTCCTCCTTCCTACCTGCCAGAGGTCCTGAAAGACCGGGGGTGGGGCAGAAAGCCTGCATTGTTGCCATGGTGACAACGCAAGCATCCTGCTCTGTCACTGGGTGGCTGAGTATGCAAATTAAACGCCATCTTTGTTGGGTTAATTTGCATATCACTCTTGATTGGCTGGTGGCGTAGTGGAGATATGGTCAATTTACATGTTTACCTGCTATTAGGTAAGATAATATTTCATAGTGTTATCAGTAACTGTTGTCTTAATAAAGTTGCATAACAAGCACTATAATTACCATTTACTCTCACTTATGTGTCTGTGGGTTAATGGGAGAGCCAGCACATCTGATCTTGATTCTGGGCCATGTGTAGGTGCAGTCTGCTCACTCTGCCTGGGGCATGCTCTTCTCAAGTTGAAAAGCAGGAGCTCCGAAGGCAATCCCTCACCCAGGGGCCACTCTCCTGCTAATGTGGAGTTTGGCCTAAGCATCCCATCGATCAGAGCAAATCACATGGCCAAGCCCAGCATGCCGGCTGGGATCGCATACCCTGCCCGCAGTGAGACCCCAGCATGGGTGTAGAGGCATCATCCTATGCGGAGTGAAGTGTTGGGTCAATAATTTGATCAACCACAATGACGGCCAAGGAGTGGGAATGAACCCAGCAGGTTTGAGGCTGAGGGGGAGTGTTGGATCACCTGCGATATGGCAGTCCAGGGGGAAAGGAGGAAAGTGTCACTTACTGAATACATAAGCGATATTAGTTAACTGAATTAATCAAAATAATGTTATCAGCGGAGGTGAATTTACGGAGCTGGGAATGGCAAGGACGGGACCCTCTTTGGAGAAGAGCCTGAGTCACTTTTGGGACATGTTAAATGTTGGAGACAGCCAAAAGGAGATGCTAAGTGAGCAAATGGCTATAAGGGGTAGAGGAGACTTTGCTTGCAAGGAGCCGAGGTGTCTTTTGGGAAAAGGATGATGTGCGCATGTCTAATGAACCCACACAGCTGGAATAGCTGCCTCCAAAACTCTAGGAAGGTTGAGGGGAGCTGAAGATCCCATGTCCAGCAGGGACCAAGGATGGCTTCATGGAAGAGCGGCATTAGAGGTTTGCCTTAAAGATGGTGCCAGGTGGTGCTCCAGATGGAGAGTACAAGCTGGCCAAAGCGCAAAGGGAGAACACAGGGGGCGGTGCTAGCAGGGACCCCAGGGAGGGAGGATGCAGAGATCAGCAAAGTGCCAGAGCCAGGCAGTTCTGTTAGCTGTTACCTTGCTGGTGAGTAGCTGGTAGGGGGTGGGGGGAGGGGAGAAAGCTGGCCTTGATCAACTCTATTTCCTCTGCTCTCTCATGGGCTGGGGGTCCAGGATCAGGGGCCTCAGCTGCCTTTCCTGGAACTTAAAAAAGAAAAAAAAAGAGTAAGTGCCGATTTTATGGGGAAACCAGCCCTTTCCTCATTGTTGGGGGAGCGTGACTTGATACACCCTCTTTGGAGTTTGTCAGCAACTAGAAAAATATGAAAATTTCCTTTTGCGCGATGCAGTCGTATGTAGACATAGTAGCAAAGGACTTCCATTGTGGTTTTATTTGTCAAAGGAAAAGGTTAAAAACAACCCAGATGTCCGTCAGCCGAGCACTTGTTAATAAATGATGGTCTCCCCAGGTAGCAGGACACTCTGCAGCTGCTAAAAAGAGTGCCACTGCTGCTCTGTATCTACAGAAACAGCACACTGCCCTAACCAGTTTGGCTCAGTGGATAGAGTGTCGCCCTGTGGACTGAAGGGTCCCAGGTTCGATTCCGGTCAAGGGCATTTACCTTGGTTGCGGGCACATCCCCAGTAGGGAGCGTACAAGAGGCAGCTGATTGATGTCTCTCTCATCAATGTTTCTAATTTTCTATCCCTCTTCCTTCCTCTCTGTAACAAATCAATAAAATATATTTAAAGAAAGAAAGAAAGAAAGAAAGAAAGAAAGAAAGAAAGAAAGAAAGAAACAGCACACTCTTTGGGATATATTGTCATGTGGAAAACCCAGGAGTGGGTAGAGTGAATAGCTTTAGGATTTTTTTTTTAAAGAGGAGAGGGAGAGACCTATGTGTTCCATCCTTATTTATGCATACAGCACTTCAGCGTTCAGGCGCGGTTCCTCAGGGCTGCCCCCGGGCAGGAGGTGTGGGGCTAGTATAGAAGGGAGACTCACTTCCTGCTGCACACCCTTCTTCGGTAGCTATTTACCCGGGCCAGGATTACTGCCAGAAAGAATAGAGTAGATTAAAATATATGTTCTGCTGAATGATTTTAAAAAATTATAGGTTGAGGGAACTCAGAGACACCAGGCCCCTTGTGGAGAGTGCTGGACCACTGTGACATCCGTCCCGGTCCTATCCTGCCTGGCCCTGCCTGGTTCCCTGCCCGCGCCCAGGCATCCCTCAGTGGCAGCTTCGGGGAGGGGCCCAGAGGAGGTCCTCAATGCAGAAAGGCTGCAGGGCGGTCTTTGTCCTCCTTCCAGTTGGGCTCTTCTCAGTGACCTTCCATCACAGCAGCCTCTCCGGCCGGCAGCCCGTAGAATATGGGCTTTGAGGCGCAGCCATTGGTGGCTGACAGTGGCTTGTCCATTAGCGGCCCTATGGTGTCGTGTGCAGGTGCCTTCTTGCACGCATGAGCCTTTCTGTGTGTAGTGGTGGTGAATAATCCCCAAATTGTATTTGATTTCTGCAGTGTATTTTTGTATTTCTATTCAAAGTTGAGTGCATCTGATTTTATGGGAATTTATAATAGTTCGAACGAAATTGTGGCACCCTGCTGTGAAAATCTCTCACTCCTGAGGAACTGAAAAGCTGCTCAGATGTCCCCTCCTGCCCTTCCCCTCCCTCCAGCTCTGTTCCTTCCTGCCCCTTGCTTGCTGGGATGACAGGCACTGCCTGTCACGAGGCAGAGTGTGCCCTCTGCCCCTGGCCTCCTGGCTGGGCATCAGGGAGAGGTGGGATACAGCGACTGGGAGGGTCTTGCCCTGGGCTTGGGCCCAGGGTGGTCTGGTTTCCCAGAAGAGAGGAACAAGGAATGCACTTTCCAGTAGCTGCCCAGGAAACCAGCCTGCCCAGGGCTCCATCTTGGGTTTGGTCCAGAAGCATTTGGTCAAACCCTGAGGATCAGGAAGAGGTGTGCAGGAACCTGACCTCCCCCAGCCTGGACGAAAGGAGTAGGGACAGGAAGGAGGGGCCTTCCAAGGTTGGACTGGGACCCAGTTGGGCAGTGGGCATGTTGTGGACATAACACCTGTAGGGGCTCACAAGGCCCAGTTTGCGTCTATAATAACCCTTTGAGACATTGTCTTTTATTTACTTATTTTTAAAATATATTTTTATTGATTTTTGAGAGAAGGGAGAGGGAGAGAGAGATAGAAACATCAATGATGAGAGAGAATCATTGATTGGCTGGCTGCCTTCTGCATACACCCTACTGGGGAATCGAGCCTACAACCTGGGCATGTGCCCTGACCTGGAATTGAACTGTGATCTACTGGTTCATAGGTCAACACTCAACCACAGAACCACGCTGGCTGGGTGAGCACACTGTCTGTGAAACTGTTAGCCCTACCGGGGAAAGGAGAGCCCTCGGTACAGGGCTGCCCTCAGACAGGGCCTCATCTCCCAGGCCTTGTTCTCACCATTGTGCTGCTCGTGGGTCCTCACCGGCAGAACACAGGGAAGTCCTCCTGGTGCTGGGCACAATCAGACCTCTTGCTCTCTGTGTGGCAAGGTAGCATGGCTGGGCGGACAGGGCAGAGACCAGGGCCTCTGGCCTGGGACCCACTGCCTGGGAGGGAGGTAGCTCCCTGTCCTTAAAAGGATCTGGGTAACAGTCTAGGGGTGCGGTTAGCCAGGGGCCACTGAGGACCTTCCCCATTACCTGCAGGACTCAAATCTGGGACATTGGACTTCAGCAGAGTATAGGAAAGAACTTGCTATTAGAGTCGTATCTGTTCACAGGCTGCTGGTGGACGTAAGCTCGGCCGCTGATTATAAAAACATTGGCTGTTTATTATAGAACATTTGGAAAATGCAGAGAGTAAAATCAACTATAACCTAACCACGCAGATAAAAACAGTTTCACAGAACAGTCCTGTAGGTCCCCCCTCCATCTCCCCCCCCCCACCGCCCCATTCACACATGTGCATATCCATTCACAAGCCTCTGGGTGCTACCTGTGGATGTCCCATAATGGACCAGGCCCCTACCAGGTGTCTGGGCTATTCCGCTGTCATGAATAATGCAGCAGTGAACATGTCTGTGGCTTACAGTCCGTGCAGACATAGGATTTCTGTCACTAACATCCCGGAGGTGGAATGGATGGCCCACAGTGGTGTGCACATTTTGAGGCTCTTCATACAAATATTGAGTGGTTCTCTGACTTCAGGGTGTTCAAGGCTTGGGACACTTGTCCCTCCGGTGGCTTTAAGAACCCCTTATATGCTGTTGACACCCACATTTACAGCTCCAGCCCCCCTCAGGCCTGAGGTCACCATGTCCCAAACTGAACTTCTGATCTGGCCCCTTGGCCAGTTCTATCCGCAGCCTTCTTCCATCCTGGTTAATGGCAACTCCCTTCTTCTAAGTGCTGGGGCCAAACCCTCAGGCTGGTTCTTTCTAGCACAGCCACATCCTCTTCAGTAGGAACTCCACCTTGAAATATGCCAGACCCCACACCATGTCCCATGTCCCTGGCTACAGCCCCCAGTCTCATATCCCTGGCTCATATCACTGTGATGGCCTCTCCACCTGCCTGCCTGCTTCTGCCGTTGCCCCCTCCAGGGAGTCCTCCACACAGCAGCCAGCGAGCTCTCTTACATGTGACTCATTCATATCCCTCTTGGCTGTCTGAAGACCATGCCTCCCAGTTTATGCATGTCAGTGGTTCCAGTGGCCATCATGGGCCTGTGGTCTCTCTGTCCTCATTTCCTACAACTCTTCCCACTGGGCACTCCATTCTAACTATTCTGGCTCCTCACTGTTCCGCATGCATGCTAGCATACTCTCGCCGCAGGGCCTTTGCACAGGCTGTCCCTGCTGCTTGGAAGTAGTTTCTCCCAGAGATCCACATGGCTCACTGTTCTGATTCCTCAAGAGTTTATTTATTTGTTACCCTTTGTGACACTCAGACCACTCTCACCCTGCTCCTTTCCTCTCCTTGCACTCATCACCCCGAACACTGTCAGACTTTCATTTCACCCATTGAAGCTGGTACTGCCTCATCTTAGTGTCTGTGCCACCTTGCCCCAAGGTGAAAAGGGCATGAAGATTGTCTGAGCCTCTGGATGCTCCGGAGGTGGCTCCTGCCAATCCTGCATGACAGATGGAGGGGCGGGGGGCACTGGATCAGTGTGATCACTTACAAAGCGGAAAGGAGGTGAGCAGGCATTTAGGAGGAGAGGCGGTGGGGCCCAGGGTGCCTGGCAGTGTCAGAGCCTGAGCCCCTGTGGAAAAGGGATGCATTATGCACGTGTATGTGTGATGTGCACGTGCTCACTCCGTTGCAGACACTTAGCCTGTGTAGTGAGCTCCTGGAGGAAGTGGCTGTGCCTTGCCCCTCTATAGATTAGTAAATGGGGTGGTGGGGTTTTGGGGGGGAACAGCAGAATGGTGTGATGGGAGTAGTTTGGGACTTGGTTCTAATCCTGGAATGATCCCTCTGAGTCTTAGTTTTCTCATCTGTAAAATGGGGACAATGATATCAATGTCATAGAAAGATTATGGAGGATTAAATAAAACTAATGCCCTGTGACAATCCCTGGCCTGTGGGAATTTTCTAATAAGTCCCCTCCCCTCTTCCTTCCACTGCACACTTCCTGCAGTGTCCAGCAGAATGGCGTGCTCTCCCAGCTCTTCCTGGATAATGTTCTCAGCAGATGCTGTTTAATTCTCATAACATCTGGTTTAGAAAGGCAGAGGGCTGGAGATTACTTCTTAAGGACACTCCCTCTGAGGTGTCAGATTGTTACTTGATTACTCTGTACCTCAGTTTCTCCACTTGTGAATCAGGGGTCATGCTAGCGATGCTGGCTGGCTTCTTCGTAGGGAGTCCTAGGATAATGCAAGATAACAGATGGAAAGTGGTTAGCATTTAAAAAGGACATCATGCTCAACCTCACTGGTAGTTAGGGAAATGCAAATGAAAGCCACAATGCCTTACCGTTTTTCATGCATTTTATTGGCAGCCGTTTAAGAGGGGGATCACCTCCAGGTGAGCATAGAGGCCCTCTCAGACTCTTCAGGAGGGAGTGGGACTTGCCTCAACCTTTTCGAAAGGTAACATAGCAACATCAAATAGGCTCCATTCAATAGAGGTTTACATGCAAGCTCTTTGTTGTATCTAACCGACCCAGTAATCCCATTGTGAGAGAGCCAGGTTTGAGAGCCTCCAGGTCCCTGGGTACCACGGTTATCAGGATGCTCACTGTGAAGTTATATAAATGTCCAGTCACTGCACTGTACACCCAAAACTAATATTCTGTATGTTAGCTGTGATTGAAAAATAAAAATTGTTTTAAATGTTAATAAATAAAAACCAAAGCCTCCTTTCAATGAAAAAGTTAGAAGAGAAAGAGCGATCCAAGTCTTAGTGCGGTTCTATGCAGAGATATGCACTGTGGCACTGTCTATGGTGGCAGGAACCTGGAAACCTCCAAATGCCCGATAGTAGGCGATGTGTCTAGTGCGATACATCACACTGTGAACTATTATTTAGCTCTTAAAAGAAGGAGACAGACGCTCTGACTGTGCTTCTCAGTAGTCAGAGCACCGACCTGTGCACTGAAGGGTTTCAGGTTCAAATCCCAGTCAAGGGCATGTACCTGGGTTGCTGATTCTCTCCTCCTGCCCTCAGATCAGGGTACATGCGTGAGGCAACGAGTTGACGTATCTCTCTCACATTGATGTTTCTCTCTCTCTTTCTCTCTTTCCCTCCATCTCTTCTTTCTTCCCTCCCTCCCTTTTGCTCTCTCCAGAAAAGCAATGTAAAAAATATTCTCAGGTGAAGATATCAACAAAAAAAAGAAGGAGGTAGATATAGCAATGTTGACTTGGAGGGTTTTCTGTGAAATTTATGACATGAGAAAAGCAAGTTGCTTTTGTGCATGTTGAGTCCATTATTCTAAAGCTGAACAGCAACCACACTACTCTGGACACATGTGTAATTGAACACACTTGCCTGGGTGCACAGCAAGGCCTGGGAGGAAGCATGCCAGGCCCAATCAGTCATGTTTGGCTCACAAAAATGGAATTATTTGTTAACATTTAAAAATTGAATTCATCTAAAAAGCCAAATATCCAGCTGCTACTTCTGACAGAGCATGGAATGGCCACTGGCCCCAACCACCTTCCCCAACCCAAAGTCTCCCTCATAAATAATCCCTACCTGGCCCCTGTAGATTGCAGTTTGCACCCTGGGATAGGCTGTTGACATTCGGAAACTCACGGGAGTGGGGTGGAAGCAGGAATGCAAAGATATAATGGGAGCATTTGACTTTATATAAATACCAGAGGCCCAGTGCATGGAATTCATGCATGGCAGGGGGGATGTCCCTCACCCCAGCCTACACCCTCTCCAATCTGAGACATCCCTCTCACAATCCAAGACTGCTAGCTCCCAGCTACTCGTCTGCCTGCCTTCCTGATTGCCCCTAACTGCTTCTGTCTGCCAGCCTGATCACCCCCTAACCACTCCCCTGCCAGCCTGATTGATGCCTAACTGCTCTCCTGCCAGCTTGATTGCCCCTAACTGCCCTCCCCTGAAGGGCTGTTCACCTCTAACTGCCCTCCCCTGAAGACCTGGTCACTCCCAACTTCCCTCCTCTGCTGGCCTGGTCACCCCTAACTGCCTTCTCCTGCAGGCTTGATTGCCCCCAACTACCCTCCCTTGAAGGCCTGGTCCCTCCCAACTGCCCACCCCTGCTGGCCTGATAGCCCCCAACTTCCCTCCCCTGTAGACCTGGTCCCTCCCAACTGCCCTCCCCTCTGGCCATCTTGTAATGGCCATCTTATGTCCATCTTGTGTGTTGGAGTGATGGTCAATCTGCATATTACTCTTTTATTAGATAGGATAGAGGCCTGGTGCACAGATGAGGGCCAGCTGGTATGCCCTGAAGGGTGTCCCAGATCTGGGTGGAGGTTTCCTTGGGGCGTGGGGCAGCCTGGACAAGGGGCCTGAGGTGTTTGTAGGCTAGCCATGCACCCCACCCCCAGCGGTGGCCCTGGTATCTGGGATTTATTTATCTTCTATAATTGAAACTTTATAGTCTTGAGCGGAGGCCAGGCAGGCCAGGGCGTGGGGCCAGCTGTGGGGTTTTGGAAAGCTTGGCTTCCTCCATCGCCAGGGGCAACACAAGCCTCCTGCTCTCTCCAGCTCTGTGGCTGTCGCCATATTTGTTGGGTTAATTTGCATACTTGCTCCTGATTGGCTTGTGGGTGTGGCTTGTGGGTGTGCTCCCTGCAGGATGTGCTCCCTGCAGGATGCTGTGCGGGCCTTTGGTTAGGCCCTGCAGGGGTTACAGAGGTGCTGGGCCAGGTTCCTGCACTAGCAGGGCTGACAGTTGAGAGGAGGCAGAAGTACTAGCTGAGGAGCGTGGGCCCCTCCCCATGTTAGAGCTGTTCTCCTGGGAGGCCTGTTCCTGAGCCTCTGAGGGGTGGGGAGGAGCACCCCCCCCCCCACCGCCACTCTTGGACATGGGACCTGTCTGGCTGAGCCTGTGGTAGGAGGGCCCCAGATCTCTCTGGTGCTTCGCTCTGAGCCCCAAGTTTCAGCTCCAGCTTCCCACAGACTCCTATGAGGCCCTGGGCAGGTCAGCTCTCCACCCTGTGCCTTTTTGGACCCCATAACTTGCTGCCCCCTTTCATAACTACTGTTTTGGGGTATTATGGTGCATATTTAGAAAACTACACGCAACATGAAAAAACATGCTTGCCAGGCTCTTGGCTGGAGAGAGGCGGGGCAGTGGGCCTGACAAGCCACTTGTAGGCGCCTGTCTTCCTGCCCAGCGCCCACCTCCTAGCCTGCCTCCAAACTAACCAGGCTCTGTCACTCACCCGGAGGATGGAGGTGGCAGCTCCTCCTTCCACCCACTGAGCCCAGGACATGACAGGATACCACACTTGTGCCCCATGCTGAGCTTCACCCCTGGCTGAGCAGCCACTCCCCCCAAAAGCACTCTCAGGCCGCCATGTTATACCCAGGGTTGGACGATGATAAAATCAATGCTGCAGATTCACTCTTCTTTTCTGAGTCCCCACTCTTGCCCCTGTCCCTGCACCCATTTGCATTGAGTCCCTCTTTCCCCTTCTCCCTGGAGCTGCAGGGGTGGGAGGTGCTACAGGGCCTTGAAGAACGGGCCCCCACCACTAGGCCACTTGTCATGCTCACCTTCTTTGTGTCCCCAGGAGCCATGAGGTGCCACGTTGCCACCAGCTGCCACGTGGTGTGGCTGTTTGTGCTGATCTCTGGATGCTGGGGTAAGTTTAATCCTTTCCCCCACACCAGGCATGGGAAACCAGGCTGCAGGGTGTGGGGGTGGCGGTGGGGTTGGCACTCTGGGCAGGAATTGGGAGGGGGCTGCTCTGGGACTCCAGAGATCCCGCCCTGCTGTGTGACTGGGTACACACTTCCCTCCCTGGGCCTGGGTTGCTCTGCAGCACTCACAGGGCTGAAAATACCCACCCCCAGGGCCTGAGCCCCTGGAGGCAGTGGGAGGAGCCTTGAGAGATACTTGAGCTCTAAGGGAAGAAGGCATCTGTGACCCTGAACCATCCTTCTTCTGGGGCACAGGGCTGGCCAGTCTATTCAGTTTTCCAGCTGTCCTTTGAGCACCTACTGTGTGTGTCACCTTTGCCCAACTCTGGGGTGTGGAAGGACAACTCGTTCTCAAGGAATTCAGAGACTAGCGGGTTTACTAGACAACGCTAGGATTTGCTCTGATGCAGGTGAAGAGAGTGGTAATAAAGGACAGAGAAGCCCGTCTGAAGGAAAGATTAATCCGGCCTGTGGGGATAGGAGACACCCAGCCAGTGGGAGACACTTACTCTGTGCTTTAAGGACTGAGAGAGTTTTAAAATAGGGGAGCAGGAAAAAGGGACTCCTGCAGGTGGGGACCAAAGGCATGGAGGTGAGGGCCCTCTTCTCTCTGTCAGGAGGACCAGCCCTCCTTCCCCTCTTCCCCGGGGCAGGGCCAGCGCTAGTGCCCACCGAGGAAGCAGGAGAGGCCAGGGCATTAGCCTGTCCTGGCCCCCGGATCAAACAGCTCTGGTCTGATCTAAAGGAAGGCCAGGACAGCAGGCACCACTGGCACTGTGTCCCTGGGGGCCAGCGTGTCCCTGGGGAAGACCTGTGGGCACGGTATGCCTGGCGACAGGCAAACACATTCCTGAGGGAGGCCAACTCCTTCTCCCACTCCAGGGAGCCCGGTGCCTCAGGAGGAAGCCACAGCCTCAAGCTTGTTGAGGTGACACTGGCATCCCGATGCCTGGAAGTCCCTTGACTGTCCCCTTTCCTGGCCTCCGTGCTTAGAGGAATCTCTGCTGGAATGCTTCTGAGATGAAGAGCTCACTCCCATCCAGGGGAGACCTTATTGGAGGGTACCCTCTGGGTTTGCTAGAAGGTGGCAGTCAGGACCCTTTCCTCAGCCTCCTGTGACCTTGGACACTCAGGCCCTCCCCCCAATATAGATGTAAAAATGAAACAGGTGCTGAGTGCCCAGCCGCTGTCCTCAGTCGACGTGGCTGTGTCCCTGAGCACCTGATGCACCTGCAGTGAGCCAGATGGAGCAGCACAGAGCCAGGACTCCTGGGTCCCACCCACTGCTCCCAGGGTCCCCGTGGGCAGACTTCTCAGCATCTCTGTAAAACAGGAAGGGCAGTAGTACTTTGCTCCTTGGTTGTAAAATGATCAGAGGAGTTAACATGCACATCCAGCACTCAGAGGGATGCCTGGCACGTATTCTCTGCTAGGTAAGCGAGAGCTCTTTCGTTATCAGTATCTTTTCCTAAGGGGAGCGAATGGGACTCAGAAAGCAGAAGTGAAGTAAGCTGCCTGGGGCCACCCAACAATTCTGTGGCAAAACCAGGCAGCCTGTGGTCTAGCCTACCTGGCATCATGGGCACAGCCCTTTGTCCTGCCCCACCTGAAACAGCCAGGGTTCCTTCTGCATGGGCCGTGGCTGACCTTAGGGACCGAAGGGCACCATCTTCTCATCGTGCCCTTCTGATACCTGCTCCCAACCCTGAGCACTCACCTTGTCTCCCAGACTACACCCCAGGGCCTCTCCTTTGTTCCCAGCTGACCCCACAGCCTGGCTGATTTCTTCTCCCATCCCTGGTGGTCAGTGGTGGGTCAGGCTCAGGGACAGATGCCCCTAGACGTCAACCTCCCTTGTCAGCCTGTCACCTTCTTACCCTTCTCTCCTCTGGCCTGTGTGCTCCCAGGCACTTCTTGTTCTGCACCTGGGGCCTGTAGGGAAGGCCAGAGCAAAGGCCTGAACAGGCCTCCTTGCCCACCTTGCTGACTGAGCCAGTGAGCATCACTGCATGGCTGGGTCACAAAGGCAGTCCCCAGGCACTGGGGCTGAGGGCCCCTAATGTGGGGCTGCAGGCTCCTCACCTGACATCAGCATACATGCCCCTCACATTCCCACTTCCCAGAGGCCTCAAAGCTCCCGAGGCAGTGGTTTTGCCTTGGGAGGACAGCCTTCGGGCCTTAAAAGTGGTCTTTAAGAACAAGCAACCTGTCAGCACGCCCCTTTCCCCCCCTGCCCCCGTAGTCCCCTCCCAGTCCCCAGGTGCCATGCTGGCAGCTCAGGGCCACCCGCCAGGCCTCCGAGGGTGGCCGGCCTACTCCAAGAACACAGGCCCTGCTTCGTATGTGGCAGACGATGCATGTCCCCTGTGCTCTGCCCAGCTGCTTGTGCAGAGCTAACAGCGGCTGATTATCGGCAGGTCCTGTAAGATCAAATTTAAAAATGAACGATGCGGCTGCAGGCGATTTTTTCCTCGTTGGCTCCCCTCCCCCACCCGCCCAAGCCTGCCCCTGAATTCTCTGGGCACCCCTGAGCTTTCTACCTTTGCTCAGTCCATGGCCCCCAGCAGGGATCAAAAGCATTCCCGCTGGCTGAGCAGGCAGCCCTATTATTTATACCAATATTAATAATAGCTACCATTTATCGAGTGCTTGCTGTGTGCTGGGGTATGGCACTAAGCGCTTTATGTATGTAATCTCATTTAATCCTCAGGATAGCCATGATGTAAGTACTATTATTATCACTCTTTTATGTGTGCGTAAACTGAGGCATGGGACAGAGGCTCAGGGAGACAGGAGGGGGAGGGGCTCCCTTGATTTCAGCCTTGAAAGTGGGTCTCAGGGTTCTTGAGCCTGGCCCAAGCTCTGAGGGAGCCCAGGTCAACAGAGGTGAGAGAGAGAGGGCTGCACTCCTCCTACATCCACTCCTCCTACATCCACTCCTCCTACATCTTGGGCATCCAAGAGCTGCTATGCAGGTGCTGTAATGCAGGTGCTGCACAGCGTGGGCCCCTGAGAAGGATCAGCTCCCCAGTTGGCAGAGGCCGAGGGAAGTGCCCTCACCTGTCTCCTGGCTGTTTTCCAACACCAACACCCAGTTCTCTGCACACCCACCGAGGGTCTAAACATTTAATTCTGACACCAACTACCTGACATCCTTCCACAGATTTAAGGTTCAGGGGCCTATCACAAGTCCCAGGCCCCCAACTTTTGACCAACTGGCTCTAAATCGGAGTTTCCCATGACCCTTCCTTGGGTTCAGTCCACCAGGATGACACACAGATTTCAGAGAAACACCCCATTCCCATTTCCTGGTTTACTATAAAGGGCGCAGCTCAGGAGCCCCAGGTGGAAGAGATGCACAGGGCAAGGTTCGGAGATCCGTGCGCCCTCAGGCGCTGCCACCTTGGCACATGCTTGTGTCCAGCCAGTCTTTCTGGTGACCAGCCCCATCTTGGGGCTACCCAGACGCTCCAGCCCAAGTCACCTCAATGGCCCAAGCTCAGCTATGGTCAAAGGACTGCCTTATGACTAACAGAAGACATTCCTGTCTCTCCGGAACTTCCAAGGGTTTGGGGAATCTGTGCCAGAAACTAGGACAGACACCAAGTATATTTCTTATGGTGCCACCTGCGGAAGGCCATGAGAAGGGGCTTGGGACAGGGGAAGCCAGCCTCAGGGAGTTTCTGTGGGGGGACTGGTGGTATGGGGCTCTCTGTGGATGTGAAATTCCTCAGCACATGCAGTTCCACGCTGACCCCTTCCTGTACTAGCCCCACTCGGAGGTGTCACAGACTCATACAGGCTTAACTGCCCAGGGTTCCCATGAGGGCTGCAGCTTACTAACTGCATGACTCTGGGCTAGTTCATACATATCCCCTCTAAGCCTCATTTCCACAACAGAAAAATGGGACTATGATGGTACCCACCATACCATGAGGACTGATGGAGACGATATAAGTGACTGGTACAGAGATTGGGGTTCAGAGATGGCAGCCATCATCATCATCATCATCATCATCATCATCATCATCATCGCTACTACTACTGTTATTGTTGCTGTCATCATTTACAGAGGGCCTTCTGGATGCCAAGCCCTTTTCTGGACACCAGGGTTATGGCAGTCAGCAAAGCAGACTGTCCTTGTCCTTGCCAGCTCACATCCCATCTGGAGCCGGGCTGCCCACTGGAAATACAATGCGAGTTATGTGTGTGACTTAACATTTTCTAGGAGCTTCCTTAGAAAAGAAACAGGTGAAATTCATTTTAATAATATATCTTAACCCAATATATCCATAATGCTATCAGTTCAACACGTAATCAATATGGAAGATGAATGAGGTATTTCACACTCACTTTTCTTACAAAGTCTTTGAAATTCTGTGTGTATTTTACACTTCAGCACAGCTCACGGTGGACCAGGGCTCAGTAGCCACCCGTAGCTGGTGGCCTCGCTGAGTCCATTTGCCCTGAAGGCGGCCATGGCAGGGGACAGATGCAGTGCCCACTGCAGCCCAGCCCCTCTGTGTCCCCTTGGAGAATGCATGAAGCATGCAGGTGGGTCCTTGACTGACGCTCTTGTCCTCTGACTTCCAGGCCAGGTGAACCGGCTGCCCTTCTTTATCAACCACTTCTTTGAGACGTACCTGCTGATCAGTGAGGACACGCCTGTGGGTGAGTTGACACAGGGCTGGTGGGCATCTGGGTGGCATGAGGTGGGCTCCTTTCCCACAAGTGAAGATGATCTTAGAGACTGAGACCATCTTCCACCCACTCTTGGAACCTCTTCCAGGGCATCCCTGGTGGGTTTTCATACAGCTTCTGCCTGGGGCACTCAGCACTTCCCATGGTGGACCATTCCCACAGAGGGGAATTCTAAGTACCAGAGAGGCTATCATACTGAGCCCAAGTTGCTTAACTTTCTCTTCTGCATAAGTTTTCTCCTACAAAATGGTTGTTTTCCTCTTTCTTGTGAAAATTCGAAGAGGGAAGCTGTTGCAAACTTTGTTTTATAGCCTTTTGAACTTTTCTGGGATTACTGTATTTCCTGCATTGAGTATGCCTGTTTTTTGTCTTTAGAAAAAAATGAACTATTTAGGAGGTGTTCACCCCTTGCCCTCTCCAAACTCCCTCCCCCAGCTTGTCACCTCATCACTCTGCTCTGTCCTCATGGGCCCCCACCAGAGGCCCTGGCTCCGAGACCTGTAGCTGCGTGCACAGCCCCATGGCCTTAGTTCAGCTCTGGGGACCCAGAAGTCTCTCAGGAAATGGGAGTTGAATGGAATGAACTGTCTTGCAGCTGTTCTGACGGGCAGGCAGTCTTTGCTGTGCACATTGTGAGCATTGTGCAAACAACAGTGCCTGGAAAGGTCCCGCCCACCTCCACACACCCTCTCCTCCGTCCTCTCGTTCTCATGGGTGTCATTTAAGGGCAAGTGGCTGTCACTCGGGGCTCCTTATGCGGTGGGGCTGTGTACCAGGAGCGGTGTGCTTCAGGGGCAGCGTGGCCCATCCTTTGGCGCATCACTTGTACTTAGAAACAAAGCAGGTGACTTGGAGAGTGTTAAGGTATTTACCTAATAGGTAATTTAAAACACTTTTTATACAAAACCAAATGCAGATGCTTGAAATGGGGAGCCTTAGGGAGCTCCAGACTTCCCCTGTGTCTGTGGGGGCGTGCGCACATCCCCTGAAGAGGCCTCTCCTTCCCCTCTCCCTGAGGGAGCTTTGCTGCAGGTGGGTGCTGGGCACAGCAGGTGTGCTTCCGACCGCTGTGGGGATGATCCTACGGCCCAGTAACGGTTTATTTCTAGGGTCTGGGCCGGGGTGGGGCTCTGAGGTCAGTCCTTTGGTGACTAGCAGCCCCTGTGGATCAGCACTGTCAGGCTGAGTTAGGGGACTCAGGTTTGGGGATCTGGGTGTTTGAAGGGCTACCTAAGAAAGTGGTTGCCTGCCTCTCTGGAATGTTCTTCCAGAGGCTTTGCCCACCTTCTGGGGCTGGAGAAGGTTCCTGCCAGCCTCTTGGAGACCTTGTTGAGCTGTTCCCTCCCCTCTGGCATGGATTGGGGATGTCTGTGGGCTCCTGGATTCATCTGTGGCTCCTCTCTCACTCAGGCCTGGCAGGAGTAGGCTCCCAGCACACGTGTGTAGGTAGCCAAGTGAATGTGAGCAGCATTTGTCACTGTAGGGGCTCTCCTATTTTCGGTTCATTTATCAGTTCATCAGCTAGATGGGCGCCTGCTCTGGGCCAGGCCTGGGTGCCATGGATTCAGAGAGGGCGAAAGAAATCATGGGCAATAGAGTATCTGGTTAAGTGTCAGTGCATGATTGAAGGAGGAGGGGTCGTGTCTCAGGAGTAGGGCAGAGGCGGGAGGCTGCAGAAGAGGTATTTGGGAGGTGGTGACAGTTGAGCAGAGTTCTGAAAGAGTCCCTTCTCATTCCTTCACACACGATTTCCTGTGGCTGGTTTTCTGAAGTGTATTTTTTTAACCTCATCCTCCTGGAGAGCCCTTTGTTGTGGAGAGGATACAGTATACTTGGGACAGGTGGGCCACTGAGGCAGCAGTGGGCCAGCCACTAACCGACCAGAGCTGCTGGCCAGGGGAGGTGAAGGCCCCTCTCAGGCGAGGTGTGCCAGCTTCATCACCTTGTCTGTGACTCCACATTGCCCTGCTCAGGCCTGAAGGCGGGGTCCTCAGAGGCCCGTGGTGCAGGGAAGGTGAGGGGTGCGGTGGGGTGGACATTGTTTGGCCAGCGCTGACAGTGACGAGGAAGTCCCAGCAGGCCCTGATCTAGCACCTTTGACTCTGGCTCCGGGTCATCTTCTGCAAATGCTGGCATCCATCGGCCTCCAGGAGCGACTCCCAGGACTCAGCCCGATGAGGCTACACTTGGCAGTGGCGGCAGGGTGTCTGTCTGTTCAGGGGGTGCAGGGGTTTGATCGTGACTCTAGGGAGTTGTAGGAGAGAGAGAGGACTCAGTGAGCTGGAACCAGCTCTGCTCATCTCTCTGGGCAGGAGCTGGGTCCTGAGCTGACCCAGCACCCTCCTGGCCCCCTCCCTTCTTTTTATATCAGCAGAGGGCAGCACAGCTCTGGCCTGAAAGTCAGGAGCCTGGTTTCTGTTCCTTGCTGTGTGGCCTTGAGCACAGCACTGCCCCTCTCTGGGCCTCTGCCTTCCCATCTCCCCAGTGAGAAGGCACTGAAATGATGGACCCATTGGTCTTTGTCTTGGCAGCCCAGCGGGCCCCAAATGTCTCTGGGTCCTTAGATGAGTCAGGCCTGGAGAAGTCCACCGAGTGCTGTCACCTTCACGGATGGCCTTGGGCCATTCATAGGGTGGATGTGGACGCAAGTGGACGTGGCAGGGTGCAGGCCTCTGACCAGCAGTGGCCAGGGTGAGAGTGAAGGTTGAAACATCTTGTCCAGGAGACTGGCCTGCCATGCGGAATGGGGTGGCCTAGAGACACGACTTTGAGATTTGGCTCTCACTAATCCTTTGCTGTAGGAAGCTCAGTGTTCCAATCTGCAGAATGGGGATGGAGTAGCCCCATGTCTGGATTGTGGTTGTCTTTACAGATGATACTGTTAACTCCAAAGTCTCCGCACCTGGAAGATTTTGTGGTTATGGAAAGGCGAGGCTGTGTGTGGCCAGGGATGGCTGGATGGGCTGCCCTGCCAGCCACGGGCTTGCAGGGGGGACAGACAAGCACATGGATGAGCTGGGTCCAGTGGGGTCGTCAATACCAATGGCCAGAGGCATAGCCCACGCCAGTCAGAAAATGTGAGCTCACAGGAGGAGGAGGTCAGTGCTGTGGGCAGGCCAGACTCCCAGTTCTGAGGCTGATCATCCCATTCTGCCTGGACACCCAGTGGTGGGGAGTCATCATCATACAGGGCAGCTCCTTTTTGTGGGTTAGTTCTGAGAACAAAAAGTTCTTCATTTTTTTTTTAATTAATTTTTATTAATTTTTTATACATATCTCCCCATTGCCCCCCTCCCTCCCAGGCGTACCCCGACCCCCCAGTGTCTGTGATCATTGGTTATGTTTATAAGCATGCATACAAGTCCTTTGATTGATCATTTACCTCACCTAACTTTAATCTTTCTGCTATAATTTCACAGTCTGTTTGATGCTTTATGATTTTTGTCCTCCTGAGAATTATCAGTCTACTCCCTTTCTGTGCTCCTGATTCTATTATATTCACCAGTTTATTCTGTTGATCGGATTTTTAATTCACTTAATTTTTAGATTCACTTGTTGACAGATGTGTATTTGTTGTTCATAATTTTTTGTCTTTTACATTTTTCTTCTTCCTCTTCTAAAAGGGTACCTTTCAGCATTTCATATAATACTGGTTTGGAGTTGATGAACTCCTTTAGCTTTTTCTTCTCTGTGAAGGTCTTTATCTGCCCTTCAATTCTGAATGATAGCTTTGCTGGATAGATTATTCTTGGTTGTAGGTTCTTGTTGTTCATCACGTTGAATATTTCTTGCCACTCCCGTCTGGCCTGCATCGTTTCTGTTGAGAAATCAGCTGACAGTCGTATGGGTGCTCCCTTGTAGGTAATAAACTGTTTTTCTCTTGCTGCTTTTAATATTCTCTCTTTCTCTTTTGCTCTTGGCATTTTAATTATGATGTGTCTTGGTGTAGTCCTCTTTGGGTTCCTTTTCTTTGGGGTTCTGTGTGCTTCCTGGACTTGTAAGTCTATTTCTTTTATCAGATGTGGGAAGTTTTCAGTCATTATTTCTTTAAACAGGTTTTCAGTATCTTGCTCTCTCTCTTCTTCTGGCACCCCCACAATTCTGATGTTGGTACGCTTGAAGCTGTCCCAGAGGCTCCTTACATTATCTTCACATTTTTGGATTCTTTTCTCTTCTTGCTTTTCCAGTTGAATGTTTTCTGCTTCTTTATATTTCAAATTTTTGACTTGATCCTTGCCTTTCTCTAGTCTGCTGTTAGTACTCTGCATAATAGTTTTTATTTCAGTCAGTGTATTTATCATCTCCTCTTGGGTCTCACTAAATTTATCCATCTTTTCTAGCATATTCTTGCAAAACCTTATAAGCGTGGTTTTGAACTCTATATCCAGTCGTTTTTTTTCCTCCATTTCTTTTGCTTGTAATCCCTTCCCTTGTCTCGGCATTTTCACTGTGCCGGGGAAACTTCTGTGCTGGAATCAGCCGCAGAAGCCTCGGTTGAGCTTGGGAGGGGTGGAGTCTCAGGGCTTAAGGGACCGCCTTGCCTTCCAGTTGGCCCCGCCCTCCACGGCCCCTGAGTCTCACGTGACTGGGTAATGGCTGGAGTGGTCCTTGTGCGCTCGCGCACCCGCAGCGCCTCTAACCGCTGCCTTTCCGGCTCCCCTGCGAACCAGGACCACACGAGTCTAGGTCCCCAGGGTTTCGCCCAAAACAGGGGCTCAGTGGACTCAGAAGTGGCACAGTTCAGAGGGTCTGTCTCCCGCCCACTCGCGAAAGCCAGCGGCACAATCAGCAATCCGTCCTCCGCGTGGTGCCGTGCGTGACCAGACCTCCGATCCTTTGCAACTCCCCTAAATTTCCGTGCACTTCTCCCTTTTCACAGTCCAAACTCCCCCCGTATGAGTCTCGGCTGGATCTGGGGTTTAGTGTCGTAAGATAAGGGGTTCAATGCCGTTGGGAGTCTCCGTTTCCCTCCCGCCAGAGAAAGCCAGCCAGGTACTCCGGCACCCGCTCTCTCAGCGCGCGTCTCCGTACCTCAGCTTTTTGCAGCTCCTCTGGGCCTCTGTGAGCCCCTCTCTTTCCCTCTAGTTGTAGAACTTCCACTCAGCCAGCTTTCCTGTGGTTCTGGATGATGTCCGTTCTGTCTTTTAGTTGTAGTTTTGAAATTGTTGTGCGAGGCAGCACTATAGGTGTTTACCTATGCCGCCATCTTGGATTTCCAAAAGTTCTTCTTGATACTCATATGAAACCTGTCTCCCTGGCACTCCTGCCCATTGAATGACCACTGATGCCTTCCAGAAAAATAACAACTGAATATGTGATATACAATATATATGTGGAACATATCCTACATAATAAAACCCTAACATGCAAATCGACCCAATGGCAAAATAACCAGTCGTTATGACGTGCACTGACTACCAGGGGGCAGATGCTCAACACAGGAGGAGCTGCCCCCTGGGGGTCAGTGTGCTCCCACAGGGGGAACACCGCTCAGCCAGAAGCTGGGCTCACAGCTGGCGAGCTCAGTGGTGGTGGCAGGAGCCTCTTCCACCTCTGCGGCAGTGCTAACAATCCCTGGGGAGAATGTCCGACTGCTGGCCCTGAGGGGTTCCGGACTGTGATAGGGTGCAGGCTGGGCTAAGCTCCCCCCCCCGTCTCAGTGCACAAATGTTGTGCACCAAGCCTCTAGTAGTATTACAATGATGATTACTGAGTGCTCAAGGCAGTGTCCTCAGTGTTGTAATTAGTTCATTTTTAAGATTCTTTTTACGAATCAGAGTAGAGTTTGGCTGCATCAGTTTGTAGTTTCTGTGACTGCTCTTCTGGGTTAAAGAACAGGACGTCCATCCTGCCAGTGGGCTGTGGCCCGGTGCCCAGGAGCGGAATGGGAGGGCACAGCGCGGCCATCTGAAACCCTTGCAGAGGCTGCTTGTTCTGTTACTATCTCCTCACCTATCTCAGGTTCCAATTCCCTCTGCGTGATGTTCTTTCAGAAGACCATCTCCCAGCCAGAGGAGACAGCAGCAAAATGAAGTCATTAAATAGCTCTGTCCTCCCACCACCCTGGGCTGTTAACATTCAGGGCCCCCTTGTTCCTGGGTATCTTGCTTCAGACCTGCACATCAGTCCTTGGCAGCAGAGCCTGGCTTGGGTGGGGCAGAGCAAGGGCAGATCAAGAACTTGGTGTCTGGTCTGGCTCGTTGGCATTGCCTACACCTTGGCCCTGGCTGTCAGCAGTGAATGGCCACATGGCATCTTTAGGGTGAAAGACAGGTGCTGCAAAGATGCTGCCTCCAGGTTGGCTCCTGATTCTACTCCAGACCCGCCACCAGAATCGCTCAGGTCAGGATTGCCAGTGACCCCTGTGGCTAAGTGCAGTTCTCGGGCCTTGTGATCTGTCAGAGATGATCTTTGTCTCCTCAAGGATGTCACCTCTCTGGCTGTTCCTTCTCGGTCTCCTTGGCTGCAGGGTCCACCTCTCTTGGATTTCTTTGCATTGGCAGGCCTGGGCCCAGCTCCTGTATCTATTCTTCATGTTCTCACTCTCATGTGATCTCTAGTCTCATGGCATTAGGTACGGTCTGTATGCTGATGACACAGGGATGGCTGCCTTCTGCCCGGGCCTCCTCGCAGAGGAGATTCCAGACTCGTGTACTGCTCACCATCTCCACCTGGATGTGTCTAAAGCTGAATCCTGATCCTCCCCCCAGAACACCTGCTACCCCTGCAGCTGTCCCATCTCAGTTAGCGCACCTCTCTCCTTCCAGTTGCTCAGGCCAGAAGCGTGGGGTCATCTCGGACTTTTCCCTTTCTTCCTCACCTCTCCTCTAGTTCATCTGGATGTCCTGTGGCTCCAACTTCAAAATATTTTTAGAACCTTCTCACTTCCCACCCCTAGTGTCCAAGCTTGGTTTACCCAGGCAGCTCCCTGATGGTCTCCGTGGTCTCCCTGTGGCAGCCTGTTCTCACCAGAGCAGCTGAGTGAGCGAGTGGTTCTTTGTAGCCTGGGACAGAGCCTGTCATCAGGTTGGCTCAGCTCCCCCAATCTCTCTCGGAACAAAAGCCAGTGATCCTAAATGGCGTAAAGGCTGTTTGCAGCCCTGGCCCTGCTGCTCTCCCACCTCCCCACTGCCCTCCCCCCTTGGAGCGCTCCCTCCAGCCATGCTGGTCTCCTTGCAGTTCCTTGGGCGGGAGAGGTGGGTTCTGACCTCTCAGCCTTTGCAGGTGCCTCTCCTGCCACTGGAACATGGTGATGAGCCTGTGCTGGGCAGTCAGTCAGAGGCCTCCTTGGAAGCTCTCCAGGCGGGTTCAAGTGTGGCTTCTTCCCCTCTCTGTTAGTCCCAGCTGCAGTGCTGTTGTGACTCTGTTGCTCATCTGTCTCCCCTGTTGCTCTTGAATGCTTTCAGGTGGTCAGGGCCATATCTGTGTCACCAGAGCCCAGGTCCATGTCCTGCTTGCATCTGGGGTTTGGGTGCCTCGGGGATAGGAATAGAGTCTGGAGTTTGTGAGCATGTGGGGAAATCTTTGAGCAAGGGCTGGGGATGGCTCCATGCCTGCTCACCATCCCTCCTGGAGTCTCAGGCCCATCCCTCCTGGAGTCTCAGGCCCATCCCTCCTGGAGTCTCAGGCCAGGTGCTCCCCTCCCAAGGGCGTGTCAGGAGTGAAGTGTTGGTGACAGCAAGGATGGCTGTCCAGAGGGTGGGACCCGGATAACTTGTCCCCCAAACAACACAGGGGTTGTGTTTTTATCACCCCAGCTGCCTGCAGAGTTGCATGTGGCATTTGCTGGAGACCCTCGGGGCGCTGAGCCAGGGAGGGACACAGCAGCAGCATGAAGTTGGCTTGGAGGCACCACCTCACCGAGGAGCCCTCAGAGGGGCCGAGGACTTCTACCTCAGGTGCCACCGATTCTCATGCCTTAGGTCCTGCAGGGGTGGTGTTCCTTGGGACTGGCCACTCAGGTCATTCCTCCTACTCCAGTTCTGCCTGCTCCAGCCAGATGTCTCCCTGGCACCCACCACTCCCCAGAGGCACCCTGCTTTCTGGCCCTGGTGACCCACGCAGCATCCAAGCATCTCATGTGGCCTCACCACTGCCCCTTGCTCGTGCTGGGCCAGGCATGCCCGTGAATTCCTACTCTTCTTTCAGGGCGGAGCTCAGATGCCAGCTGCTCTGCGAGCCCGCAGCCTCCCCACCCCAGTCTGCTCCATGGTTGTCTCTGAAAGCTCTTAGCGAGTTCTCGCTCGCTATCTGTGTATACCTCCTCCTTGGCTGTTCATTTTCATGTATTACTTTTATTAATATCGACATTACAATTAATTATAATTTTCACATTTATATAGAACCTAGGATTATGAGCGATAATGTTAGCGAGTGTTTATTGACGGCCAGCCTCCTGCCGGGGCCTCAGTGAAGCATTTTCAATGCCTGGCCTCCCATGGGCTTCACGGTGACTCTCAGAGGTGTCCTCATCTCCACTGCACAGCTGAGCAGGCTGAGCCTTCGTGCCCTCTGTGCCAAGCACAGTGCTGGGTATAGAGGGGCTCAACAGATGCTGGTCAGATGAGTAGCGAGATGAAGGCAGGAATGAGAGGATGTGGAGGGTGAATGTCTTGCCAATCCTCCTGCCCTTGTTTCCCTCCCTCTGTGCCCCCAAGATTGATGCCCATGGCGCCAGCTTCCCCAGGCAGACCCTCCAGCACTCCCAAAGCTCCTTGAGCCACAATTCAGATGGTAGTGCCCACGCTAATCACCTACACAACTGAATTAGTCTTGTCAGGAGCCATTAAGGCGGGAGCTGGGATTCATTAGGATGGATCGGGCCCAGGTAGCGCCTGGCACTGCTGCCAGTCAGCGCTGATTAATTTCTCTGCAAACCCCATCAATGCCCAGCTGTTTCGTCTGGACCCAGAGAGAGCAATTTTCAGTGGGTTGACCCCGCGTCGGCGGTCTCAGCAGATGGAGGAGCTGTGCCCCTGCGGGCACGTGGACAGCTCCCTGCAGAGGCAGCCCCCATGGAGCACAGAGTGGGAGGCTGGCATGAGTGGCAGGCTGTGTGGGCAGCGAACACTTGGGGATGGCGAGATGTCTGGGCATGGGATTCTGGAGAAGAGGTGGAAGGGATGGGTGAGGGGGAGCCTGGGAGATCTCGGTACCTAGTGTCTTGGAAGGGGCGGTCTCTCCCTCCCTGTGCCTTTCTCTCATTATATCTTTAAAGGGAAGAAAGCATCTCTCAGGAGAGGATGGAGGCTGAGAGTGATTTTCCTCTTAAGCGGACAGTTCCTTAGGACTGACACAGGGGACAGGGGCCCCTGGTACCCCAGAGCAAGGAATTGTAGGGCTAGAGGTGTGTGGATGTGAGGAGCCCAGTGGATCCCAGCATCAGCTGGGTGTGTGCTCCGAGCATGGCTTGGTCTTTTCTGCCAGCCGCCTGCACAGAGGCAATATAGCCCAAGAGCTAATAATAATACAAAAAATAGAGTATGTTAGACATAATAAGTGCAAAGGAGAAATTATCATCTTTTGTTGAAGTTAAGGTCAGTGGGAGACAGGGAAGCTCTAATATTTTTGCACCTCACTTTGACCCAACCATCCCCAAGACTCTTCATAGAGCCTATGATGAACCCCTACAGCCTCCTGTAGGACAATGTGATGACCACTGTCTTTACAGATAAAGAAACTGAGGCCTGAGAGGGGGAGCATGCCCAAGGGCCCCAGCAAATTACTGTTGGATTCCAGACTGAAGCCTGCCCTGAATTCACACACCAGCTACAGAAGGGATTTAAAGGAGCCTGCCCGTGCAGGCTCATGCTGCCTTGGGGCCTGGGGAAGAAGAGCATCTTGGGTTGATGGGGTGAACATTTAGGCCATAGTTTGAAGACAGGGCTCCAGGTGCCTCTCAGCTTTTACAGTCTTAGGGTAGAGTGCTTAAGAAGGGGAAGTAAGGTTAGCCCAGAGGCTCCCTGCTGGACATTCAGGCTGGAGGGGGCATGGTTTTAGAAGAAGGAGGTGATCCAGTATCTGTCCAGATGATCCGATGCTGGGACACAGGGGCTGTGGCCCTAGGTTCTTATCGCCATCACAGAGCAGGCACTTTACTCTTCCTTCTGGGAGGTGGGGTGATGACTCTCAGGATCTCTGGAAGGACCCAGATGCTTCTGTGGCCTTGCCCCCTCTTCCTTCCTCCAGGGCAGCACTGACCCTCACAGCGGGCGACAGGACAGATTAGTGCCCTCTGGCTCTCTTGAGGGATCTTATGGGCTGTAGCCACTCTCAAGATGTGCCTGCCTGGGCCCATGTACAGCCTCAGCTGTGGACTGGCCCTTAACACAGGGGTGGGGGTGTCGGGTGGGTGTTTTGGATGCAGCCATAATAACACTAATGATAACGATGATGTGCCACCTGTCGTGCAGGCAGACTGTTAATGTGTTAGACATTTCACACCTGTGCCTGGCTGTGCTGGGGAGTGGGGTAGGGATGCCTACATGAAAGATCACTGGGAAAATGGCACCCATCTTTCATCATGCACCTACTCTGTGTCTAGCTAAGCTCCTCTTACACATGGCTTCACTGAATCCTAAGAGTAAACCGAGAAAACCAGCCTCGTAACCTCCATTATGCGCTGAGGATGCAGAAGCTCTGAAAGGATAACTTGCGCAGGGTCACACATCTCGGATAGGATGGAAACTGGACTTGAATCTAGTGCCACCTGCCCCCACATCCTGTGCCCATAACCACATCTTGGGGATTCTGTATGGAGCTCATTGCTTTCAAGGAGCCCCAGTTTGGTGTGGAGAACCCCAGGCAAGTGGGAGCATGGGCTACCGAGGACGAAGGAAGGAGTTTGTGCTGGGCACGGGACAGAAGACAGTTCATTATAGAGGTGGCATTGGATGGCCGAGCTCTAATGGGCTGAGGCCACAGGAGAAGCGTTTCAGAAGTGATCGGTAGCGGGGCAGACGATTCGTGTTGTGCTTTGGATGGCAGGAATAGGTTGTTGTGCTTAAAAATAAAAATAATGACAGCAACTGCTTAGTACTTGTGTTTTACTAGTCAGATGGCCTGCAGAATCTCATTGAATCCTTAGCAGCAGTGCTGGGGTGTCTGTTCTGTTATAAGCCCCATGTTACAGGTTTAGAGACAGCAAGCATGCTGCCCAAGCTTCCACAGCTCAGTCAGGATTTGAATTCCAAGAGTTCAAACTCCAGCGTCCACAAACTTACTACCCCACTGTGCTGCTTCACAGGATTGTGTGGGTCTTTCCTTAACCTGCCACCCAGGAAAGGGCCTCAGTGACCACGGGCCACACCGGAGAGGTGCTGGATCCAGGGGCAGCTGTTCCCAGGCTGGGAGCGTGGCCAGCACAGCTTGCCCTGGGAGCAGAGATACTGGGCTGGGCCAGGTGCCCAGGTCCCAGGCCTGGCTCTGTTCCCACATAGCTGTGTGAGCGTGGGCAGGTGGATTTCCCTGCCGGGCCTCGCTTCCTGCGTCACTCAGAAGATGCTAGTCCTTGATGATGTACAGAGTTGGGATTACTATTGAACAATGAATGGGGGGTGGGGGAGGATGGAGAAGAGTGAGAGAGTAACCAGGTTGCTTGCTCTTGGGCTTGCTGGGCCTTTTCCAGTGAGCAGCCGTGAAAGAGGCGGGGGACTTGGCCGGCTGAGCTGTGGCCAGGCAGCAGGCACCTTCTTTAGGGGGGTGGCAGATGAACCTGGCTCAGCTGTGTCCATAGGTGAGGAAGTGCTGAGCTTGCAGCCAACTGGGAACCAGCCGAAGGTGTAATTTACAATTGCTGAAAACCCTCCAGCTGGTTGGGGAGAGGGTGGCAGGCCAAGCCAACTTTGAACTTGTCATCACTCTCCTGCCCTAGTGGTTCTTTACATGGCTCAGGGGACCTGTGAGCCTGACCGACTACAGTTTAGTCCAGAATAGGAGGTCAAATCTTTCTGTCAGCACTTGACCAAGAAAGGATTTGGACACCCAGGAAAGTTGTCCTGGCGTAAGGATCGCCTTGAAGGTCCCCCCATCTGTGCAGAGTACTTTGAACACTGGGAGGGGGAGCACAAGGTCTGGGTCTAACCCCAGCTCTACTACTTACAAGCTGTGTAACCACCAGCAAGTCCCTGGGCCTCTCTGAGCCTCTTTTTCTTCCCCTAGAAATGGGGATGATTGTACTTGTTCAGCTGACTTCATGGAGAGCTTTAGGAATGCGTTTTGGAAACAAAATTGCTGTGCAAACGACAGATATTTTAATAGAACCATTTGTCTTTAAGTGCTTCCTCTTCTGAGAAGCCCTCCATTGCATTTTCAGCAGGTGTGAACTGTATCACCGGCTACTTATCCTCTCTCTGCCGCAGTTTGCTGATTTGGAAGGTGGGCATAATGATCATACTGTGTATACTCATAGTATTTTGGTGGGACTCATAATACTCATAGTATCCTCTATAATAAGGAGCTAATATGCTAATTTGACTGAACAGCAGGACAACTGTCCGGACATCCTTCTGGACGACCATCTGGATGACCTTCCGGATGAAGCTGGGGCTGCAAGGGGCTGCGAGGGCCGAGCCCCTTGCATTAATTTCATGCATTGGACCTCTAGTTATTATATAAGTTAGTTATATAGAACTGTGCTTGGCACTAATAGAAGTTAGCTATTATGTTATCATTGACTAGTACTTTCCAGGAGCAATTTGGGACAGGCATGATGCCCTAAGTCAGGGGTGGGAAACCTTTCTTCTGCCAAGGGCCATTTGGGTACTTATGACATAATTCTCGGGCCATATAGAATTATCTACTTAAAAGTTAGCCTGCTATATTTGGTTGAACATTTAATTAACTCATCCCTAGTGCCTTGGCAGAGCCAGACCAAATGATTTCTCGGGCCTTGTATGGCCCCTGGGCCAGACGTTCCCCACCCCTGCCCTAAGTGACCGAAGCCCGCTGTGTCCACCACATGGATACTTGGCGTGTTTTATGCATTACTCCTCCAAGGGGTATTTTCACTCTTCAGCTAGAAGAGACTAAGTGGCCCCAGGTCCACCTTCCAGCCTGACCAGGAATCCATTGACACAGCTGTCTGACAACAAGTGGTGTAGGCGCTGGTGGGCAGCTCCCTATCTCACCAGGCAGTGAGCACCACCCGCCTAGTAACCGGCCATCCGCCTCCTGCTGCTGCTCCCCATTCATCTGGTCTCCCTAGGGCGCCCAGGAGTCAGCCTGTCCCTTTTCACACGATTGCCACCCAGCGTCTGAAGACAGAGGCCTGCCCCTCATCTGCCTGTCTCTACTCTGGAGGCCCTGGCTCCTGTAGCTACTCCTTGGACTCAGGACAGACTTTGCTCACGTTCTCCCTTCTGGTCACCCTCCGCTGTGCCAGACACAGCACTAAGGCATGCTTGTGTTGCTCCTCTCATCCTCCGGCCCTTCATGAAGGAAGTGGGTACTAAGCTCATTTACTGATGAGAAAACCGAGGCTTAGAGATGTTGCCTCCTGCCAGAGAGCTCCCAGTCATTACTGTGCAGGGATGGGTTCAAGCCTGGGCCTTTCTTCCTCCGTGGCCAACATTGTAGATCAGAAGAGGCAGACAGAGAACCTTGCAGCCCCAGAGCTGGGATGGGGTCCTGACCCACCATCTCTGGCCTCTCTTCTGATGCCTTATTCTGTCTCAATACTACAGTGGATGGAGGGGACAAGACCTCTGAACTCCGGTCCCTCTGCCCCCTTGCCCGTGCCTTAGCTGCCCCCACACTCGATGTCAGGGGCTGCCCGTGGGCCTGCCTTTCCCTGGGCTCTTTGGGCAGCAGGACTCTGGGTGGGGGAGCCCTGGTACTTCCTAGGATTGATTTGTCCTTTGAAGAGGATAATTCAAGATGAATATGCCGGCATCTGGCTGGAGTGAGATGGAGGGATTATTGAGTGTTGAACCTGCTTCGCCGCATCAGCTGCTTTATGAGCTCTCCAGAGAAACCCTATGTTGTGGATAACTCAGCCCTGACAGGCAGGGAGGCGGCGTCTGTCTCCCGCATTCCTGGGCGAGCTGTCTGGGTGCACCTCGCTCACCCCATCTGGGTGTCCAGAACGGCTTCTGGCCTCATTGCAATGAAGGTCATTGTCTCTCCCCAACTTGTTCATCCCACGCTGCCCCAGGTACGGGTAAGGGCAGCGGTTCTCACCTGGTGGGTCCTTGTGCTGGACTCTGGCTCCAGGCTGCCTCGGACAGTCCAGGTAGCAGGGAGGTGAGTGGGCCAGAGCCTTTGGACAAATCTCATTGACCTCTGGCACCCCAGGGGCAGCCCAGCCCAAGCCCCATCGCTAGGGATACGGCCTCAGCAGGCTGCCAGGCTCCTCGGCAGGCCAGAGGGGTCTGTGGTTTGGGGACTCTGTACACCATGGGAGTGTTGCTCTCGTGGAACCAGCCTTGCCTGATGAGGTCAGGGAACAGAGCCCCGCGTGGGGCCCTGGCAGCTCCGTTCAACTCCCGTTCCTCGGCTATTCGTCCTCATCGGGCCCTCCTGTGGCTCCACGGCCTTCCAGGAGCCATCCAGGGTGGGCCAGGCAATAGACCAAGCTGTAAGTCTTCGAGGGCAGAGAGTGTGTCTCAAAGCCTTGTTAAGTGGGGTCGTCTGGGTGTGCAGTAGACCAACAGTGAGCACCGAGAGCCTTCCTTCCTCAGGGTCCCCTGTGGAGCCTGGCAGGAGGCGTGTAACACAGGTGACACACATGCTGTGTGTCATGGTATAACACAGGTGACATGCATGCTGTGTGTCATGGCTTAGCTGTCTGTCCCGATCCAAGAACATGTTCAGCCCTCGCCATGCTGCTTCCTGGCATCCGGAATTGGCTCCTGTGCCTGCGTGTGGCCTCCCTCATCCAAGCCTGCCCAGTTCGAAGCCCTGAGGGTGTCTGCCCTGTGCGCATTGGGCTGGGTCCCCTGGACTTGCCTGGCCATTTTGCAGGCCCCCTGCCTGAGACATCTCCTGTGCTCTCTGCACCTCTGCTGGGGCTCATCCTCGGGGAACACGTGTGTGAATTAAGAGGGAGCCTGAGGAGCACCGAGGCACAGGAGAGCTGGAGGGCTAGGTGCCCAGGTGCCCGGTGCCCAGCATGTTTTGCCCCGAGCCTCACCTTTTGTATTTACAGAGTGGCTGTGCAGCAGTGGACACAATGACTCCTGACGGCCTTCATTAAAAGCTCTGGAGCAGTTTACAATCAATTGTGGAGAAAGGAGCTGCTTCCCTCCTTGGGCACCCCACCCCTGCTTCCAGGGAGTCCTGCCCAAGGAGATGTGGGTCTGGTGGAAGGGTGTTTTAGGGCCTGAGCAGGGAATAAGGGGAGGAGAAGGGGTGAGGGAGGAGGAGGGGGATAGTGTGCTCTGAAGCCAGTGAATCCACTGTCTTTACATTCTACAGGCAGGCCATCTGCCAGCAGCTCTTGGCCGAGCACTCCCAGCTCTGGCCTTGCCCTCACCATGCTGAAGCCTCCACCAGGTCCTTCACCTCTGGGATCCCCAGTTTCCTCATCTGTAAAATGGGTCTGATCCCATGTATTTGCAGAGCTGTTGTGATTTTGGGGTGAAATAATGCATGTGGTGAGCACAGGTGCTCAGTGGCAAGAATGGTATTTCCACTGAAATCGGTTTGACTCAGTGGATAGAGTATCAGCCTGCGGACTGAAAGGTCCCAGGTTTGATTCCGGTCAAGGGCACGGACCTTGGTTGCAGGTGCATCTCCAGTAGGAGATGTGCAGGAGGCAGCTGATCAATGTTTCTCTCTCATCGATGTTTCTACTTCTCTATCCCTCTCCCTTCCTCTCTGTAAAAAACCAATAAAATAGCGGCGGCACCTGCCCCTCTAGGCTGGACCTCTGATCTTGAGAGCTTTGGATCCTGGGGTGAACAACCTCTTCCTGTGCCTGTCGGCCAATTTAGGAGAATTAAGATGTTTAGCAACTGCATTTCTCTCCATCTAAAATGAAAACAGTGTTGTGTGCTGTATGTAGTAAGGCAACCATCCTCAAGGCAGTGGGACATCGCTCGGAGCAAACTGTGTCTCCCCCTTCCCTTCTCAAATCTATTTTCCAACTCTCTCTTGATCCTGTACAAGACAAATAAAACACTGGATACTTTCACTATGAAAAGGATATAATGAAAATAGCTTCATCAACTGTAATGGGGGCAAGGGGTGGGGAGAGAAACGTATATTTTTATAACTTGGATTATCTATTTCACTGACTAGAAACATGTCCACGAGAAAAGTGGCACTGCCTTTTAGTTCCAAAAATAGAAATATCTGAGTCTATTTGAGAAGCAGCAGTAAGGAGGCCATGTTCTGACATTAGACTTGGGGCCTAGACCTGAACCACAGGGCTGTCCCTGCTCTAGCCTGGCACCCTTATCTGGTGAGATGACATGGGCTGTGCATCTGACATCATGTGACATATGCCCAGCACAGAGCCTGGCACACCATCAAGGCTAGTTCTTCCCAGCCTGCCCTTACCTCCTTGGCAACAAAGGTTGCCTTTGCTTTTACAGTTATTTTCCGCCTGGTCCTTTAAAAGAATAATGAGGAATGAAGACAGGGGTCCACCCTTCCTCCCCACCCATTCCTTATCCTCAGAAGGGTCCCTTTCTCAGCCCCCTCTCTCTGGCTCTTACCAGCCAGCTCTCCTGCCATAGTTTCCTTTTTCATAAATCAGGACGTTGATTCTCTTATGACCAACCATCAGTGGGTGTAAAGTTCCCAGGGTGTCCAAGAGCTAGGACTCTTGAGATCAAAAGTGTTTCATGTTAGAACTACTCTGTTTTGCCTGAAGTTTTTCTTCTGTGTTCCTCATTTTCTGGCTCCTTACTTTGGCCAGAGCAGTGTTCTTCCCTCAGCAGATTCAAAACCCAGACCTCTGGGGTTTCTTACGTTGCCACTTCTTTATGAGACATTTGTAGACATAGCCACCTACCACTCTATCTTGGAGGCCTCACTGACATATTTTAATTTAACCAACATATGTTGTATGCACTCTGTGTCAGTACTTACTATAAACTCTTTCAATCCTATAACAATCCCCAGAGGAAGGTGCTCTTATTATCATTCCTACTTTATAGGTGGGGAAACTGAGGCAATAATTGCAGTTACTTGCCCAAGGTCATGCAGCTGGTGAGTAGGATGGAGCTGGGATTTGAACTGGGGTGGTTATCATCAGCAACTAGCCTCTTAAGCAGTGTGTTCTGCTGCTTCCGAATAATAGGATTGGCAGTAGTAATCATGGCTTCTATTTATTGAGCACCTGTGAAGTGCCAGGCACTTTGTACACATTATTACACCAAATCTTTATGACAAACCACCAGGTAGGTACTTATGTCTATGTGTATCAAATAAGGAAACCGAGGCTCAGCGAGAGTAGTTAACTTGCCCACAATCCTAGAAGTGGTATAGAGGGGAGGCAGAACTGAAATCCAGGGCAGCCTGTCAGTGAGTTCCTGCTTGTCCTACTATGTCTCCTAAATGCTCTGGCTCCAGAGACCCACCAGCTATCTGTGATGAGGACTTGTCTTATCCAGAAGCAATTCTGACCAGCCCCACTGTGCCAGAGCCTTTACAGTTCTGGGGGATGCCAAGAGCATGAGGAATAGGAGTGGGGGAGGAGGGTGGAAGAGGAGAGGAGGAGGGCGCTGAGAGTGCAGTTCAGCAGGACCACTTATGGTCAGTTGACTGTTGACCTTGATCTAATGTCCTACGTGCTCTTCACTGGCCAGTTAAAATGAAAACTAATGAAGGGAATAGAAGTTAAAGTGCCTTTCAACCCTGACAATCCTGGATTCAAATCACCTTCCCTCTTGTCCTTCTAACTGTGTCTCATAGAGCTAATAAGAGCGGTCATTGACGGAGGGCCAACTAGATGCCAAGACTACCTGCATCATCTCATTCAATCCTCATCACTGTCCTGGGTGAGGATATTATAATCACATTCCTATTCTTTTCAGATGAGACTCTCCAAGTGGGTGGAAAAGTATAATGCTACATTGTCCAAAACAATAGCTGCGAGCCACGCGTGGCTATTTAAATGTACATTAATTACAATTAGATTTAAAAAAAAATAGAAAACTTCCTTCTTATCCATACTGGCCACATTTCAAGTGCTCGGTAGCCACCTTTGTGGAGTGGCTGCCGTGTTGGACAGCACAGAGCGTATTTCCATGATTGCTCAGTTTTCCAGTGAGCAACCCAGCAGCCTGCCCATAGTCATTGAGCTGGGCAAAAGCAGCCCCGTGGGAACCACTGTTTTTCATGCCTGGCCATTTCCCCCTGGCCCTGATGGCAAAGAATATTCTCTCTAGGCGGCAGCTTACGGTACAAAGAGGCAGCATGACCTACTCAAGGTCGAGAGGCTGGAGTCGATGGGGTAATAGATGCTGAGGCCCTGAGTCATTGAGTGCCACCCAGCTCTCTGGACTCTAGCCGGGCCAGCTCCGAGCCGGGGGCCCGGGGTAGATGGGCGATATTCCCACCTGCGGCCAGGAGCAGCCCTGCCGGTTATGAATTTTTACAGCTGTTTACCTGACGCTGTTCTGTCCAGGAATGAAATAACTCTCCCCACGGCCACTATGAATTCTTTGCTTCCCTGGGACAAAAAAAAACTAGCCCTTGTGATTGGAACATTGTCTGCAGTCTTGTCAGGCAGCGGTGGTGAATGACAGGTGAGAGAAAGCAAACGGCTGAAAGCCATTACCCTCTTACTTCAGTGGACTCGGGAAAATAGTCATAAATTAGTGCCGTGTGCTGAACGAGCAGAGAGGGAAAAAGCACAAAATATAAACACACACACACACACACACACGCACACACAGAAAAGAACACACCTCCTCCCTGAGAAAGTCATAATTTTCCTCCCCAGGGTGGGAGGAGTAGGATGTTCAAAAGGTAATGCCTCTGAAGAGCCTGCACGTCACTGTCATGTCACCCTGCCTTTGCCACACCCCGGAGAGGAGACCAGGCCCTGCAGGACCCATCGGTGGAGCAGGGAGTTAGCACTCCTCCCCCTGCAGGGCCACCTCCTGCAGTGTGTGTTCCTGTGTGAGGCTGTGGGGGTGATGTGTCCTCATGGGGTGATGCCCTATTTATGCATATACCTTTGGTGTATGTGTGTGTGTGTACATGGGGTCACAGACCACCTTGGAGGCTGGAATCAAGCTAAGAGTAAAGGACAACCTGTATGGTGCATGTGCTTTTATTGATGAAAGGACATTGACTCTTCTTAAATTGTGGCTCCAAAATTGTGTTCCTTGTGGAGGATGGAGAAGCAGGTGTGAGAAGGAGCCAGCTCAAGGCAGAATGGCTCAGTAAACCCCTTTGGAGATCCCAGGATTGGGGCTGCTGGGAACAGTCGTCTGATTTCAACAAGTTCAGCTTATATACTCAAAGGTGTGAACTTGAGTGAGGACATTTTGTGGGTGGACAGTGTACAGCAGTGGTCCTCAGACGTTAGCATGCATTTGAGTCCTCGGAGAGGCTTGCTATGACAGATTGCTGGCCCTTCCCCAGAGTTTCTGACTCAGCAGGTCTGGGCAGGGCCTGGGAATGTGCATTTCTCACTAGCTTTCAGGGGATGTTGGTGCTGCTGGTATGAGGACCACACTGGAAAACCACTGATACACACCTTCAACAAAGTCCTTTAATGAATCTCCAGCGCCACAAGCCTGTGTGGCTCAGCAGGAGGTAGTATAGTGTGTGGTTAAGAGCAGGGAGCACACTGCTGGGGTTCAAAGCCTGACTACCACCTGTCACCTATGGGCCCTTGGCAAGTGGCTTAACCTCTCTGTGCTTGGGTTTCCTCATCCATGAGGTGGATGATGGCAATATCAACCACACAGGGTTAGTGTGTGGAAACTTAGTGTTAAAAGCTTAGAATAGTCCTGGCCAGTTTGGATCAGCGGATAGAGCATCAGCCTGTGGACTGAAAGGTCCCACTTTTGATTCTGATCGGATTGCAGGCTCAATCCCCAGAAGGGGGCATGCAAGAGGCAGCTGATCAATGATTTTCTCTCATCATTGATATTTTTATCTTTCCCTCTCCCATCCTTTCTGAGATCAATAAAAATATATCCTATATAATAAAAACCTGATACGCAAATCGATTGAATGGCGGAACTACCAGTGGAATGACATGCACTGACCATCAGGGGGCAGATGCTCAATGCAGGAGCTGTCCCAGCTCTCAGGTCCCAGGCCAGCCAAGGCAGGTGCCAGGAGTGTCTCCCCAATTTCCCCACCAGTCACCCTGCAGAGGGAGGTGACCTGTGGCAGTTGGGTGATGGGTGGCAGGCAGGGCCGGCCAGCGAGTGGGCCAGTGCTGCCCCCTGCCCCCCATCACCCTGCTGGTCACCTCTGCAGAGGGAGGTGACCAGCTGCGGTGGAGGGGGCGGGGCCGGCAAACAGGCAGTGCCAGGTTGGCCAAGGCGGGTGCCAGTAGGCCCTCCCCCCAATTACCCCCCAGATTGGCCCCCATCACTGGCCAGACCTAGAGATCTTACCCCCGCATGAATTTCATGTATCAGGCCTCTAGTTAAGGAAAAAAAGCTTAGAATAGTGCCTGGAACCTAGACAGCACTATGTGTATTGGCTAACATTATTCTCCCCACTTTGCAGATGAGCACACTGAAATAGGTGACATTCCAAGGTCAAGTTAGGGCAAAGCTGGAATAAGAACCCTGGCCTCCTGACTCCTGGCCAGTGCTCCACACCCCTTTGCCCCACCTCACGTGAATCAAGTTCTCTTTACTGGGACCCTTGCTTCCAAAAGTAGTGTAATCCTGGCCAGCAGGGTCATTCCTGACCTTCCCTTCAGCGTGTATGTGTGTGTGTGGGGGGGGGGGTAGGGGGGAGAGGCAGGCTCTTACTCCTTTCCTCTCAGGAAGTGGGGGTGAAACAATCCCAATGGCCAGCTCTGACCTCAGCCCATGTGCTCCCTGATGCCCACCCGTGACCTGGTCCTGCAGCTGCAGCACAATTTGAGATTCACCTAGAAACTGGATCAGAGAAATGGAGGCATTTCTGGATGAGAAGAGCGTGGGAAATGGTTATACTCATGTGTGCATGTGAGGTGCACATACATACATGCACACATGCGTGTGCACACACTGTCATGGGTCAGAAACCTCAGTCTCGGGGCAGGAGAGGAGGCTGGTCAGGGAGAGCGTTGTAGACAGCTGTCAGCAGCTGTGGGCCAGGGGCTGGTTTCTGCCCCTCCAGAACCCACTTCCCTCCCCAAAGGACCTGCTGGGGAACACCCTGGGGCCCTTCTGTGGAGCACATCTTTTTGGCAGGGGAGCAAGGAAGGCAGACAGCCGAGCCTGAGGGGTGGGTTCCCGAGATTCCCATTCATCCTGTCTGGGATGGTCCTGAGTATGGGAATTTGGAGGAGGCTTTTCAGAGGACCCAACATGGGGCAGAGGAACCCGCACTAGAAAGGCAGTCTTTAAAAATATATATATATTTTTATTGATTTCAGAGAGGAAGGTAGAGGGAGAAAATCACTGATTGGCTGCTTCCTGCACACACCACACTGGGGATCCAGCCTTCAACCCAGGCATATACCCTGATTGGGAATTGTTCCGTGACCTTCTTGTTCATAGGTCGATGTTCAACCACTGAGCCACACCGGCCGGGCTAGAAAGGTAGCCTTTGCCCTGGAAATGAAAACCCCGGGGAAGTGAGCAGCCACCGAGTGCTCCACAGTGCTTCCTAAGCACCCAGTGGAGTCTGGGGATGCTCAGCAGGTCCAGTGGCCCTGGCCTGCCAGGACTTCCATTAAACTGGGAGGACCAGACACTTCAGCCAACCATGATCACCCAAGCCAGACACGGCTAGTAATTTGGGGCAAACCATGAAGGATGGGGGTGGGCAGATGAGAAAATCCCACCCTCCAGGAGGGACCCAGGTACTGCAGGCCCCAAGTTTCCGTGTGTGCCCCTGAGCATGCTGGAGTCAGGGTCCTCATTGGTCTTTCCTAAGGATTAAGGAGCCAGTGTGTGTGGGGGTGGCTCAGTGCACAGACAGGCAGTCGGAGGAACACCATCAGGGGCAGATCATACGCAGGAGGTGATTTAAGGCAGGTCTTGATGGGTGCTGGGCAGAGCCTCGGTAGGGGGAATGCAGCGGAATGGCGAGGACTCAGAGGCAGGGGCTGGCCCAGGGTCCTCTCACTCCCTGCCCCGAAGACACTCCATCGGGGCTGTCACTGAGACTGGCCAGCAGCAGGGACCACTCCTCCTTGGGCTTCCAACCTCATTTCTACATCACCTGTTTCATGTTTAGTACCTTGTGTTAGCCATGGTAAACCAGGGTCTCTGAAGCGTTGCTCTCATGGTGTCACTCCTAAGCTCTGCAACTGTTCCATACCATCCTCCCACCTCCCCAGAGGGGACTGTCCCGGAGGGAGGGACTGTGACTCCGTCCCCTGCTGTCGGCTCAGAGATGGACCCAGATGCTGAACTGTTGTATCCTAACACGTCTCTTTTTCTTTGCCTTTTCCCCTTCTCAGTGCTCCACCGCCTCCCTCCCTCTCTTTTCTCACGGCTCATGTTCTCCCAGATGTCCTCACCACCCCCTGGGCCTGGTCTCCTGGTCCCCAAGCCCTCTGGGCAGTCCTCTTGGTGAAGCCAGGGGAGAGGGGGCTGTTGTGGTCCCGGGTCCTCTCCTGTGAGAACAATGAACTCTATGCTCAGAGGAACACATCCCGCCCCTGCCAGGCAGCCAGACCCAGTGCAGAGGCCCTCCTTCCTCCCCCTCCTTCTCCTCCATCCTCTGACCTCCACCCTCTATCTCCATCCTTCACCCGACAGACGCCATGACAGAGCTCTGTGCTTGGCACTAAGCAAGTTTTCAGGTTATAGTTAATATTAAAAGGAGTTCTCAGGCTATTGGGAGCCAAGGCCAGCACCTCTTATAAGATGTCAATAGCCCCAGAGTTCAGCAACCAGAGAATCCACCACGGGAGTTCCTGATGGGTCCAAATAAATGGTGGCTGCATGGAGACACTCAGAGGCTCATCACCGGCATAGAGGAGAAACAAGGATAACGATGAGGAGCAGTTACTGAGCGCCTATATAGAAGGCACTCCTCTGAGATGTTCTGTGTGCAACCCATTCCTCTGCACGACCTTCAGTGCCAGAGGCTGAAGCACAGTAATGGATGTCCCAGCCTCGTGTCACCCAAGACAGTCCCCTCTGGGGAGGTGGGAGGATGGTATGGAACAGTTGCAGAGCTTAGGAGTGACACCATGAGAGCAACGCTTCAGAGAGGTGGGGCTGCACAGGGCTGGCACATGCTAAGCACCCACTGAGTGTCGCCTTCATTTAGGACAGGTTCCTCCAGGAGGGAGGAGGGAGGAGGGAGGTCGGTCTTGTTGCCACTCTCCCCACCACTATCCCTCGCCCCAACCATAGTGTTCATTTTAAAAGAGATTACTGTGACCCTTCCCAGCATACAGCCCTTCTGGGCTTTCCCTTCTAGTTAGACTGAGCGCATACTGGCTCTTGGCCTGCAGACTCCATGGACCGGCATCTGACTTCCTTTCCTGTCACCCTCATCCCTGCTCACTCAGCTCCAGCCACTCAACTTGCCTTTGGTCTTTGAACAAGCCAAGCATATTCCCACCTCAGGGCCTTTGCACCTGCTGTTCCCTCTACCCAGAATGCTCATCCCTGGGACTTTGCAGAGAGTTTCAAACACTGGGACCTCTTCGTTGCTTATTCCCCTGAGACGCCTTTCCCCAGCACCCTCTCTAATTAGCCCCCCTTTCTTCAGTTTATGCTGCTTGGTTTTAATATTTCACATCCAAAGTTCTCATTGTTTATATGTTTAATGCCTGTTTCTCATCTTCCCCTCCCCTCCACATCCAGCTCCATGAGGCTAGGGACTTTGTCTTTCAACTCTGTGTCCCTGGTGCCTAGCTGAGGTCTTGACGCATAATAAGCCTCAATAGACATTCATTGAATGAATGAATGAATGAATGAATGAATGAATGTCAATGTCAGTCTGGTGTTCAGTAGCACCTCCCTAGGATTAAGGATGTTGAGCATTTTTTTGTGTACTTATTTGCCATCTGTGTATCTACTCTGGAGCAGTGGCTATTCGATTTTTTAACCATTTTTGAAAAATGAGTTGTTGAGTTTTTGTGTTTGAAGAGTCCTTTTATATCATATATATATATATATATATATATATATATATATATATATATGATTTGTGAATATTTTCTCCTAGTCCATGGCTTGTCTTCATTCTCTTAGCAGTGTCTTTTGAAGAGCAGACATTTTAATTTTATGAATTGTGTAGCCAGACTTCTTGATGGGGTGCTCTTAGCCTCAGTCCCCTATTTCTCACTCGCCCACTCTTTGCACCCAGCTTCTGCTCCCACACTCCAGGCAGGGCTCACAGGAAGGCCAGCCCCCAGTCACCCCCCTGCTCAGTCCAGTGGGCCGTTTTCAGACCTCACCTCCCGGACCGTCAGCTGTTTGACCTTGCAGGCTCTCAGGACCTTACTGGCTGCTCTGCAGGCGCCTGCTTCTCTCCTACCTCCGTGACGGTTCCGTCTTGGTCTCCTCCCACGCACAGTGGTACTTCCTAGAAAGTGCCCCGGCCCCCTGTACTATCCGCATGGAGGGATCTTCCCCTCCACTTGTGCCCTGACCACCCCAAGCCAGTGATGCCCAGGTCGCCATCTGCAGGGACCCAGCTGTGCCCTGGCAGCTGCAGGAGGAGGGCCAGAGGCACCTCTACTTGTCACATCCCTGGTACCTCCTTGAATCACCATCTCGAACCTGCCCACGCCCTGCTGTTTTCTGCCTCATTTCTTGTCCATCCAGTCCCTGCTGCCCAGGGTGCCCTTCCCAGCTGTCTTTTTCTTCATCCATCTCATGATGCCTCTCTTCCAGGAAGCCTTCCTGGACTTCCTTCTCTGTGGTCTGTCCTCTGGCTTCTCATGGCCTGTGGTAGAGCCTAGCACCTATCACATTACATGCTCATGATCTGTTCACGTGTTTATTCTCTTTACCCAGCAGTGGCTGCTTTGAGGGCTGATGTGACTTCTCATTCGTGTTTACATCCCCCACATGCATCCACAGGTGGGTGATTGTGTTTCAGGGCTGGGTCCATTTTTTGCTCAGTCCATTCTTGGCCTTCTCCAGCTCTGCTCTGAACCTCAGGGAGATGTCCCTGGGGCTGCCTGACCCAGACTCCTGGGACACTGGCTTCCCTCTGGATTTAGCCAATGGGAGGCCCCAGGACCCTGAACAGTAACAAGAGAGAAGCTAGGGTGTTGGGCCCCCTCACTCTCTCTCAGGTGGTGGCTCTAGCTCCCACTGGTGCCCAGGACCCCAGACTTTGGGAATAACACTTCCTCCGTGTCCCTCTGGGGCAGAGCTGGCTGTGGTGACTTCCTACTGATCCCAATTCCTGGGTCACCACACCATCCCCTATTGGGTCTCTCTGGTCCTCCGTCACCCAGGTGACCAGGTCCCGCCCTGGATTCCTTCTCTGCTCCACAGAACGGTGCTCTCTCTCCCTGGGTCTGCCAGGCTCTTGGGGGCCAGCTCTCCTCTGCTTGTACTGAGGATGGGCCCAGGGATCCTTCATCCCGGGAGGCATAGGTGATTGCTCTGTTCCCATCCTTTACCTCTGAAGGTCCTGCCAGGTTCTCCACAGCAAAGCAGGGCCTGTGTCCTTGTGCTGGGCCCAGTGAGGGAGTGGCCTGAGGTGGGTGGAGCGGCAGGCAGCGCCTCGGCCTCCCGTGCTCCTGGCGTGGCTCTTTACCTGTTAAGCCTGCTGAGTGGTGAAGGCCAAAGTAGCCCAGGTGGTGGGATAATAGCATTTTTAATTGTGCTCAAATGAGATTAACTTCTTATCTGACAGTTTGACATCTTTATTGTTATGAACGCCGAATAATGTATTGTTATTTTAATAAACTGCATGGTGGCAAACATTTTCCCTTTATTTGGATTAAAAATAGATGTATCTGTTACTTCCCCTCATTACCTGGGGCGGGACTCATGGCCTCTAGTTGAGGAGCAGGACCGGGGTGAAGGGCAGCCACGTCTGCCTCATCACCTCCCAAAGGGCCTGGAGGAGGAAGCCAGAGCCGATCACTTGGCAAGGACATAACTGGGGCCTGGGCCACCGAAGCCTCCAGTCACTTCCTGAGAAGCAGGGGTGCTCCTGTGTGTCCCTTCCTCTGCCCCTGCCGGAGAGGAGACTGTCCTAGGAATGTTTAGGAGAAATGTCTTCGTGTTCCCTAATTGAAATTTAGGTTCTCCATAATATGAAGCAAACTGAGAAGGAAGGGGTAGAAAGGAAGTAACGTACATGCTCTGCTATTCATTGGCTCATTCATAAGTACTGTATGTGCTGACACCCACAGCGTGAAATGCAGGGTGTCCTTTGCTGGCCTCCAGGTCCTTGTCTCTTTGGAGGCTGGGGTCGAGGGACCAGTATAACACCGAGGCCATGAGCATGGCTCTGGAGTTAGCGTGCCTGGGTTCAGCCCCCTGCTACCTGTGTGGCCCAGGACAAGTTACTCAACAACCTGAGCCTCAGTTTCCTCATTTGTAAAACGGAGATAAAGGAGGCATTTGCTTTCAGAGATTTTGGAGGCATTAAGTACACGTGAAAATATTTAATGCATTGGTTGGGGCACATCATAGCCAAAGGGAATTAAAAGTTGTTATAGACAAAGTCTCATTGGCCCCTGCCAGCTGTCAGAGGATTGGTCTGCCTTGGGTCCCAGCGGCGTCTCTGGGTGGAGCTAAGCCCTTCAGAATGAGAGTTGGAAGCTCAGGGGGCCCTGGGAGGGAATGCTCATGGCCCTGCCCCCTGGGCTGAGAGCTGTGGAGGGACAGAGCCCTGAGTCCAGAGCCTTGTGTCCCCTCCCCAGGGATCCTTTGCCCACTCCCAGGCCTCCAGTCACCTCCACTTACCCAGTCATTAGCCCTGCTGACAAGGTCGATAATGCCTCCGCCTTGGAGAGCTGGTGCCAACGTCTTTATCAAAGCCAATATTAATTTTCACTAATTAGAAGCTGCCGCTAATGAGCGTCACAGCTAATTTAGCTCATCTGTAACCCGGGAATGGCACCGATCCTGTGCCAGGCTTTGGAGTCCAGGATGCTGGCGCCCAACGCCTCCCCTGCCCCCTCGACGCAGTGCAGGGGTGCCAGCTGCCAGTGCAGCCTGCACTGCCAAGCCCCTAGCCAGCTTGTTCTGCTGAGGGCTCAGCGCCCCCTCCCCCACTCCAAGGAGTTCCCCAGGTGAAGCCAACAGGGCAGGTCCCTTAGGATGTGTGCCTGCCAGCCCTGAGTCTGGGAGGCTGCTCATAGGCAGGCTCTGGCTCCATTCTGCTGCCTCCCCCAGGAAGCCTTCAGAGACTACCTCAGCCCAGCCGGCCCTTCCTCCTCTGGGAGAGCCTAGCGCTCACTGGCCAGACACTGGCCGCTATCGGGCCTGCTGAAGACAGTGCTTGTCAGTTTGCCTTTTTCCGGGAGACGGTAGAGCATGGTGGTCAGACAGTGGGCCCTGAATTCTGGCAACGAGTGGCTGTTAGGCTACGCCTCACTTTCCTCTTTGCTAAAACGGTGAAAATAACATATTAATCCTAGGGTCATTGTGACATTAGCTGAGAACGTTGCTCTTTCTTGCTGTGGTTCAAGGGTCCACATGCTTATGTCTTGCCTCTTCTTATCTACCCTTGCTTTCCACTCCCCTCAGAGCAAGCAGGGGGTCAGGAGCCTCGCCAACAGGCTCAGCCTCCAGGGTAGTGCCAGTAATTGTCCAATGAATGAATGGACTTGGACTTAGTTTCCGCATCTATAAAATGGGGCCTTTGGCTGGATCAGCCTCTAAGGGCCCTTTCAGTGATTCTATTCTGTGATCCTCCAGGCTCTGGGGAAATGGTTGGTGAGTGAATAGATGTTGACCTCTGCGCCTCACTAGGAAGACTGGATTGGTGGTTTATTTCCTGTCCAGACCCTTCGGGGCAGACCCCAACTTTGCGGTCTCAGGACCTACCTGAGAGATCAGACTCTGGTCTGAGCTGTGCAGCCTGGGGGCAGCACCTCCAGGGGGCCTGAGAGATTGCTGTGGCGTGGCCCTTGGGCACACAGTGATATCAGGAGCTGGCGGGAGCACACTGTACCCTCAGTCCTCCCTGGCACCTCCGGCGCGTATGAACACATTGGAGGAGGGAAGGGGGAAGGGAAGGAGCGTGTGGGCGAGGGGCTGAGACTCCTTTGGAGAAGTTCTATCCCTGCCTCCTTCCTGCTTCCTCGCTGGGGATGGGGAGGGCCAGGAGGGCGGGTGAGGACATCTTGTTTGCACTTATCACCTCCGAAAAGCGACCTTCAGGCTGAGCCAACTTAGGGGGAAGTGCCTCCAGCCGTGACAGATTTGACTATAAATCTTTGCTATTAATAATGCCTGGTTCCAAGGTCTGTCATTCTGTATGCCCGCGTGACAAGCGAAAACAGTGCATGGCCCATCTGTCACCCAGGGGGTCCCTGCCCCCAGCTGGCCCTACCTGGGAAGAGTGGTGCGTTGGGGGCAGGTGTATGAAGGAGGAGAGGGGGAAGGTCTGACCAGGGCCAGAGGTGCGATTGCAGCTGGTGGCCTGGCGTGCAGGACCTGAGAGGCGGAGGTTGGGCTGTGGGTGAATAGGCCCCGGTTCCGTGCCTGGGCTCCAGACGCCCGGAGGCCTGTGAGTGGGGCTGCATTTAGCTCGGGCTCCATTTACTGTGGAGCCTGGACAGGTCGCTGTCCTCTCTGACATCAGTTTCTTTTCTTCAAAGTGAGAGGGAGGCTGAGATGGTTGCCGATGTCCTCCACCTCTGGTTGTGTCTATGGAGCCCCCGCCCATTAGGGGCTTGCACACCTCTGGTGATGTGGGTAATGGGAACTGGGTAGAGCTGTGCACAGACAGCAGCACCCACAGCAGTGATGGTGCGAGAAGCCACGAAGTGTGGAAGACATATCCCCAACCCCAATTTGCTCCTCAGGGTTCTCTGGAAAGATTTGGGGCTGGAACAGTCACTTCATGGCCAAATGGAAAACTACTGAGGGGACAGAGGTGGCATGGGAGGGGTGCTGGACAGCTGAGGGGTCTGCTAGGCCTTGTCTCTGTTGTGCCTGCTCTAAAATTCATTTTTTATTCTTGACCTGTCCTGTGAAATAGATCATAGAGACAGAAGCGTGTGTAGATCCTGGTCATAGAGGTTAAAGAGATATTATGAGGCAAACTCCCGTGTGGCCTCACCCCAGCGTGGCCAGTCCCTCAAAACACCCCTCCCCGTGCCCACGTGGCTGGTTCTGTCCTCAGGAGTGCGGATACCCTCCTCTCAGGGCCTTTCCGGGGGGCATTCTCCAAAAAAGCCTGGAAAGACGGACAGAGAGGGGCCCTGGGAACACTGGGGCTGTTTTGTTTTGACCTTGGGTGAGAGTCTCTTTGTAGCATCCCACATGGTAGCCTCTCCCACTTCATCCTCTCTCCCAGGACCTGCTTCTCTGACTGGTCCTCCTTGGCCTCCCTCCCTGGCTCCTCTGAAGGTTAGCTGCTCAGGGCTCGTTCCTCAGCCCACTTTCCCACTCCCTCCACAATCTTGTTCTTCCTCACCTCTCCCTCAGCTTCCACCGCCGTGTGTAAGGTCCAGCTTATCTCTTCCCCCAGAGTTCTAAACATGTATGCCCACCTGTCTCCTGAACCTCGCCTGAGAAACTCATCGGGCACCTCAAACATAAGTCTAATCCAGAATTTGTCTCCTATCTATCTTCCAAAACTTAGTTAGTGGTTCTAGTTGCCTCAGCCAGACATTGCAAGTCCAAGTTCCTGACCCTAAGCTCATTTGCTAAGTAAGTCACTAACTCTGCCCAGCTGTGTGCTCAGTGGTTGAGTGTCAATCTATGAACTAGGAGGTCACGGTTTGATTCCAGTTAGGCCACATGCCTTGGTTGTGAGCTTGATCCCCAGTAGGGGCATGCAGAAGGCAGCCAATCAGTGATTCTTTCTCATCATTGATGTTTCTCTTTCTTTCTCTCTCCCTTTCCTTTCTTCTCTGAAATCAATAAAAAAATATATATTAAATAAGTCACTAGCTCTGGCTGTACACTTCTGAAATGTCTCACACACACCACCTGTTCCTTTCTTTTTATGCTGGATTCTTATCACCTTTGCTTTTCCCAGGATTGGTAAATCTCTAGCATTCATGCTGTGTTCCTCTCATTCTCTGCCCATCCCAGACATCATTAGTCAGTCATTGTACTTTTACTTTTCTAAACATCGTTCCCCAGGCAGCCACGACCAATCTATAAGAATTGGTGCATGAGTTGAAAGTGATTTGCTTCCATGGCCTGGATTTCATAATAACATCCCACCTAGTCTCCTTGCCTCCTTTTGTGTCTGCCAAAGGAACTTTTTAAAAGTACATGTGAAGCCAGGTTACTCTTCCACTTTAAAACCCTTCCATACCTACTGTTTAATGGGTTTTGCAAGGTGAAAAGAGTTCTGGAGATAGATGGTAGTGATGGTCACACAACCATATACTGAAGGCCATATACTACACTATACTAGGTGTACCGGTTAATAATGCGGATTTTGTAATCAAAGAAAACATGATAATTTCAAAAGAAACATCAGAAGTGCTTTATTCAAAGTAATTTCCATTGCAAGCTACACATTCCCCCATCTTTCAGGGAATTTGTAGATCCCATCCCAATAGAACTTTCCTTATTTAGAGGAAAATCATTTAGAGACCCAATTTTCCTCTTCTACATATGGTTTGAAGTGCTGCTCAGAAAGTGCGTGTGCCATTGATCAGAACAAGTGGTAATCTGAAGGAGCAAGGTTTGGTGAATATGTCGGGTTGAGTTAATAGTTCCCAGGCAAGATCTTTTAACATGTCGTTTTTAACTACTTTTGAAGTGTGAGATGGTGCGTCATCATGAAGCAAAATTACTTTGGCATGTCTTCTGGAACATTCTGATTGTTTCACCATGAAAGCATAGTTCAAATTGATTATTTGTTGTCAGCAGCGATCAGAATTAACGGTTTTACCTAGTTTTAGAAGTTCATAATACACCATACCTTGCCTAAACCGGTTTGGCTCAGTGGATAGAGCGTTGGCCTGCAGACTGAAAGGTCCGGGTTCGATTCCGGTCAAGGGCATGTACCTTGGTTGCAGGCACATCCCCAGTAGGGGGCGTGCAGAAGGCAGCTGATCGATGTTTCTCTCTCATCCATGTTTCTAACTCTCTATCCTTCTCCTTTCCTCTCTGTAAAAAAATCAATAAAATATATTTTTAAAAAAATATATATTTTTTAAATATATTCCTGATCCTACCAAACCCAGATCATTGTCTTATTTTTGAAGTGATTTGGCCTTGCAGTTGATGTTGATGGTTGACCTAGATCAACCCATGATTTTGTGCATTTGGGATTCTCAAAATAAATCCACTTTTCTTCACCAATCACAATTCGATGCAAAAAAGACTTTCATGCCATTGAAGCAACATTTTACTGATGACTTTAGTTTTCCATTTGTCTTTTGTTCAGTTGATGTGGCACCCATTTTCCTTCCTTTAAAATCTTTCCTATTGCTTGTAAACAAATGGAAAGTGTTTGCTGAGCAACGTTTAATCTTTCTGTAAGTTGTTTTTGAGTTTGACATGCATCTTCATCTAATAATGCTTGTAATTGTTGGTCTTCAAATTTTTTCAGTTGACCTGGGATATTCTTTGTCTTTCACATCGAAATAATCACTTTTAAAGTATTTAAACCAGCGTTCATAAGTATCTTGAGATGGAGCATATTCACCATAAGCTTCCTGAAGTATTCAGCAGCACTTGTCTTCAAAATAAAGTAATGAACTAAAACTTCCCGCAAATGCTCTTTGTGTGTGTGTGTGTGTGTGTGTGTGTGTGTGTGTGTGGCACGAAATTTGACATTTTTAAGCATAAAAATACCTATGATGTTAACACCATCAGCAAATTTGACATATGAAGTTTTGAAGCTTGTTGTCAACACAACAAAATAGCATACATATCAAATCGCATATATATCAACATATGTGTAACTTCATCTATTAACCATCTTATTAACCAGCATACCTAGTGAACTATACACTTAAAATGATGAGCTAACTTGGTAAATGTTTTGTTAGATTTATTTACCTCAATAAAAAACTTGAAGAAGAAGAAAAAAGAAATTTTGGCACATATTATGACATGGGTGAAGCTTGAGGAAACATACTAAGTAGAATAAACCAGGCCCAAAAGGACAAATATCATGTGATTCCACTACTTATATAAGGCACTTAGAACAGTCAGTTTCATAAAGACAGAAAGTCATGTAGTTGCAGGATGTGGTAGAGAGAAGAGGGGGATGGTGAGAAGAGAATATGGAGTTTGTATTTAATGGGTACAGGGTGTCCGTTTGGATGATGACAAAGTTATAGAGATGACTAAAGGCCCAGTGCATGAAATACTTTCACTGGGGGTGGAGGGAGGGTCCCTTAGCCCAGCCTGCACCCTCTCGAAGTTCAGGAACCCGGGAACCCTTACTCCTTACCGTTTGGCTTACTGTTCCTTAGCGCTGCCATGGAGGCAGGAGAAGCTCCCACCACCTCCACTGCACTCACCAGCTGTGAGCCCAGCTTCTGGGAGCACAGTGACCACCAGGGGGAAGCTTCTGTGTTGAGTGTTTCTCCCTGGTGGTAAGTGTGCGTCATAGCAACTGGTCATTCTGGTTGTTCTGGTTGTTCTGACATAACGTTTGCTTAGACTTTTATTATATAGATTAGTGGTGATGGTTGCAGAACACTGTGAATGTACTTCATGTTACTGAACTGTACACTGAAACATGGGTAAAATGTCAAATTTTATGTTAGGTGTATTTTACCACAATTGAAAAATATTGTATGTGCTATTGTGTATTATATTGTTTATATTATATATGTAATATTTGTATATTATCTGTAATATATAAACTATGTAATATATAAAAACTCTTCTATAGCTCTCTTTTGCTAATAGGATAAAATCAAATCTCCTTAGCCTGGCATACAGGGCCCTTCCTGATCCAGGCCCTGCCTACTCCCTCAGCTTCTCAGTTGTGTCCCCCACCACTGCTTCATTGTCCCTCCCCCAAACTCCTGCCATACCTGAGGATTTGTGGATTTTTGACACATCTTGCAACCTCCTGCCTCTGAGCCTTTGCACCTGCCTTTCTCCTGCCCTCCCCTGCCTCCTGCTACTTCCTCATCCTCATGGCCACTTACCCCAGCACAGTGAGCTGCTCCTTTCTGTTCCCTGGAGTATCCTGACCACCCTTGTCTTCAGGGTCTGTTTGCAGCCCTGACTGCTTCTGACTCATCGTGACATCCCCAGGACCCAGTGCTGAGCTGGGCACATGTGGTCCTCAGGTGTCCCTTGGATGCTGTTGGAGCAGAGGTTTGGATGCCATGCCTTCCCCTTCCCATGATTCTCACTGATCTGATGCTGCTCTTCATGGCTGAGGGTCAGCCTATGTTCATCGGTACATTAGGAACCCCACTGGCTGGGGAGAAATCTAAGAGCCTATTTCAAAAGCCTGAAATATATGTTAAACAATTCGCTATTAGAGCCATTTATTAACAAAGGGTCAAAAACTAAGTCTTTCCTCTTCTTTTTTTTAAATTTAATAAATCTTTATTGGTCAGATTATTACATTTGTTCCTCTTTTTCCTCCAAAGCTCCCCACCCTCTACCCTTACCCCGCCCCCCCCACTGTCCTCCTCCATAGGTTCTACGATTTTTGTCCAATCTCTTCCCACACCACCCACACCCCTTTCCCCCTGAGAATTGTCAGTTCACTTCCTTTTATGCCCCTGATTCTATTATATTCATCAGTTTATTCTGTTCATCAGATTTTTTTATTCACTTGATTTTTAGATTCACTTGTTGATAGATATGTATTTGTTATTCATAATTTTTATCTTTACCTTTTTCTTTTTTATAAATTTTTTTGTATTAATGTATTACATGTGTACATATCTTCCCATAGCTCCCCTCCCCCACTCCCATGCATGCCCTAACCCCCTGTGTCTTGTGTCCATTGGTGATGCTTATATGCATGCATACAAGTCTTTTGGTTGATCTTATCTTTACCTTTTTCTTCTTCTTTCTCTTCTTAAAGAATACCTTTCAGCATTTCATATAATACTGGTTTGGTGTTGATGAGCTCCTTTAGCTTTTTCTTATCTGTGAAGATCTTTATTTGCCCTTCAATTCTGAATGATAGCTTTGCTGGGTAGGGTAATCTTGGTTGTAGGTTCTTGCTATTCATCACTTTGAATATTTCTTGCCACTCCTGTCTGGCCTGCATCGTTTCTGTTGAGAAATCCACTGACAGTCGTATGGGTAATCCCTTGTAGGTAACTAACTGTTTTTCTCTTGCTGCTTTTAATATTCTCTCTTTGTCTTTTGCTCTTGGCATTTTAATTATGATGTGTCTTGATGTGGTCCACTTTGGATTCCTTTTGTTTGGGGTTTTGTGTGCTTCTTGGACTTGTAAGTTTATTTCTTTCAGCAAGTGGGAGAAGTTTTTGGTCATTATTTCTTAAAATAGGTTTTCAGTATCTTGCTCTCTCTCTCTTCTTCTGGCACCCTCATAATTCTGATATTGATATGCTTGAAGTTGTCCCAGAGGCTCCTTACATTATCTTCATATTTTTGGATTCTTTTTTTCTTTTTTCTTTTCTGGTTGGGTGCTATTTGCTTCTTTGTATTTCAAATCTTTGACTTGTTTCTTGTAGTCCTCTAGTCTGCTGCTAGATCTCTGTATAATATTTTTTATTTCAATCAGTGTGTGCTTAATTTCTAGTTGGTCCTTTTTCATATCCTTGAAAGTCTCACTAAATTTATCTACCTTTTCTAGAAAATTCTTGAAAAACCTTATAACCATGGTTTTGAACTCTATATCCAGTTGTTTGCTTTCCTCCATTTCTTTCAGTTGTGATCTGTTTCCTTATCTCCTCATTTTGGCTGCTTCTCTGTGTTGATAGAGTGGCTTTGTGTGCTTGGTGTCCTATAGGGACCAGTGGCTCAGCCTATCCAGTTACCTGAGGTGGATACTCTTGGTGCACCCCTTTGTGGACTGTGTGTACAGCCTTGTTGTAGTTAAGCCTTGATTGTTGTTGGTATCACTGGGGGGGATTGATCTCCAAGCCAATTGGTTGTGAGGATCAGCTGTGTCTACGCTGGGAGAACTTCTGTACTGGAGACACCCTTATGGAAGAAGACTTGCAAAAACCTCTGTTCTAAGCTTGGATGGGGTGGAGTCTCAGGGTGGAGCAGACAGCATTGGTTTTCTGTCAGCCCTGTCCTAAAAGGCCCCTGTGTCTCAGTGTCCCTCAGAAATTGCTGCAAGTTCCTCTGAGGAAAGCTGTCCTAGAGTTCTGCCTGCTGTCAGACAGTCCAGTTTCTCTCCAAATGAGGCTGGGTTTCCAGAGTCTCACCCGGAACTGGAGTTCAGTGCAGTTGGGAGCTTTTGTCTCCCTCCCGCTTGAGAAAGCCAGCCAAGCACTCAGTTGCCTGCCCTCTCCATATGTGCACCTGGGTACCTCTGCCTTCTGCAGTTCCTCTGAGTCTCAGTGTGCTTTTCTCTTTCCAGATAGTCCAGTGTCTCCCCATATTAGTCTGGGTCCCCAGACTCTTGCCCGGAACTGGAGTTCAGTGCAGTTGGGAGCTTTTGTCTCCCTTCTGCATTCCTGTGGTTCTGGATGATGTCCGTTTGTCTTTTAGCTGTAGTTTTGAAATTGTTCTGCGAGGCAGCAGTTTAGGATTACCTATGCTGCCATCTTGGTTTCTCCTCTCCTCTTTTTTTTTTTTTAAGACTGAAGTGGCTGGGCAGGCAATGGGCTGGTTTATCGGTCCCCTTTGTTCTTAAGTGTGTTCACTGGTCATATGCAGACTGAATGGCTTTGTTTTGGGAAGGGGAAGGGAATAGTCATTTACTGAGTGTTTGCTTGAAGGCAGGGACTCTCAGATGTGTTTCTTCACTTAATCCTCAGAATGACCCTAAGAAGCAGCAATGATGGTTCTCATTATGTAGCTGAGGCTCAGAGAGAGATTAAGTATCTTACCCAGGGTCACACAGCAGGTAAGTAAAGGAAGAGGGATTCAAACCCAAACATAGCTGTCTCCCAAACCTCTTTCCTTGGTTAGGACTGACCTCTAACCCACCCACCTGAAGGGAAGGGGAAAGGAGAGGAAAGAGAGGGCTAATGTTTCTCGTGCTCATTTCTTTCATCCTCTCTCTCCCCTCTATCAGGGAATGGCTTCTCCAGGTTCCTTGGGAAGTCTGTAGGGTGGAAGTCGTTGGGAGATTTGTCTAAGGAGTTGGGGGCCCAGAAAAGCTGAATCCCTTGAGAGGGGCAGGAAAGGGAGAGGGGATGAGCGAGAGCGCTCCTAAGCAACATCACACCTTAGTATTGGGTCATGATCACGTGAGAGCCCCCCAGGAGCCAGCACGTCAGACAGTGAGGAGCCAAGTGAGGATCGGGCTGGGCACCGACTAACCTAAGAGTGATGGACAGGGATGGGGAGGAGGACCTAAGGGCCCAGAACTGGGGTGCAGGGAGGTGAGGGCACCCGGTGCACATGTTGCCGTGAGAGCAACACAAGAGGTCCCGAGGAGTTTGCCTGTGGGTGTCCATGAGGGGACCCGTTCTAGGGGCTTGGAGAGCCATGGGACAGAGACATGACCAAGATCATGTGTCATCTCAGGGCTTCACTGACCCCAGGAGAAAAACCTCTGACCCTCTGACTTCTCTTCTGAGCCACAGGACTGCTCTGAAGTTGATGCCAGAAGTTCCTGGTCCCTTGGAAAGCTTCCTCTCCTCTAGACTGGTGGGTAGCTGAGGCATGGGAGGGGGACAGGCAAGCGAGAGGCTCCTCCTACCCCCTGGAGGACATCGGTGGGGCTCAGGACTCAGAGCTGAGGGCACACTCAAGCTGGGCCACACTGCAGGGCATGGGTGGATCAGAATACTGTCCATGCTGGTTGTTAACTTCAGATTTCTTATTTCCAAAAGGACCTGGGGCTTACCAGGAAAAGCCCAGTGCCACTGGAGACACGGGGAATAAACATCCCAGTGTATCCAGGAAGCTGAGGAATTAGGTGATTTCAGGTGCCCAGTTGAGCAGATTACATTTGGGGTCATTGCAAAATGCTCTAAACGTCCTGATGGCTAAATCCAAAAGGGAGCTGAACTGAGGGGTTTCCAGGCAACAGAGAGTGTGCCCATCAATCTATGGAGGCAGCTTCCTCCCGGGAGGAAGCCTGAAGCAGGGATTGATTATGTGGGTCTTAGTACAAAGGGCACGAGGGGCACCATCCACAGCGCCTCTGTGGCACTTCTGCAAGAGATCTGAAATGCTCTCAGCGCTGCTCGCCGGGCCTGCGTGGACCGTGGACGGAGGCAGAGGCCTAAGGGTAAATCACAGGACAGCGGCTGCTCAGAATCCACGAGGGGCTGGGCCTGGCTTTCTGGGAAGCCCCATGATACTTGGTAGTCCTTAGGACTTGGCGACTCACCCTGGCACAACCGCCACGGCTCAGGCTCTGAAATCACACCCTCACACCTGCCACAGGTGACAGTCAAGATGCGTTCTAACTTCTCCAGCTTGGAGCGGGTCCACAGACCCTCTGGTGGCAGGTTTGAGCTCTTGGGAAGGGGCAAGGTGGGGGGGGGTAGGCAGCACCTGGGGAAACAGCTCTTTATCAATGGTCATGTGATGTTTCAGAGCGTTTTTGTGTGTTTATGTTTTGTTAATCACCTGAGGATATTTTTCCATTGATTTTGAGAGAGAGAGAGAGAGAGAGAGAGAGAGAGAGAGAGAGAGAGAGAGAGGTGAAAGAAACACATCAATTGGTTGCCTCCTGCAAACCAGGTACATGCCCTTGACCAGAAATAGAATCCGTGACCCTTCAGCCAAAGCTGATGTTTCAACGTTTTAACAACCAGTGAGGTCATACGGGTACCTCCCAACTGGGTCCCAGCCCTGCCTTGTCTTTTGTCCCTCTCTGTGCTCTGTTCCCAGCATCCCTCACAAACACAGGGACACACAATCTCTCTTTCACTCCTGAATTTTCTTCCTGGCACTTGCTCCCACAGCACATTGGCCTAAATAATTACAACAACGGGGAAAGGAGACCCTCTAACCTTTTCTGGCCTTTGTGCTAGGGGCCAGCCCCTGGGCTCAGCCCTTTGCATAGAACGTAGATTTACCTGAGTTCATCCTCCCAGCAGTTTGTCTGTGGAGGTGATTCTCCCACCCATTCTCCAGGTGAGGAGACTGACTAAGGCTGAGATTTAAATTCCAGTCCTGGGAGGAGGTGAAGCAAAAACCACTCGGTTAGCGTATGCTCACTTACACACATTGCCTGTGCTCACGTTCATGCTCCTGAACACAAGCATGTGCACACTGAAGGTCATGCGTGCCTGTGCAGACACGTACACACACCCACTCGCCCTCACATGCCGTTTCAGGTCTTCACCGCCTGAGTTCCCGGAGGAGGCCTGGCTCGGGACCTCCAGCCCGAGCGTTCCTGTGGAAGTCACAGCTCGGGGATCCTCTGCTCTCCCACATCTCCCAACCAGAGAGCAGGGCTGCGGTTTCCCAGGCCCTGGTCTGGGTGTGGGGGCCAAGGGCCTGCGGCACAGCGGCCCCATTACTCACAGGTGGGAGGAGATGAGAACAGTCAAGCCGCTCTTAAACGTCTCTCCACGTCGTCCTCATTAATAACCGTAATGCCAGCATCACTTGCTCTTAAATAGCCTCATTTATCAACAAGCAATTTGCCGTGGCGAGGTGGCAGGGACGCAGATAAGCAGACGGGGCCGAGGTGCTTGCAAGACACCTGCCAAGTATCTCCCTCTCTCCTCCTCCATCTCCAGGGCAGCGGAAGAAAGGGGAGGCAGGAAACAGCAGGAGGCAAAATCCAGCCAGGAGAGAGGGTCTCAGAACCACCCCTTTTCCAAACCCAGGGGAAAGGGCCAGTGTGAGGCAGGCGTGGCTGCAGGCAAGGCCCTGCCCTTTCTGGGCCCCAGGCTGATGTCGTGTTCGTAGTTAGTCCTCTGTCCGAGGGACACATCCCGTCTGTCTGTGACAGCTCTTTCAGCTGAGAGCAGGGCTGAGAACCAGGAAGTCAGAGCTGGGTCCTGCTCTGCCACCTCCTGGCAATGACCTTGGGGACACAGTTTGATCACCTAGTGTGTCGTCTCAGTGGTGGGCATCCTTATATTATTTCTGATCTTAAAGGCCCCGTGTTTAAACTTCTTCCTGTTAAGTGTAATACCTGCTGTAGATTTTTGGTGTATAGATTCATGGAATTAAGGAAGTTCCCTTCTATTCCTAGTTTGCTGGGTTTTTATTACAAACAGGTGTTGGTCTTACATGCCTTGATACTCATCATCTGTAAAAATAGACACCTCGCAGGCTTTGCGAGAGCTGCATGAATAATTTACATGGAAGTTCTTGTACTCTGTGCAGCGTTGTATTGTTTAGGTGTGTATCTGGCTGCCAGGCACAGGGCATTGGCCGATGGTGGTGTAAACAGTAGGGGCTGGTGTTTCCAAATAAAGAGGCTAAAGGTTGGCAGCACGTGGAGTTGGCTTGTTAGTGGTGAATGACACCGTCAGAGACCCAGGCTCTTCTGTCTTTCAGCTTCCTTCCTGCAGTGACCTTTCTTCCTCAAGCTGCCACAGCCACGGCTACCTCTGCCTCTTCATTCCAGAAGAAGCATGAGTGGGGGGAGGGAGGGAGGAAGAAGCCGAGGGCTTTGGCTTTGATTTGTCTCTGAGAAGCCATCATTCTTGCTCTCAAGCAGCCCTCCCTTTGTATCTCATTGGCCAGAATCAGCAAATGGGGGTAAGACCCTTTGACTGCGATAGCCTCGTCCTGATTCTGAGGCCAGTGGGGTCAAGGGCCCTCCACTGGCTGCCTGAACAAATTGAGGTTGTGCAGGCAGAGAAACAGTAGGAGGGGATGGGAAGGTGGGGTGAGCATGGTGGCTGGCAGGGACATGAGCCTGTTATTGCTTGGGTGGTGAGAGCTGGTTTGGAACCCATTGCTCCAGGCTGATCTCTTGGCACCCTGTGTCCTGCTTGCCCCCAAGATACCTGGGCTCTGTGACAAGCCAGGTAAACAGGAGGTGTGGTCTGGGTTCTCACACTGAATAGATGGACCCGGTTGGTACACAAGAAGCCACAGATCAATTGGACTTACCTTCCTGGCATGCTGGTTGTATTTGGCAATACAATGGAGAAAGAAACATTTTATATCAAAATAAACACGAACGCATTATGGAGTAGAATGCAGAATTTACATGGATTTTCAAGACAGGCCACTGGACTCTAAGCTCCTTGAAGACAAGAGCGTGTCTGTCCCATTCAGTTTTGTGTAGGCATTCAAGGTACATGTACTGAATGAATAAGTGAGTGAACTAAGATGCAAACAAATAAAATATTAAACGTAAGACTTTGAATTAATTTCATCTTTGGAGCTTGCTGCTTTAGGCTAAACATCTCCAGATCTCCCAGGATACAAGTTTTCTTTTCCTCTGCATCTAAGGATATTTTGCTTGATGCACTGAATTAGCAGATTATTTGGGGGAGATTTCAAGTGCTCTAAGTGCAGAGGAAAGGGAGGCAAAGTGTGTGGGAATATCAGGGAAAACTTCCTGGAAGAGGTGGGCCTGGAGCTGGGAAAGATGGGTTGGGAGGAGGAGAAGAGCAGGCACGATGATGCAGAAGACAGGAGGGGCGAGTGCTTTTGTAGTCTGGGCCAGCAGAGTGTCAGAGGGGAGGAATGAGATGGGATCAATGGCAGGGGCTAAGCTGCTTAAAGTAGCCACACTGTCCACCAATGTTTAACTGCATATCATCTCGCACCAGGTCTCTGACAGAGTTGGACAAGTATATCATCCTCATTTTATAGGTGGAAAATGGAGGCTTAGTCCCTATCCACAGTTACTAGTCAGTAAGGGGGCAGCTAAACTTGAACCTCGCATAGGCAATCTCCAACTCTCCTACTCTTGGACCCCTTCTCATTGTTGTAGGCCAGTTCCTAGAAATGGACTCTGGGATGGAGATTTGCATGCAGGAGGCTTATAGGGATGTGCTGGAGCGAGGAGGGCAGGACTGGGCAGGCAGAGAAGCAGGGCTGTGCCTTGGCTGATGCTTGGGAGAGCTCGGGGGCTGGGATGATCTACATTAAGGCAGGGAGCCAGGCCTTTGTACCCTCCATCAATCACTTACTGGGCACAGACTGTACTGGTAGGGGGCATAACCTTGGGCAAGGCATGTACTCCATGTCTTCCCCTTGTTGGCAGGAGCAGTTTCTCTCCCTCACCTCCCCAAGGTGTATCTCGAACACATTGTCCTCTCTGCCTAGAATGGTCCTCTCTCCCGCTCTCCTACAGAACTGTTTGTCCTCCCAGCCCAAGTTCACATGTCATTTCCTTTAGCTCTAAATCTACTGTCAGAGATATAGCAAAGTGCAGGACACTAGATTACCACTTGTATGAAAAAAGAGAGGAATAGCGCAGATAGAAATGTATATATGTACTGTATATACGTATACACACATATTTGCTTGGGTAAGCATAACATTTATCTCTGGAAAGATACATAGGAAACTGCAAATAGTGATTGCAAGGTAAGGGCTGTGTGGGTGGGGGCTTTTGGTGCCTTTTGAATTTTGAATGATGTAAATAAAATTAATTATTTAACAAAGTAAGATCAATCATATAATTATTAAAAACACAAAAAAGGAAAAGAATGGTTAAATCCTTTTTAAAAAATATTTTTACTAATTACAGAGAGGAAGGGAGAGGGAGAGAGAGAGAGAGAGATAGAAACATCAATGATGAGAGAGCCTGCAACCCAGCCATGTGCCCATGACCGGAATTAAACCCAAGATCCTTCAGTCTGGAGGCTGATGCTCTATCCACTGAGCCAAACCAGCTAGGGATGGTCTTTTGGAAGGGTAGGGCCTAGCTGCTCACTTTTCTCCATATGGCCCTATCACCACTATAGTTAATTTGTGGTGTTGAGTATTTACTTAGAATCCATCTTTACTCCTGGATTGTAAGCTCCGATAAGGCTGTCTTGTCTGCTGCGGTAGCCTCGAGCCTAGCACACCCTAATGAACATTTGTAGATATTAAGTCTTAAGCCTCAGGCCGGCTGCTAATGCTCTCCTCCCCCACCCTATGCATAAAAGCAACCTGCTTCCTTCCCTTTTTTTGCTCACTAATGCTCTTTATGATCACTTATGCAACCCACCCAGAGGTCCTTTGCATAATATATCCATTCTGTGCGTGGGGTGGAGAGTTTACACACATAATGTGCAGGAGTTTACATTCCCTGGGCCGTGGTCCCCGCCCCTGCCTGTACCTTTCTTTAACCTCCACTACTGCCCACTACTGTGTGTGTGATCCATGCCCTGCAGGAGGGTCAGGGGCAATGGATCACACACACACTTTATTTCATTTAGCTAAGTGTGTGGTCTGATAGCAGTGAGCACAAGCATCTTTGGGGGTGATTCACGCCCCTCTCTTGAGGAGATGTCTGGGCTGAGTGTGGAGGAGAAGGCATTTACAGGGAGATTGGAAGTGTAGGGTCTTCCAGACAGAGGCATTTTGGCTTGGCATCTTCTCCTGAGTTTGGGTACCGGGCTCAGAGAAAAAGATGGGACCTCTTCCCCCTAGGAATGAGGGCTGTCCGCCAGTCCTGGGCCTCTGGGGAAGTACTGGGCTGGTCTGCAGAGCCTTTTTCTGGTACTTCCCTGGCTGCTCCGACATTTCTTACCCTGCCATTCGTCGTCCCCAGCTAATAGTATGCACCAGTGGCCCACTTGCTGCATTTACTTCCCACACTTGCTTTATTTGGCCACAGAGGGTTTCGTTAAATATCTGGTTGGTTGTCATTTAAACATTGGGACATTTTGCATTACTGTTGTGTGGACCTGGCAACAATCAGCTGCAAGTGAGAAAACTGCCCCCTTTCGAACAGCTGAACATCTTTGTTCAGCTGTTTCCTGCCTGAACCATAGTGACACTGAGCTTGTGATTTCGTGGATTCCCAAAGAGGCCAGTTAGTCGGAACATGTCTTCATTTCACTCTTGTTCTTGAAGTATGTTTTTACTTAATAGAGAATTTTAGGTTGGCATTTACTTTCTCTGTTGACTTTGGCACCCATTGTTGTCACTGAGAAATTAGCTCCCAGTTTAAAATGTTGGTTCCTTGATGATAATTTGTTTTTCTTCTCTGGTTGATGTAAAGATATTCTGTTTTTCTTTGATGCTTTGCAGTTTTGCTATGACTTATCTGGTGTGAATTTCTATTTGTTTTTCCAGCTTGGGTTTCATTGGGCTGCTTGAATATATAGATTGGAATCTTTGACCAATTCTGGAACAGTCTCAGCCATGTCTTCAAATACTGCTTCTGTCCGTTCTTTGCTTCTGGAATCTCAGTTAAATATAGGTTAGGCCTTTTAATTTTATACTCCATGCTTCTTAGCCTCTCTGTTATATTTTCCAGTTCTGACACTCAGTGCTGCACTCTGGACAGTTTCTTCAATTTCATCTTTCAGTTCACCAATTCTCTTTCCAGCCATGTCTAATCTATAATAAAACTAACACATTTTAGATTTATTTATTATATTTTTATTTCTAGACACTCTCTTTGATCTCTTCTTTAAATTTCCTTGTTCCTTATTCATACTGATAAAGTTTGTCTTTTAGTTCTTGAAGCACATTTCAGCAAACTTATTTTCTATGCTGAGGAGTTCGAGGGTCTGATTATGCTGCCCGTTTTTCTTCAGGTTTTCAATCCTGGTATTGAGTGTGCGTTGATTTTGACTGTGAGCTCCTCATTTGGCTGCAAGCATTGCGGGAGGGATTCTTTGAGACCTGAGATGGCGTTTAGTGGGTTACTCTCAAGAGAATTTGGATTTGTTTTTATCAGGCACTTAGGCTTACTTCTTGTCCGGGACCCCCTCTAAGTTAACACTTTTTGCTTAAGGATTTTTAGTCATCCAGACAATGTGAACTAGGGCTGCAAATACTTATGTGAGCCTTCTTGTGGTTATGAATCCTTCAGGGTCATGTTCCCCTTTCTATTCAGCACCACAATTTCAGAGAAACATTTTTTTTTTTTTAAGATTTCTGGTTCATAAGGGAGTAAACATTTATTTCTAGTTCACCCTTATTCTTGGAGTCTCTGCTTTCGTGGGGATGGTTTTAGTGAGCCTTCCTACCTGGAGTGGGCTTGTCCTCGACTGTGAACCCTGGGGCCTGTGACAATGAAAAGTCAGGTTTATTTGGTTCAGTAACTGACCCTGAGGTGTGAGCCAGTCTTTCTGGGTTTCTTATTTCACTTAGTACTTAGCCTGAGTATTTCTTATTGTTTTATCAACTTATTTACCCATTAATAAGTTTTAAAAGATTTTATGTGCTATTTTTAGTTGTTTTCAACTTTCAGTTTAATCCAGGTACTGAAACCACATGGCCAGAATTAGAAACCAAAACCATTTAAACTGTAGCCTGTTCGACGGTAGGTTATATATTTTTTAATATTATGACTTTATTGATACTCAACATTTAATGTTTGGCGCATACTGAAGCCACAGGATAGATCCCCCTGTAAATGTTAATTGAGTAACAAATGACTGAGTAGGTGAGGGAATAATGGGTGGATTAGTAGGTAGAATGGAAGATCATATTACAGACGAGGAAACTGAGACCAAGTGACTTTTCAACACAATGGTTGATAGCTGAACCAAGGCTGCCTGAATGAGTCTTATTAAGGGCAGCTAAGTATATAATACAGTATTATTAACTATAGTCACCATGACTAACTATAGTCACCAGACTGACTATGGTCACAATAGATCCTAGAACTCATTCATTGTACATAACTCAGATTTTATACCGTTTGACCAACATACACCAACCAAGATTTGGGTGCCATTTAGAAACCCCAGTGACCAGAGGTCCAAAATGCCTGGATTAGGTGCATGGGAGTGAGGCTCCAGCCCCTTGGGTTATGTGATCTCAGATGGGTTAAGAGAGGTTGATGGCTGTGTGGTGGGGATGTAAGAAAGAATTTGATTATTTTCTTTCTGGCAACCCCACATACTCACTCTCCTTAGCAACCCTTTAGAGTCTTGCTAGCAGTTTTCAACCTGTGGGTCTCGACCCACAAGTTGAGAACCGCTGCTGTAGAGCCTAAGACCATCAGAAAACACAGATATTTACATTATGATTCATTAACAGTAGCAAAATTATAGTTATGAAGTAGCAATGAAAATAATTTTAAGATTGGGGGTCACCACAACATAAGGAACTGTATTAAAAGGTCACAGCATTAAAAAAGGTTGAGAACCACTGCTTTAGACAGTAACCATGCTGGAGTTGTTTCCCTGCCCTTCACCTTTGCCCACTGTGAGGCTACAGGGTGGAAGGGAAGTGGGGGCCTTGGAGAGGTGCCCAGCCCCCTCCCTGGGTGGAAAGGCTTACTTTGTGTTCCAGGCTGGGCTTCTGAGAGGGTGCTGCTGTGGAGTATGTCATTGTGCTTTGAGGTACAGCTGCATGTGGTTCTCTTGGGAATCTTTTTAAAAATCTGTTTAATCCTAACCCGAGGCTATGTGTTTGGGTTCTTGCCACATTTATTTGAAAGAGAGAGAGAGACACACACAGAGAGAGGGTGAGGAGAGGAGAGGAGAGAATCAATGTGATTGCCATCAATTGGTTGCCTCCCGCACTTGTCCCGACCAGGAATGGAACCAGATTGAACCAAAACCTGAGTATGTGCCCTGACCAGAAATTGAACCCATGACCCTTTGTTGCATGGGGTGACACTCTAACCACTGGCCATCATGGGCATCTTTAGACTTCTCCCCAGTACTGCCTTGCATGCAATACCACTAACTCACTAGCTCCCTGCTCATGGCATGCTCCTAGAAACATCAGTCACCTTGAAAAGACCTTGAGATTCCTAGTAGAGTAAGTGGACTTGCACAGTCTTTGGCACATAGTTGAAGTCCAACAAAATGTTGCTCTCTAAACTTGTCCTTAACCTCAGTGGTGGTGGCTGATTTGTCTGAGTGCTCTGAGAGGAGTTGATTTGTTTTTCTAATAACCTAAACTAGGGTCACAGTCAATGCCCTTCATTTGTGATGTAGTTAGAAATATCACATTTTGTTCTCTGATGTTATCTTGATATATTTTGTATAATCTGTGGGAAGAAGGAGGTACAGCAAAGTTGATGAATAAGGGGCAATACATTTTGGAAGAGATTAGGTAAAAAAAAAAAAATCAATTGTGACAGAGAACAGGATTTTAATCCTGACTCCATCACTATTTATAGGGCCTCAACCAGCCCCACCCATCCCTGGGCCTCAGTGTCCCTGTGAGTAACCTAAGGATACTTCATGGTGTCTGAAGCCCCATCCAGCTCTGAACTCTGGTTCCCACTGGAACCAAAGGATCCCCTTCTCCACTGGAGCCAGGGCAGGTCCTGGCCACAGTGTCTCCAGAAGGCTACTCTCAGGGGCTCTTTGTCCTCTGTGCACAGGCCCATGTGGTACCACATCAGCCCTTAGTGAGGTGGAGATGGGGAAGCAGCCGGTGCTTCCTGCACTTGCCTGGTGGTGCTGGGAGGTCACTGGCACCCTCCAACATGCTTTGGTGGGAAAATGGCCCTCTGGGCACTGGCTGCTCACCCCAGGTCCTGTCTGCGGTCAAGGACAGAGGGGCCTAGGGAGGATGAAGTGCATGTCCTCTACCTCCCATTCTAGGCCTCTTGGAGCACCAGCAGGTTTCAGATAACAATGTAAGAAAGAAGATCCAGCCAGAGAGAGAGAACAGAAAGAGCTCAGGGTCGTGCCCACAAGTCCTAGAAGTGAATCACACCCATAATGTTCAGAGATGAAGGTACTGAAAACCATGGGGTGACGTGTGTAGGTACATAGCCAATCTCTGGGCAGTTCCTTGGCTAAATGGCAAGGGGACCCCCCTGCAGCCCGCCCTTAACTCTTTGTTTACTTAAATCTGCCTCTTATCCACCAATGTCCCTCATTTTCACAGTGTGGGGCGAGAGAGCTTTCAGCTCTGTCTACAGGGCAGTGTGAAGAAGAATCCTGATTCCATTGGAAAGGGAACTTCCAAGGACTCCAGAAGGTTACCCTCTGCCCAATTTGAAACTAAACTTGCCCAGGTAAAGAACGTCCCTCTAGTCAGTCAGGCACCCCAGGCTAGGCATCGAGAAGGCTGCTCTCTTTTCTCTGCCCCTCAAACAAAGACAGCAAAACATTCCTAGGGATGGAGTCCTTGGTATGGCTTTTAGTGTTATTAGAGCCACATTCCTGCAAACTCTAGAACCATAGTGGGTGTCTACACAGAGATTCATTACCTCATTCATTCAATCACTTCTTTGTTCAGAAGACCTGTCCTGTGCTAGACACTGTGCAGGGCTCTGGGGACATAGCAGGGAGTGGGAGTCACAGTCTCTGCATTCAGGGTGCTCACAGTCAGGTGGGAGGGTCAGACCAGATCAGCAACTAGTTAGGACACCGCGTGTGAGGTGCTTTGGTTGGGTCCGCTGTGGGGGAACCAAAGCCTGTTTGGGATAACTGGGATTATGAAGTGCTTTATCTTCTGTTGTCTGACTCGACCCTTGTCACAACCTTCTGAGACAGGAACAAGGCCTAGAGGTAGAGCGAATTGCTTAGGTTACACACCTGGGAGCAGGGATAGAACTTGGGTCTCTGTCTCCCACACTGGTTGACTCTGGACTCATCACTCAACTGCTCTGAGCCATGGTCTCTTCAACATTAAGAGAATGTGAAGCCACTGGCTAGCCCCTGGTGTGGGGGTGTGGCAGTGGAAGACCTGGCATCAGTGGCCAGAAAAGTACTTCCTAAGTACTGGGCATCATGCATGTATTTAGAGTTAGTATATTTATGATCTCCGGTGTTCAGGATTTGACCTGAGTGAAAAGCAGCCCACCTGACACCCAGCTAAAGAGACCCAGGTTCCCCACTCATGAAGCAGGGGCTCACACTCTGGCAGGGAGAGGGACTGAATCATCTGGAGGTAGGGTCTCAGACTCTGTATTCAGATGCTTCCCTCCATCTCAGAGGCTCTGATATCAGAGGTTCTTAGATGCTCCTGGGATGAGAACAGCTTACTCAGCTATTTGTTCCTTTGTTCATGTGTTCATTTGCTCATTTATCCATCCACCCACCCATCCAACCTCCCATTCTCTCATCTATCACCCATCCATTCATCTATCTTTCTACCCACCCCAAGAAAAGATAAGTCTGCACTAAAAGCATCCAGAAAAGTTCCTGGCCCAATGTTTCCCCCCATTATTGCCTGAACCACCGATGTCCTTTGAGATGCTCTTGGTAGGAAATGCTTCTTGGCCAAATAAATTTGGGGAAAGCTGTACCTCCTCTGCCACTTTGTAGGCTCCACAATGCATGCTAGTGTAATAAAGGCTCCGAGAGGTCTTGCAGGAGAGGAGCCTGTTCAATTTTTTTTTAAATGCAATGTTCTCTAGACCTTTTTGACCAAAGAACACTTTTTCATGGAGTACCGTTAGCCTCCAAGGGAATTAATGATTCGTGAAATACACTTTGGGAAGCATTTCTTTAAGCACAAAATCTTTTTTTAATTATAATGACTTGCATGGAATATTCTTCAGCTCTATTATATAGTACCTGCCTTCTTACATGGAGATGACTCATCATTTAGCACTTTCTCGGCACATCATTGAACACATCACCGTGAAGAGCTCTCTATGATGATGCATTGTCATTGACAGGAGTTACTGAAGGGACTCGGGTTATTTTAAGTTCTTACTTTTCAGAGAGTTTTGATCTCTCCCCTTTGTGAGCAAAAGAAGCAGTTGTTTATTGTTTCCTTATTATTATTGATGTACCTTCCTGATACTTCCATGAATTGGAAAGAAAACCAATCTAATTATAATTGTATGTAAAGTAAGAGTAAAGGGTTCTGAGTGAGTACCTGACTACATCTCTTTGCTTTTCACACTGAGCTTGACATTTAGTGCATAGATTTTGTATCATGGCTTTCAGTTGCTCAGAGCCCCTTGGGGCTGGTTTCCTGTTCTTCGTCAGTGTTACGGGAACTAGTCTGAGGGATGTGCCCCTTGGAGATGTCAGTGTTACTAAACCCCCGAAGAGAGAAGGCCTCCTGTGAGTCATTTGGGGCTGGTACTGAATATAAGAACATTATCTTCAGGGTCAGATGGTCTTGATTTGAATCCTGGCTTTACTTCTTCATAGCTGTGTGATCTTGAGCAAGTTGCTAAACCTCCTGACACTTAATTTCCTCGTTTGAGTGTGGGAATACCTTCCTCACAGATTTGTGGTAAATATTAAGTGAGATTGTGCATGAGAAGTGAATAACTGGTGCCTATTATATAGTAGGTGCTCAATAAAAGGTAGTAGTGGCAAGGCTGGGACTAGGGTGAGGCAAGGGAGGTGCTCTGGGCACGGAATTTTAGGAGACATTCTGAGACTTGTGCAAGTACAGGGTCAGCACCTGACAGTGAGTGCTACCTTAAATGTCTCATCCTGGTGCCTCTCTTACCTCATACCCTGACTAGCGGCGCAAGGCCTGTCACCCATAATTGTCCTCAGAGACGGAAGGCCTGGAAGGTCCCTGATTACATGAGAGAGACCCATGCTCACCTAGATAATCAGCCCCATCACCTAGAGCCTCCTTCCCACCTGAGGCTGCAGGTGAGCCCCTGAGAGGACAGGCCAGATAGAAGAAGAGTGAGCCTGGGGAAAGATTGGACTGGGAATGAGCCAAGTGCTTCCCATTTGGGTAGAGATTTTGCTCACCAAAGCATCTATGGAGCTCCCTCACCCTCAAGAGTGGGGACAGGGCCCCCACTAGCTGGCCTGGACCCCCACTTCCCTGTCAAAACTTTTAAAAACACAAACAGTGGCAAGAGCGTCATTTGCATAAATCTCATTAGAAAAAGTGCAAGTTTCATAAATCTTGTGATAAATTAGTGCGATATCATTCTCAACGTGATGTATTAATTTTAGGGCGAAATGAATGGTGCCGCGATCATTGTGGGTAATTATGAGTCTCCTCAAAGAGGAGGTGATTTCCGGAGGGACTTTTCTGGTCCTTCACGGAGGGCGATGGGAGGGAGAGCAAGGGTGAGGGAAGGGTGTCTTCTCACCTGCTTTTCTAGTTTCATCTTTCTTAGTTCCTTAGCTTCCTTTCCACTGTAGAGAGGTGGAAAGAAGTGGTCTGGCTCTGCCTAAGGGATAGACAGTGGGGGGCACAGAAGGGGTTCTGAAGTCAAGCATTAAGGTAGATATTACTTGTGAAAAGAATTTAAGTGGCTAGGACCTGGGCCTATAGAAGCTATTACCCGGTGGTCCTCAAAGTCACGGCCCCCCACTCAGAAGTCCCAGCATCACCTGGGTGCTTGTTAGAAATGCACATTGTGAACCAGAAACTGGAAGGGGCCCGTGAATCTGCCTTTTGAATAAGCCCTACTGGGCATTCTGCTGCAGGCTCCAGTTTGAGAACCACTGGTCTGGCCCAGCGATTCTCAGCTTGGCTGCACATCTTCATTACTCCTCCAGTAACACCATTTCATTGTGTTGTTTCATGTTAACATTGATAGAGATGCCATAGGAGCTTTACCCGTGTTTATGTCAATTAGCCTTTGGTAAAATTGGTTTCATCATCGTTCATTTCAGTGAAGTTATAGAACCTCTTAGCAACCTTAAGTGAAGACTTAACTATATAACAAACACTGACGTCTGGGCCCTATCCTAGACCAATGAATCAAGACGGAATTCTCAGGTGGTAGGGCCTGAGCATCTTTCTTTTTAGACGCTCCCAGGTGGTGCGTATACGAATCAGGTTGAGATTCACTGCTTCAAAGCCATGAACTATACCTTTGAAAATGTTGGGATTTGGAAATGTTGAAACAGGAAGAGCCAACAGAGCAAATTTTTTTCTTTTTTTCCTCTTTCTGACCCACCTGTGCTGTTGGCCTCAGCCGAATGGGCCTGGGAGCACCACCGATTGGAGGGTGTGGGGTCTTCTGATGGAGCATCATCCATCAGAAGCTGCCTTCCCCGTTGGTCAAGTGAAACCGTCACTTAGAGTCCTAGAGCAGTCATCCCCAGTCTTGCCTGCATTTAGAACCACCTGGGAATTTAGAACTTTCCAGAGCCTACCTGTACCCTAGATCAATTCATTACAACCTTGGGGTGTGGGACATGGGCACAGATGGTTGAACGGTCCAGGTGATTCCAAGGTGCTGACAAGTTTAGGGACCACTGACCTGTGGGCATTCCTACATCACTGTTTCTTGGATTAGTATGGAAGATTGAGGGGACCTGAGAGATTATCTAGATCTTATCCCTTGGGAATCTAATTTTTTTTGTTTGTTTGTTTGGTGTGTGTGTGTGTTTTAATCCTGATACTTGCATCTCTCCACAAAGACTCTGATGTACTTGGTCTGGGGATACAGCTGTGTATCTGGATTTCAAAAATGCCACAGGTGAATCTAATGGGCAGCCAGGCCTGGACCTGTTAACTGGACGAAGGGACCCCATCATGTGTAGCAGAAGGAAAGGCCATCTTGGAGAAGGCAGCGTGTTGGCAGAGGCTGGCCTCCTGTGGCAGCTTTTGCCCTCCTGACACATTCACGTCCACACTCGGGGGCTGTGGTGATGGGGAATGTTGACATGACCTCTTTGTGAGCTAGGGAGCATGTGAGTGGTGACAGGCAGGGGATGCAAGCTTAGGGCAGGAGGGAAGTGCCGAGTCCCTCTGAGCTGGAAGGAGTCGCCAGTGCCTGCCAGTGTTTGGATAATCTCTCTGTGAGCCTTTAATGGCCTGCAGTGCTCTGTTTATTTTAATGATAATGTCAAGTTCAATTTGCCGTCATTTTTTCACATTTCCTTTTGTAAAGTTAATTGAACAGTTCAATGAATTGAAAAGTTTCCGGAGGAGGGAAAAAAACGCCCACCCCTCTATTATCACTGTTATTAAATCTGATAACTAGCACTTGGCTGTCCTGGCCCCTGTGACAGGACTGCAGCCCCCGTGGGCCTGGGAGCTGCTGCAAGGACTCGGGAAGGTCAGACAGAGCATCCCAGAGCCCCTTTGTCCGTGGCCATGCGTGCTCTGGCCGCTGTGCCTGAGCAGAAAGCGCATGCGTCTTCCCTGGACCTTGGCTGTTGGGCTTCAGAGCATCTCAGCCAGATTGTAAAGCCCTGCTAGGCAGGCTGAGGCATCATGCATGCCCTTGTCTCCTCTATAGCACCTACCTAATGTGTGGCCAGCGGAGTTGTAATCTTACAGATATTTTAACTGGATGGGACCTTAATGTGCTGCTATGGGAAGGATACTGGGGAGCCAGGACCAACCCTGCGTCTCAGCTCTCCCACCTGTAGCTGTTAGTGGTGGCGGTGGGTGAGTTACAGAGCCGTCCTGCCCTGCTTCCCCTCTTGTAGAATGAGCCTATTGGCCTCATCAAAAATGCAAGTGTGTGGCACATATACAGCCCCCTGTCGCCTACTCCTATCAGCTCTATGGATCACAGCGCTCTTCCCTGCTGAACTCAGATGCACTCTGGCATTCTTTTCCACACATTGCCCCCGAAACCACGACCTGGGACTGGCGTGGGTACATGACCTGTTTGTCAGCTTGGATTCGATTCTCCCCAAGGACCTCTGTGCTTTTACTATTGAAATCAGTCCCTCGTGGTGTCAGTGGGGAAAGGAGGCTCAGAGAGGTCAATGACTTGCTCATAGTCACCAGTCATGGCTGAGTGCCAGCCAGTGCCAGCCTTATTAGTTCTATACCTAACTGCTTCTCTTTGCCTCAGTAGAGGAAATTCACCAAGGCCGCCTTCCTCTAGAAGCTTCTTTGGGTCCTTTGATCCTGTGTCCCGAGTTCTCAACTCCCTGCCAGGATGAAGAGTGTTCATACTGGGTGGTGGGTGGGGGTGGGGGTGGGGAGGTGGGGGGGATGGGTGGCTTGGGGAACACATTCTTCATCTATCTGGGCTCATACTCCAAACTCATATTCATGCTTTCCAGAAAGGCCAGGAAGAGCGTGTGGCATATGGCAGTGAAAGTCTGTCCATGAGCACCAGGAAGGAGGGCCTTCTGTCTGTTCGTTGTTGTATCACCAGTGCCTAGAGCAGTGCCCGGGACAGAGTGGGAGCTCAGGCGGTGCTTGTTGAGTGAATGAAGGACTGTAATGATGGCATGGGATTAGGAAGGTCATTGAACAATCTCCGCTCTGCCATGCGCTAGCTGTGTGACTTCAGGCAAGTAGCTTAACCTCTCTGTGATGCCTTTGGTCAGTAATTGGCAAACTCATTAGTCAACAGAGCCAAATATCAACAGTACAACACCTGAAATTTCTTTTGAGAGCCACATTTTTTAAACTTAAACTTCTTCTAACACTACTTCTTCAAAATAGACTCGCCCAGACCGTGGTATTTTGTGGAAGAGCCACACTCAAGGGGCCAAAAAGCCGCATGTGGCTCGAGAGCCACAGTTTGCCAACCACTGCCTTAGGTTATAGGGGCTTAGAGCACATTGGTGTCTGCTACCAGGCTTGGCAGCCCTTGGCAGTGATGGCTCTTATTTGCTATGCGGTGCCAGAAGCAGGACAGCCTCAGGTTTCTGCCATTAGGGCCGGCTCCCTCAGATATTGGTATTTAATGTCTAATCTTTCCTCTTGTGCTTTTATTAATTTAAAACAACATTGGCTTCTATTCCTTACAACCAGAGCCTCTTAGTTTATATCCTCCTCCTCTATTTAGTGTCTCCTTCTCTGGTGAATTAGCTTGTCCCCTTGGCCATCTGACACCTGTGTGCCCAAGGGGGCCAACCACTTCTCTCTCTGACTCTCAAGAGTAAATCACCATGTTGCTGTAATTCACCATGTGATGAGGGGGCTGTGGGAAGCCAGGATGATGGGGGACCCCTAACCCCCACAGTCCCTGCCTCAAAAGTGCTTGCCTTCAGGCCAGCCAAGTAACCCAAAGGTCCAGAGCAGCCTCAAACATGAGGGGGACCTGGGTCTTTTTTTTTTTTTTTTTTTTTTTACAGAGAGGAAGGGAGAGGGACAGAGAGTTAGAAACATTGAAGAGAGAGAGACATCGATCAGCTACCTCCTGCACGCCCCACACTGGAGATGTGCCCACAACCAAGGTACATGCCCTTAACCGGAATCAAACCTGGGACTCCTCAGTCCGCAGGCCAATGCTCTATCCATTGAGCCAAACCGGTTTCGGCAGGACCTGGGTCTTCATGGGGCCAGCTTTGTGGGGCTAGCACAAGGGCTCAAATCCTTGTTCTGCTACCTTCTAGCTGTATGACGTTGGGTAGGTCACTTTGTTGCTCCAAGCCTTGGTTTCCTCAATGCATAGTGGGGACACCCGCACATCTCTGGAGGGCCATTGTGAGAAATAGATGATAGAGAAGGATGTCCATAGAGCATAGTGCCTGGTGTGAATGCAGAACAAACTTTTCTCTGTCCTCAAGGTTCAAATACACAGGAGACAGATTAGCAAGAGAAAATCACCACATTTAATACATTATTATGGGAACTCCGCATTCATGAGAAAAGCAGAGACTCCACAGGTAGGAGAGGTTCAGAGACAGAAAGAGGGATGGAGGTGTATAAGACATCCTGAGCTGGGATGAGGGAATGGCATTGGGGTTCAGATGGTCATCGCAGGATGATAAGAAGAACTGATGTTTAGTAAATAAAAGTTTTCCCTACCATAGAGGTGGGTCAGAAGGATATCTGATAGTCTCTGTATGATGAAGTCCCCTAATTCAGAGTCTTCTAGGTAGCTCTTCAGGTTCTCTCGAGCCTGAAGCAGAAATTGCCTTTAGCTCAAAGCAATCCCCACACCAAAGAAGCGCATCTTTGGTCATGTTGATCTGAGCGCCAACAGGTGCTTAGCGAATGCTATTTCCTTTCCCTTCAGTCATGGGTCTTCTCTAGTGGACTGAGCTGCAGGAACGAGGGTGTGCAGGTGGCCTTCGGGTTTTGGAGACAGACAGCTCCCTTTATCCAGGGCAAGGGTTTTCTCATGAGAGGGAGGGCGTTGTCATTGCAGGGCAGGGAGGCCACCTGCGTCTCAGGAGATAGGGGTTGAGACCAGATCTCACTCTGGCTTCCTCTAGGTCAGTGGTTCTCAACCTTCCTAAGGCTGCGACCCTTGCATACAGTTCCTCATATGGTGGTGACCCCCAACCATTAAATTTTGCTACTGTTATGCATCATGATGTAAATATCTGCATTTTCCGATGGTCTTAGGCGACTCCTGTGAAAGGGTCGTTCGACCCCCAAGAGGTCGCGACCCACAGGTTGAGAACCGCTGCTCTAGGTGCATGTAAGCAGAGTCTAGGACACCAGGAAAAAAGTCCCCCTAAGGTCAAATCAAGTTCAAGATCCAGGGTAACTAGTGGGAAGGAGCCTGACTGAAGGTAGGAGAGCGGGAAGTGGGAACCTAAGACAAATGAGATTATTCCCAGGAATCAAGGCATTTAACTGGCCTGTCTTATCCCACAGGAGAGACAAATGAGATGCAGGCTCCAAGGCCAGCCCAGGCTCTGGGGGCTCATCCTCGGGGAGAGGGGAGGGCAGGAGCACCTGGCTCTGGCAGAGACCAGGCCAGAGCAGCTAGGCCCCTCCGGACTGGGAGGAGGAAGATGGATTTCTCTCCTAATGGGGGTGGAGGACATGCAGAGGCCTGATGCCATAGAGAGCAGGAGTGGTTAGTCTCAGAAAGACCTGGTCATAACCACTGACCTGTAATCTGGGTTTGGGGTTGGGACCTGCCATCTGCTACCCATTGGCTCAACTCACCAACGAGCAGTCCCATCCCAAGCAGCCATCTCCCAGCCAGGACCTCTGACCCTTCCTCTGCAAAATGAGAAGGAGCTTTACTTTTTGGTTCTCTTTTTAGCCATAACTAGTCCTTATTTCTGAGCTTGCCTGAAGACTTCAAGCCTGATTATCTCCATCTGAAATTTCCTAAGCCTGATGAGGGAGAGCTTGGCCCTAGCTCCTTGGCCTCTGGATAGGAAGGGACAACAAATCAGGGCTGATGTGAAGTCCTTTTAGGCCACACTGCAGAAAGTTTGTTCTTACATGCCTGTTAGGATTGATTAGTCATGACTGCATGGAACCCAGTGCTGTGAAGGATTCTGAGGTTGGATATAGGTCTGGTAATCTGTGATTGATTAGTAATGTCTGCATGGGCAAGGCATGACCTACCAGCTGGTTAGCCTCAAGAGAGGTGCAGTAGTTAATCATAGAGGGCTGGGAAGATTTGCCAAGCATGTCCCAGAACATCAGTCTTTACCTTCAATGGGTGATGGTCTCTCCCTGCTGTGCAGAGATACAAACAAAGGATCAGAGAGCACAGAGAAGAGAGAACTGTGTGATCAAGGTGACATTTGAGGATGACTGGGATTTGCAAGGCAGTGAGAGGAGGAAGGGTCTTTCAGGCTGAAGGAACAGCAGCAGCACAAGTGTAGACACTGTGGTGTGTTGGAGGGCTGATAGCAGTCTGGCTGGCTGAGCCCAAGGCTGCCATGAGAACATGACTGGGGAAGCTGAGGGCAGTCAGGCAGGAGCAGCATTGGCCATCATGGTAAGGAATTGGGTTTTAATTCTGTAGGAACTTTGGGGGTGTGGCATAACCAGAGGTCTGCTCTAAGATGTTCCTGCAATGAGTAGGTATGGTGGATTCTCCTTACCCTTTCTTCATGCTGTAGCACCTTCTTTGTGTTTGAGGAACAAACACAGCTTTCCGCCTTCCCCCACTCAGAAAAAATAACAAGCCTTGCAGCCTGCTACTGCCCAACCTGAATTTTGTCCCACCCCTAGTCTAGGGCCTCTAATATATATATATTTATACACACACACACACACACACACACACACACACACACACACACTGAGTGGCAAGATTATTATGGTATGCGTTCAGAGATCATAATAATCTGGCCACTTAGTGTATATCCTGTAACCCAGTGGGGGTGGGAGGGTGTCCCCTGGAGTGTTGCCGAATTAAAGCGCAGCCTCATCAGAGCCCGGAAATAAACTCATACCCATGTGGCCTGTCTAGGACCCAGGAAGAGCAGATGGTGGGGCAAAGACAGTCCCTCCCGTAAACATTGTTGGGGAAACTGGCCACTCACCAGCCACTCACACCAAAGAGAGAAGCGGGACCACCTCTGACACCACTCACAAGCATAAACCCAATCAGATTGAAGATTTATTTTGATTTTTTACAGAGATAAAGGGAGGGATAGAGAGTTAGAAATATCCATGAGAGAGAAACATCCATCAGCTGCCTCCTGCATGCCCCCCACTGAGGATGTGCCCACAACCAAAGTACATTCCCCTTGATCAGAATTGAACATGGGACCCTTCAGTCCATAGGCTGACGCTCTATCCGCTGACCCAAACCGGTTAGGGCCAGATCGAAGATTTAAATGTAAGGCCTGGAACCATAAAACTAGGAGAAAAATAGGCCGTCAACTCTGACATCGCTTTTAGCAACATTTTTGGGGGAGGATGTGTTTCCTTTCGCAAGGCAAACAAAAGAAAAAATAAGCAAATTGGGACTATGTCCGACTGAAAAGTTGTTTGCACAGTGAAGGAAACGCCAACAAAATGGAAAGAAGACCTGAATGGGAGGCGATATTTCACCAATGGCACAGCCAATCAGGGGTTGATACCTAAAATATATAAAGAACTCATATAACTGGATACCCAAACAGCAAACAATCCAATTAAAACATGGGCAGAGGCCCTGGCCAGTGTGGCTCAGCAGATAGAGCCTTGGCATGAGGACTGAAGGGTCCTGGGTTGGATTCCGGTCAAGGGCATGTACCTTGGTTGTGGTAGGATCGGGCCTAAATGGGCAGTCAGACATCCTTCGAGGGGTCCCAGATTGGAGAGGGTGCAGGGCTGAGCTGAGGGACACCCGCCCCTCCCCGTGCATGAATTTCATGCACCGGGCCTCTAGTAATGGTAATAACAGTCATCTTGGCAATCAGCATGGGCCCAGTAGGGTTGCAGGGGAAGCTGTGATTGTCCACCCCTTGCCTGGAAGATGAATATAGCCTGCTGCTCAGGGACTGAGGCCACCATGGGGGAACATGTTGCCAATCCTGCACCTCTCAGGAGCATTTGCAGCCCACTGAGCAGATCCCCATTCCACCCTGAGCCCCTGGACTGCAGGACAGGGTATACTGTCCCAGGCTGGGCTACAGGGCCTCCTGAGGGGCTGTGGGGTCTTAGAGACTGGGGCTCAGCCAGTGCCCAACTATTATTCTGCCTGCATCTGAAGCCAAGTGCTACTGCTTGGGCATTATTAGGTTTTGATTAGCCAGGCTTTTTCCTGTCCATTATGTACATAATTAAGAATTAACTTGCTATACTCTCTCCTCTTGTCATGGCTCAAGGAGTTTCATGACTTCTGAAGGCTTTCTTCTTCTAACACCTCCAGGCATTTGGCAGGATTCATTCATTTACCCACTGACTCTATATGGATGCCTCAGGGATGCCAGCCCCTAGGGTTAGCTTGGTGATACACCTAGCCCCTGTGAACAGGGAACGTGATGGACCAGGCCACTGCCTCAGGGTCTTGAGAGAGGCAGTCAGCAAGTCATGTGAATAAACAAGATCAGCTCAGAGAAGGGAGGGCTATGAAGACAGTAAGTACCTCAGGGTTCGGGGACAAGGAGTGACAGATGCTCTTCAGATAGATTCTGTGTGATCAAGTACAGGAGGACAGCCTCTCTGAGATGGTCTTTCTTGGTCTGAGAGATGAATGGTGAGCAGCATGTAGTGACCTCAGGTTGGAGCATTCTTAGCACAGCCATGGCAAAGGCCCAGAGGCAGCCACCAACTGCTCAGGAACCAAAAAAAGGCCCTGGGGCTGAGAAAGGTAAGCCTGGGAGTCTGTCTGGGAGCCAGTGGGAGGTGTGGTCCTAGGCTTCGACTTCGGACATGATTTAAGTTTTCTTGTTTTTTTGTCTTTAATATATTTTTATTGATTTCAGTGAGGAAGGGAGAGAGAGAGAGAGATCAAAACATCAATGATAAAAAAGAATCATTGATTCGCTGCCTCCTACATGCTGGGAATCAAGCCCCAAACCCAGGCATATGCCCCAACTGGGAATTGAACCTTGACCACTTGGTTCATAGATCAACACTCAACCCCTGAGCCACACTGGTCAGGCAAATTTTGATTTTTTAATTGTAAAATACACATAACATTTACCATCGTAACCATTTTTAAATGTGCTGTTTGTTAGTGTTAATTATATTCACATTGTTGTGCAACCAGTCTCCAAACCCCTTTTCAACTTGCCAAACTGAAACTCTTAGGCCTTGAGCACAGGACTGCTATAAACATCTGTGGACGCAGTGCCCATAAACCAACAACTGTTGCCACTTTCCTGAGTCCCTGGCAACTGCCCTTCTGTTTCCTGTCTCTCTGGATTCCACGGAGGTGGCATTCTATAGCATTTGTCTTTTTGTGACACACTTAGCAGCATGAGAAAGGTTCATTCGTGTTGGAGCATGTGTCAGGATTTCCTTCCTTTTTTAGGCTGAGTAATATTCCACTGCATGTCTGCACCACATCTTGGTTATTCATTCCATCATCGAGGGGCACTAGGGTTACTTTCACCTCTTGGCTATTGTGAGTAATGCTGCTGTGAACACGGGTGCACAGCGATTTCAGTTCTTTAAAGTTCCACTTTCCACCCATGGGTTAGGCTGAGCCAGCCTGACCGGGCGTGGCACACAGTGGAAGGCTGGCTGGCCTCACAGGTGGCTCTTCCCTGTGAGGGTAGGGAGGCAACAAGCAGCGAGCCCTCCAGCAGCACTGATCGAGCCAAGAGCCCTAAGACCGAGCTTGTAAATCATCCCGAGGCCCGAGGAGCTTTTCTTTGCCTCTAAAATGTGAGCCATAAACCAGGCTGACTTACAGGCAGCACTCACCTGCCCAGTTGTTTACAGCCAGCATCCTTTCTGATTGTTTAATGCCTGCACTGTGCCCATTGTTAAATATTTGAATATCCTTCTGCTATATATAAATCTCAGGACGTCCAAACCTGGCTTATATCAGAGTTTCTTGGAGGAAGAGTGGGGACTACTGTTTAAAAGTTCTGGGCTCCCCCCCTCTACTGGCCAACAGGGTCAACGGGGCCTGGGAATCTGTATTGTAACAGGCTTCCTGGGTGAGTCTTATGTGGGTTCCCCCAGAAGCAGACCTTGTGATGAAGACGCAAGTACAAATAGTTTATTGGGGAGAGAATTCCAGGAAACACAGGTGGGGAGTGAGGACCTGAGACAAGTGAAGGAGGAAGCCATACAGATGCATATCAACCAAGTCACCAGTGTGAGGACTAGAGCTGAGTCCCATTGGGGTCACTAAGAGCCAGCATAGAACATGACCTCTGAGCCAACCCCTGAGAGGTGAGGGAGCCTGGGCAGTTATCCATAGTCTTTCTTTTTCTTTCTGTTTGTTATTTTTTTTTCAATTTAATAAATCTTTATTGCTCAGATTATTACAGTTGTTCTTTTTTTCCCATAGCTCTCCTCCACCCAGTTCCCACCCCACCCTCTGCCCTTACCTCCTGCCCACTGTCCTCATCCATAGGTGTATGATTTTTGTCCAGTCTCTTCCCGCACCACCCACACCCCCTTACCCCTGAGAATTTAGTCCACTCTCTTTCTATACTCCTGATTCTATTATATTCACCAGTGTATTCTGTTCATCAGATTTTTTATTCACTTGATTTTTGATATGTATTTGTTGTTCATAATTTTTATCTTTACCTTCTTCTTCTTCTTCCTCTTCTTAAAGAATACCTTTCAACATTTCATACAATACTGGTTTGGTATTGATGAACTCCTTTAGCTTTTTCTTATCTGTGAAGCTCTTTATCTGACCTTCAATTCTGAATGATAGCTTTGCTGGGTAGGGTAATCTTGGTTATAGGTTCTTGCTATTTATCACTTTGAATATTTCTTGCCACTCCTGTCTGGCCTGCATCGTTTCTGTTGAGAAATCAGTTGACAATCATTGGGTACTCCCTTTTGGGTAATTTAACTGTTTTTTTCTTGCTGCTTTTAATATTCTCTCTTTGTCTTTTGCTCTTGGCATTTTAATTATGATGTGTGTTGGTGTGGTCCTCTTTGGATTCCTTTTATTTGGGGTTCTGTGTGCTTCCTGGACTTGTAAGTCTATTTCTTTCACCAGGTGGGGGAAGTTTTCAGTCATTATTTCTTCAAATAGGTTTTGAGTATCTTGCCTCTCTCTTCTTCTGGCATCCCTATAATTTGGATGTTGGTATGCTTGAGATTGTCCTAGAGGCTCCTTACACTATCTTCAAATTTTTGGATTCTTTTTTCTTTTTTGCTTTTCTGGTTGAATGTTTTTTGCTTCTTTGTATTTCAAATCTTTGATTTGATTCTTGTGGTCCCCTAGTCTGCTGTTAGGTCTCTGTATAATATTTTTTTATTTCAGTCAGTGTATGTTTAATTTCTAGTTAGTGCTTTTTCATATCCTCTAGGGTCTCGCTAAATTTATCGGCCTTTTCTAGGAAATTCTTGAAAAACCTTAAAACCATGGTTTTGAACTCTATATCCAGTCATTTGCTTTCCTCATTTCTTTCATTTGTGATCTGTTTCTTTGTCTCCATATTTTGGCTGCTTCCCTGAGTTGACAGAGTGGCTTTGTGTGCTAGGTGTCCTATAAGGCCAAGTGGCTCAGCCTCCCCAATTACCTGAAGTGGACACTCTTGGTGCACCCCTTTGTGGACTGTGTGCACAGACTTGTAATTAAGTCTTGGGAAGAATTGGCCTCCAGGCCAATTGACTGTAAGGATCAGTTGTGTCTACGATGGAAGAATTTTTGTGCTGGAGACACCCTTATGAGATAAGACTTGCAAAAGCCTCTGTGATTAGCTTGGATGAGGCGGAGTCTTAGAGCAGAGCAGTCAGGGTTGGCTTCCCATCAGCTCTGCCCTATGAGACTTCTGGGTCTTAGTGTCCCTCAATAAATGCTGCAGGCACCTCTGAGAGAAAGCCACCCTTGAGTTTCACCCACTGCCAGACAGTCCAGATTCCCCCCGAGTGAGTCTGGGTTCCCATAGTCTTGCCTGGAACTGGAGTTCAGTGCAGTCGGGAGCTTATGTCTCCCTCCTGCTTGAGAAAACCAGCCACGCACTCAGCAGTCAGTCCCCCCTGTGCTTGTGTGCCTTCATACCTCTGCCTTCTGCAGCTTCTCTGAGTCTCAGTATGCTTTTCTCTTTTCCTGACAGTCCAGATTTCCCCCAAATGCATCTGGGCTTCCAGGGTCTCACCTCAGAACTGGAGTTCAGAGCAGTTGGGATCTTCCATCTCCTTCCACTTGAGAAAGCCAGCCACGCACTCAGCCGCCAGTCCTCTCCACACGTCTCCATTCCTCAGCCTTTTGCAGCTCCTCTGAGTCTCAATGTGCTTTCGCTTTCCTTCTAGTTGTAGAATTTCCACTCAACCAGCTTTCCTGTGGTTCTGGATGGTGTTCGTTCTGTCTTTTAGTTGTAGTTTTGAAATTGTTGTGAGAGGCAGCAGTTTAAGTGTTCACCTATGCCACCATCTTAATTTCTTATCCACAGTCTTAATTAATCATTCCTTGAGTACTACCCCCAGAGACAGTTCCCTGGCATTTCTGGTTTGTCCTGTGTATGCATGGAGCAGTTGGGATGGTGAGAACCCCAGGCTGGCAGTGGGAGATTGGGCAGGAGTGTGTGATAATGGTTATGCAAGGTGTAGTGGGCGTGTTGCCAATAGCACCTGCTCTGCCGTGCTGTCCAGCTCCCACCATGCAGGAGCACCTAGCCCCTGTGAATCATTGATTATCCTCTTATGGCCTCATCTTTTACTGGTAGAAATATAAATGGGGCAACTGCTGTGGAAAACAATTTAGTGGTTTCTCAATAAGTTAAATGTAGAGTTACCATAAAACTCTGCAATCCCACTCCCATGTTGATACCCAAACGAATTGAAAGCAAGTGTCCAATAAAACCTCATCCACAGATGTTTATAGCAGCACAGTGCACAATACCCAGAAGGTGGAAACAACCCGAATATCCATCAGCTGATGAATGGATAAACAAAATGTGGTATATCCATACGGTCATAAAAAGCTAGTAAGTACTCATACGTGCTACCACATGGATGAACCTTGAAAACATTATGCTGAGTGAAAGAACCCTGACACAAAAACCACATATGATTCAAAATGGCCAAACCAGGCTGATCCATAGACAGACAGAAGGTTAATGGTTGCCACGGGCCTGGAGAGGAGGAATGGGGGAATGTCTGCCTAATTGGTATGGGATTTCCTTTTGGGGTGATGAAACTATTCTGGAAACACATTGGGAATTATACAGTTTAAATGATTTAAATGATACATGCATATGTATTTTATCACGACAAGGAAAGAAGGAACAAACGAACTCCAGGTGCTGCACAGCCTGGGTTGCAGGGTACACTGTCTGTTTCTCAAGTGGGGAGCAGCGCAGAGTGGCACGTGCACTCCAGGTCACACAGTCAGGGATGGGTCTCCTGAGTGGCTGCTTCTCTGTGCCTTGGGCTGTGTCAAGCCCCTCATCTTGGCCTCATTTCTCAATGAAGGGTACAACAGAGATTGCTGGAAGCTGCCCTGGTGGAAACAAGGCCTCTGTCCTGGAGACAAAGCTAGGCCCAGCTTCTGCAGGGTGGCAGACAGCGCAGGCAGGGGAGATGTGCCCAGCTGGAAAATTGCAGGGCGTCTTTTCTTAAATATAATATTAAATCGGTACCTTTAATTAGTACACTTAGAAAAGGTCACTAGCAATTACCTGGGACACAAAGAAGGCGTGAGCAGGCAAGCGCCGTGAAGAAACCGAAAAGGACCATTTTGAGCAGCACATAATTGAAGGGGAAAATGGATAAAAGTCCAGGAAATTACAGGGTGGGTGACAGCAGCTAATGGCCCCATCCCTGTCCTGCCCAGTCCCCCACTCCCCTTTCTGGAAGGGCCTGAGTTTTGGGCCTCAGAGAGCCATTTGGGATATTGGATTGAGTAGTGCAACCTTGGCTGCAGGGCCAGTGTGGCTTTCCCAGAATCCCATTGGCGGGCCAGAGCGTGGCCCCATACACCTCCGTGCTGAGCCCTGAAGGAGGTTGGCAGGTGAAGTGTTTAGTCCAAGGGGGCTGCTGTGGACTCGTTGTGTACTGTGGATGTGCAAAGCTCTGATGGGCCTCGGTTCCCTCATGTGAATTTCCCTGAGGCATCCGGAAATAACTCAGTGTTCCACTAACTTGTCACTGAAGGACCCGTGAGGGTAATGAAAAGGCAGTGTGTATCCCTGTGTATCCCTGGGGAGATTGGAAAGTCTTTTACAGTTTTGGGTTGTGTCTTTAAAAATAAATTAAGTGTTACATTGTGTTTTCAATATATTCCCGTTTGCTTTAGTGTAAAATAGCTGCTTGTCACTGAGCAGCTCAGATGCTTTGGGAAGATGTGCTTGGTTTCTCTATGACTTCACATACCCACTCCTTCCTCATCTAGAAGGAGCACTGTACCTGCAGTCTGAAAGTCTGGAAACTTGGGTTTGGGTCCTGACTCTGTTGCTCATCATCGTACTTTAGGAAAACTGCTAAATACATTCTCCATCTTTAAAATGGGAAGATTGGGTTCCCTACAAAGTCTCTCAGGTTGTTTCAACTCCGTTCCCTGATTTCATTCCTCCTTCTCCCACTGCTCACCTCCTCCCATCATCACCTGCTTCTCACCTCCCGACATCACCTTGGATGCTGCCATGTCCTACTCTGCTATGTGACCATGGAGAGACTCTTTGGCCTCTCTGGGCCTCAACTTCCTAATCTGTAGAATGGGTGTAGTGATGACTACCACACAGAACTGCTGGGAGGAATTGTGAATGGGCCTGGTACTGTGTCTGGCATATCATGACAGTCCAATGATTGCCCCACGCTGTCTTTGTCCAAGTGCTGGGCTTCCAGTTAAGGCAGGAGTGGGAACCGTTTTTCTGCCAAGGACCATTTGAATATTTATAACGTCATTTGCTTAATGTAACTCACTTAATATAAATGTATATTGCTATGAAGAAAGCTCCGAGATTTGTTGAATCTCGAGTTTTGCCTGCAGTTGCCTTGGCAGGGCCAGAGCAAATGATTCTGCGGGCCTTATATAGTCCATAGCCGGATGCTCCCCATCCCTGAGGGAGGGGTCTGATAGAGTTACAGCCTGGAAGTCCTGAATCTTGAGTTCACAGACGTAGTGTTGAGAAGTGTAACGTTGTGGTAACAAACGTGGGCTCAGCCGAGTGCCCAGGCTTTGATTCCAGCTCTGTCATTCGTAACTTTGTGGTTGTCGTAAATCACTTAATCACTCCTTGTTACCTTACCAGTTAAATGGGGAGAGTAGCAGTAAGGTTTGAATTATATAGTACATGGAAATCCTTTAGCCCCAGTGTCTGAAGCGTGGTTAGTGTTCAGAGATGTTAGCTATCATTGTCATGTTAGAACTGTCCTTTTAAAAGTTCACCTAGAAGAGCTCATTAGCGTTCTTTTCTAGATAGAATTTCCAGAGTTTGGAATCCCTCCTTACTTAGTTTGATCATTTGAAGCTACTCAATAAATAGGAGAGTCAGTATTTGCGGAAGAGTGTCTGTCCCATTTGATAGGGTAAACTAAAGCTTTGAAAGAAGTGATTTGCCCAAGGCCATAGTTCTAATTTAATCAGTCCTTTGAGAATCAGATGAAGACTATAGACCCTCTCTGCACAGAATGACAATGTTGTTCTGCAGACTCCTGACAGTTTGCACATTTCCTGGGGGTATACGGACTGCCTGAAGCTAAGATGACCAGATGATCCGATCCAATTGCTTGGGACCTCCTTGAGGAAATCTGGGGCTGTGCTGAAAGTCAGGAGGCATGATAATGATCCCTGGTTTCAGTATTTGCTCTGCCTCCATCCTGGACAAACCAGGGTGGCTGGTCACCCTATCTGAAGGCCACCTAGGGAGGACTGTGACTCCTGGAAATTATACCTTGCATTGGGACTTCTAAGGCAGCGCTGTAGGCCAGGATCCTGGTGTTCACGGTAAACTCTGGCCAGGGCTTTGTTTCCTGGTGAAGGGTGACCCTTGATCTTTTTCTTAGGAACTAGAACTAGATCTCTCCACCAATGCAAGACAGGAATTCCTGAAGGCTGGAACCACATCTTCCTAACATCTGTGTATCCAGTGCTTATCACAGGCCAGCACCTCATCATTGTTGAATGAATGGCAGGTTTTGCAAAATATTCTGAATTAGAAAGATTGCTTCTATTTGCAAAAGACTAAAATCCAGCTCAGTTGACTCAGGCAGAAAAAAAAGGTGTGTATGTTTGTGTGTGTGTGTGTGTGGGGGGGAGATGGATTTATTAGTTCATGTAGGTGAGAAGTCCTAGGGATGGAGCTAATATCAGGCACAGCTGGCTGCAGACCCTCACACTATCTCTCTCCATGCACAATTTGCCCCTGTTTTCCTCTTTGTTGGCCTTATACTCAAGTAGCCTCTCCTGTGTGGTGCCACTTTACCAACCCTCATGGCAGGAAAGCTCCTCTTTCCCAGTAGTTCCAGCAGAAGTCCCAGGGTTAGCTATGATTGGCTAGCTTGGGTCACATGCTTATCCTTGAGCCAATCATTGTGACCAGGAAGATGGAATGCTCTGATTGGCTAGGGCTGATTTATGTGCCCATCTTGGTACATTAGAATTGAGAGTTTGGGTCCCTGTTCCAAGTTTGGGTCACTTGGAGAAGTGAACCTCCAAATTAAATTAGAAGGGAGGGGGCAGGCAGAAGTCACAGCTGTCCATTCCACACCCAGGACATGGCAAATGATGTTTTCCTGTTGCAAGCATGTACACACTGTGACCTGTGGCCAGGGGAGCCTGGGTCAGAGCCCAGGACACATGATGGCTTGTAGTAGCCAATGACCTGCCGGGGATCTCTTGGGTGGCTGCTCTTACTGGGATTCAGCGATCTGAGCAAGGTATGAGGAATGGACTGACCTCCTATTTGTGCCTTCTGCTTTCTCCCTTGGCTATTCCAGGTTCCTCTGTGACTCAGTTGCTGGCTCGAGACATGGACAATGACCCCCTGGTGTTTGGTGTGTCTGGTGAGGAGGCCTCCCGCTTCTTTGCTGTGGAGCCTGACACAGGTGTGGTGTGGCTCCGGCAGCCACTGGACAGAGAGGTATGACCTGCCCAGACCCCTACCTCAGTCCTTTCCTGGAGGGTAGGAACAGACCCTGGGGGAGGATGGGTCATCACCTTTTAGGAGCATTCCTCTGAGGCCCCATCCTGAGCCTGAAGCAGCATCTTCCTGCCTGAATGGACTCCCTCTTCAAAAGGCAGTGATTGGGTTTGGAATGGGTGGTTGGGGATATCTCCAAGTGAAGGGCAACATTGGATAGGCAAGAGGGATAATGATCCTGAGTTCATCTCCTATAGAATGGGGTTCAATGGGGTATACTAGTATACATCTACTCCTGTCCCAACAAATGTCCCCCTAAAGGACACAGAAGTTGATGACTCTGTAGCCCTTAGCAAATTAAGGTAAGAGCTTGGACAAAACCCCCACCCCCCTTTTCTCCTTACATTTGAGGAAGTGGCCACAGAAGTGTCCAGTGGCTTGTTCAAGGTCACACAGCAATTTAAAGGCAGAGTCCAAATTAGAACCAGACTCTTGACTTCCAATCTGTTGCTCTTTTATGGGAAGAATCCCTCTTCTGAACCTGCTTCCCCATCAAGGGGCAATGATTGTTTTTTAGGGAAGCCTTTGGGTACCCAGCTCTAGACCAGCCCCACTAGGGCTTAGGACTCAGGATCTCAGCACATCTTTCTAACCACCCTTCCTCCTCCCTTTCCTTTCTTTCAGACCAAATCAGAGTTCACGGTGGAGTTCTCTGTCAGTGACCACCAGGGGGTGAGTATCCCCTGAATCCCCTGCTGCCCTGAGAGGATTGTCCCTGGGCCCCTGGGGTGGAAAGGAGCCAGAGATCAAAGCCAACACTGACTCCCCACCCTCCTCTTGCCAGGTGATCACCCGGAAGGTGAACATTCAGGTTGGGGACGTGAATGACAACGCACCCACTTTTCACAATCAGCCCTACAGTGTCCGCATCCCTGAGGTAAGAGCCGCTGGGCCACACTTGGGGCACATTAGGGACTTGCTGCTGGGAAGGGGGTGAAGAGTCAGCTGGGGTAAGGGCATGTCCGCCCTTCCTCTTCTGCCCACAACTCAGCTCAGGCATCTGTTTGGGCACTTCTGAGGGTATAGGCCCATCTGATGTCCAGGAGAGTGGGTTTGGGGGAGTCTCGTGCTTGAGAGAGGGCCAACCCCACAGCTCCAGCTAGAATCAGGGACAAGACAGAGGTTGGGAGGGACCGGCGTTGTGCCCTCTTTCCTTCTGGTCAGAGAGAGTGGGGGCCGTGGACAGGTGGGTTGGCAGCCCCAGGCCTTCCTGCAGTCCCAGGAAGGGACTTGCCCCAGTCCCGTGATCCCTGCTGTCCCCCTGGCCCTTGACTTCTTTGGGTGGTCTGTGTACCCTGAGCGTGTTTGCATGAGTGCATGCATGTAAAAACAAGCCATTGCTGGTAATTGAGAAGTACAAATTATTGCATTACAAACGGTTCGTTAATAAATTGGCTGCTGGCTCACCACAGCACCAGGATTCTCATTGCTTGTTGTCCCTCCCCCCGTGGCTGCTGGCAGTCTTCTGGGCTGGCAGTTAGCAATTCAGAGACCTTGAAGGTGGTGGGTAAAGCTTCCAACTGGACATCCCTCAGGCCCGTCTTAAGGGCTCTGGTTGAGGCAGCAGTAAGGGCCTGAGGTGGGGATGATGGGAGATGGAAGCCACTGGAGAGAAGCAGGCTGGCATTTTAGTCCTAGCTTCTTTGTGTTGGATCAGAAAAACTGGAAGAGTCTTTAGAAAATACCTGTTCTGGCCATGATTGGTTTGGCTAAGTGGACAGAGCATCAGCCTGTAGACTCAAGGGTCCCAGGTTTGATTCCGGTCAAGGGGCATGTACCTTGGTTGCAGGCACATCCCCAGTAGGGAGTGTGTAGGAGGCAGCTGATCAATGTTTCTCTCTCATCAGTGTTTCTAACTCTCTATCCCTCTCCCTTCCTCTCTGTAAAAAATCAATAAAATATATTTAAAAAAAGAGAAAATATCTGTTCCATTTATAGATGAGAGAGCTCAGGCTCAGAGTGGTAGAGTGACTTGTGCAAGGTCACACAGCTTAGACGTGGTGCCTCCTGCCTCCCAGCACAGCCTCAGGTTCCCTCAAGGACGAGGAGACCTTGTTTCATGCCCCTCACGTTCCTGTTTCTGGCCCTTCTTGCTCAGCTGTGAGCCAAAGATCTGGTGCTTATGCCAGACAGAGGGAAGTGAGGACAAGTGTGCAGGTGGGGACATAACAGAGGCTCCCATGCCCATCCCCTGGTGGGGCAGGATATAATCAGGGATAGCCCATAGTCCCCAGCCTGGGGTGCGAGGCCCTGAGCGGTGGCTGGCGTGCCGGGGACTGCAGCTTGGCTCTGGGCCCCCTCTCATTTGGAAGGCTCCCTAATTTAATTAAGGGTCTCTACGTGCCAGCCTGCACTACAGGCCCAGGCTCGGAAACCAAGGGCACGGCTCGGAGTTAATGAGCCTTGGACCCATTGCTCAGCTGCCATCCTGACAGGCATGGCTGCCCTCTGCCTTCCCTCACAGGGCAGAAGGCAGCAGTGATGGCAAGGGGACAAGAGGTCACAGTCCTCCTCCCAGCCCTGGGTGGGGGCCAGCCTTTTCCCCCCACTTGCCAGGAGGTATGACCTCCAACACCACCCTGTTGGAATCTCCCAGGATTCTCCAAGGCCTTTGCCTCCCTGGAAAGAGCTGCTTCTATCATTCATTTGTTTAACAAATATTTATTGAGTGTCTGCTGTGGGCTTGGCACTGTGCCAGGCTCTCACCGCACGGAGACATGGGAGACCAGAGGGATGTGCAAGGACAGGAGCCCAATTAGCAGCAAGAGATCTTAGGCATAGCCCCTGCTCTGCTCCCAGAATGCTGGGTTTCTTTGGACATGTCACTTAACCTCTCTGAACACAGCCCTCTTATCAAATAAAAACAGCAGAAAGGCAGGATAAAGTGCCCATCTGATGAGGAAAAGGTGCACCGAGAGGGGCCAGCTGCGAGGACACACAGTCCTTGGACGCGGGCCCGCATGGTTTACTTGCTCACATGTAACTATCCCTGGGTCACTTTGCTGGTCTGATACTCGATCGAGAATGTTCGGTGTGGCCAGTGGGGATATGGTGTCAGCTGAACGGAGGCCGGGCCACTCCTGACCTGAGATGGCTTGGCACTGGCCAGTCCTTGCTTGGTGTGGTCACCTGGGCTAGACTGTCTAACTCAGTTCCCAACTTGGGTACCAGCAAAGAACCTGCTGATCCCTGGCCTGGAGTTGAGGCCAGCGCCTCCTGTTTGCATTGAGGTTACCCTAGAAACCCCAGGCTTCTGCCCTTGAGAAGTGTGATTTGTGGCAGAGGCCTTACAGTTTTGAACAGAGTGAGAACGCAAACTAGACACAGGGGAGCATTGTAGATCTGTGATACATCCGTTGCCTGTGATCAGAGAAATCTCAGCAGGCTTCCTGGAGGAGGAGGTGGGTTTCAACAGAATCTTGCCAAGATGAAGAGTAAAGCTCCTGTGTAGTATCAGGGGAAGAGAGAGGACTAGAGGTCAAGACACGTGGGCTAGTCCTGACTGCTAACAGCTGGCTGGTGGGACTCTGAAACTGCCACTGTCCCTCTGCTGGCTTCAATTTCAATGGCTGTTAAACTGGAGCTTGGACCAGGCTAACATCCATGATCTGAGGGTGAATCTGGTAGGAGAAGCCCCCTTCTTTCCCTTGGAGCTTCTTTATTCCTTGGATGATGGCAGAGAAGTCCCAGTGGCGGCTTCCCTGCTCTCAGCTTCTTTCTCCTTCCGTCCTAGCCACATGCACCTTATCCCTCCACTTTCCCCAGCCCCAGGGATAGGCATGGGAACAGGTTACCAGGAGGCAAAGTCTGTGTCTACATAGGAAGAACTTTCTGAGTAAAACCTGCTCCAGATCCCACTTCCCTACCCTCTGAGGATGTACTGAGCTCCCCAACCCTGGAGTTACGCAAGCAGAAGCGGAGAGTGATGTGTTTCAGAAGCCATTCAGTACTGTTTGAGAAGCGAGGAATCAGAGGGTCCCAAACACCACATCAGAATTTCCAGCATGTGTTTAGGAGGCGTACAGGGTAGGCAAATGTAGGCTTAGAGTCGTGAGTCCTCAAAGCAGAGTTTTTCCTATATTGTTATTTATTAATATTGTGCTATTTTTCACGCGAATGACTGTAAGCCTGTTTTTGCGCCGCCCTGTATTCCTGGGTCCCTGCAATTGTGAACCAGTAGTTTGGGGAGGGCTGGCCTGGGAGCTGCGTGTTTCACAAGCTGCCCCGCTAACCGCAAGCCCCGGAGGATGACCTCCAGAGCCCTCCCCGCCAAGGGTGTCTGAGAGGTCCTGGGGCAGCACTTCTGTGAGGAGAACTTCCAGCTGGTCCATAGCTGCCTGGAGACGTGACCTGTGGGGACCCATGTCCTCGGGTCTGGAATAGGAGTGAGTGGGAGGCAGACCAAGGCCGGGCACTGCCCCTTTCCTGGGAGAAGCTCGCCTGTCCCAGTCCCTCCCCCTCAAAGCCTGCCTCCTCTTCCTCTGGAAGCCCCACCCCAGCCTTGGGAGAAGCCAGGCAGGTATGTTTGGGTTTGTTTGTTCTCGTTCCTCTCTCCCCTCACTAAGCTGTTCTCCGTGTAATTATCCATTTTATCAGGGTGAAAGGCCCTGCAATTCACTTGTCGAAGCCCTAACGAGGCAGCGTGGATGCTTTCAAGTCCGTAAAGAAAAGGGAAATCCTGCTAGAATTGGCAACTTAATTCACCAAGCCAGCCTCGACAGACCTCATTAAGTCCCTGTGTATTCATTTCAGGCTAATGGCTGTCATGCTGACTGCTGTTTGATTTGCTGTAATAGACTTTTATGTCGTTCCAATTTGCTCAAACGTGTTTGCCTGTGTCTGTGCCCAGCAGTGCTGCTTCAGTACCTCCGCTCGGGGTGCGTGCCCGCCTTGCTGACCTTCAGCGCTGCTCCATCCTGTCCTGTCCCTCTCCTCCTGGTGCCACGCTATCAGCCCCCCAGGTGTGCCCTGGGGAGCTGTCCCCGGAGCCAGGGGATTCAGGCTGGAGGATGGATGTGAGTTAGAAGTCAGGTGATGCCAGGTGGTTCCTTGAATCAAGGATCAAGGAGTGCCTTTGCAGTTTCAGGGATGCCATGTCCTTGAAGTTCTGACAAGTTCAGCTGGGCTGTCGAGGCTGTTATCCATCTGGCCTCAACCCACATTTCCCATCTTACCTTCTGGTAATCCTCCCCCTGAGCGCCCTGTCAGCCCAGAGGTCAGTTCACTTGTGTCTGTTTGTCTCTCTTTTCTCGCACTGGCACACACATGGTACTGTTCTAACAAGTACTAGAGTGTGTTTCTTCTCCCAGCCTAACTCTCCTCTGCTTGCCTGTCCATCAAACCCCAGATTGATCCATCTGCCCTGATCCACTCAATTTTTTTTAAATGAGCACACCAAACATCTGTCGGATGGCTATGGAGCAGGGCCCAGGGATTTCAAGCTGGCATGGACACGCAGGGTAGAGAAAAAGGACTCTACCTTTTACCAGCTGTGCCACTTTGGATGGTGACTTAACCTCTCTGGCTCTCAGCTTTCTTATCGATGAGATGGACAACAGTGTTTGCCTTGGGTCTTGGTGCGAGCGAGCTGGACTGAAGCGGCAGGAAAGGCCCTTAGCCCAGTTTGTGGCTCGTGGATAAGCAGTAAAATGCTGGTGATTAAGACTACCATCCTCAGGGAAGGTGATTTTATATAGAGAAAGACAAGTGATTGGATGTCTAGCTATATCTAAATGTATTAAAAGCCAGAATAGCTGAGGGTGTGCAAAGTGGATAGAAGAAGTACTGTGGAAAGAGTGGCCAGTCTGTACAAGGGGGCTGTTGATGATGAATGGAGTTTGTTCGTCAGAGATTATGATGTCTCTGAATGTCATGTACCTTCTTGAGATCCTTTAGCCTCTTTTCCTATTTTGCAATTTCCCAAAGAGGGAAGTGAACTCTATCCCCTGACAAGAGATCCTGTTGAGGAGGGAGGGACAGTGGCTGTGTGCGGACGTGTGTTCCTTGTAGGTGCCCACTGTTACCTTGTGGAAATAAAGCTGGGCTGGAAGTGTGCTCCCTGGGTCCCTGCTAAGGTCTCTGTGACAGATGGGTCCTGCTAGATCTTTGTCACTGGTGGCTTCAGGTGACCAGCTATGAGGTGGGGATGAGGCTGAAGGAGGGGAGGGGTGCAGCTGGGACAAGATGACAGTGGCCTTAGAAACTGATTGTCCTTGCCTGAGCCTCAAAGCTGGCTGGGGGTAAGGTCAGACCCAGATCACAAGCCTTCTAACCTGGGTCCCACTAGGCTGCACCATCTCTCCACATCATTTAACAGGGACAGATAAATGTTACTTATTCCCTGCACCTTCTTCACAGGGGTGGGAAAGCAGGGAGAAGAGTATTCTATATGATCATTTGTCAATGAAACGAAATAATTGATTTCTAAGATAATGATAATATGTTGATGTTGTTATTGCTATTATTGAGAGTTTACTATGTGCCTGACACTGTGTTTTTTATGTGGGGACTCACTGAGCCCTAACCATCACACTGTTATTCCCGTCCGATAGAGGTGCACATGGAGGCAGAGAGGTTTCTTGGCCAAAGCTAGTCAAGAATGGAGCCAAGATTAGGAGCCAGGTCCTGTTATGTGACTTTGGGCAGGTAGCCTCAATTCCATGGAAATGATGACCCCTGCCTCGCAGAATGGCTGTGAGGATTAAAGCGAATGGGATCATGAATTGCTGTGGCCATAGTTGTTGTTTGTATGTCTGTCCCTCCTGCCAGACTGAGCAGGGACTGAGCTTGGTTGTCCCTGTGTCCTCAGCTTCCAGATGGGGGCCTGGCCCATGGACCTGAACTTCACAAATAGGCAGAGCACTGCTGCGCCCTCTGCCTCTTGGGAGGGCGGACAGCAGGAGCCTTTGTGCAGCGTACTTTGCCCCCGCCAGCTTGTTTCCCCAGGCAAGGGGTCCTTTACTGCTCACAATCCAGGGTGGCGGGAAGGAGTAGGCAGGCCTGTGCTGAGCAGGAGAGGATGATCACACATGGGCAACCCCCACCTCCACCCATATCCACACTGCACTTTCCTCCCAGCACACCCAGGAGCTTATTGCTGGCGCTCACCGGTGCCCTCTGTTGCCCACCATTCCTGAATCTCAGCCATGCCATATCCTGTGCCGTGGGCATGTGGGGAGCCAGGAGTGGTGGCCAGGTGAGGCCCAGAGCATGCAGAGTTAGACTTGGCCAAACTTATTAGCACCTGCTGGGCTCAACAGCAGTCCCCGAGCTGTCCTCCTCGATGCGTGCCCATCAGATGCTGAATGACTTACAAACTGAATCCTCAGGTTGCTGCAAGAGATGGGGGCTAGGGGCGCTCCCAATGACTCGTGCCTGCCATTCCCCCAAGGTGTCAGCTCTGCTCACGAGAGGGCTGGCTCCCTTGCCAGGAGCGGCAAACCCTTGACAGGCCATATTAATTTATTCCTCAGACCATGGTGCCTGGTGCCCCCCTCTGCATCTATAACCACCTGCCTATTGATCTGGGAGAGGAAGACCAATAAATCATCTCAGGGGCTCTGGATCCTGCTGGCCAGAGCAAAGCAGTTGTTCGCAGCAGCCCCAGGCCATGTCTCTGTGCCCCTGTGAGCACCCAGAGGTGTTTGTTCCTTCTCTGGTCTCCTCCCACTGTCTGTTGGCAACTGACAAACACCTCCTCCCTCAAGCAGGCAGGTGTACAGCCTGCAGCGGCCCGGGCTGCAAGCTTTGGGATTTTAGCAGTGGAGTGACATATGCACATGGGCAAAGCAATGGGGCCACTTGTTTGTACATAGTTTTGCAGTGTTGTGTGCATGTATGGTGGTGTGTACATATGTGTGTACCTGTGGGTTAATGTGTTCATGTTGTGTGCAGTGTGGTATGTACATGTATGTGGGTCTGTGTGGTGATGTGTGCATGTGTGTGTGTGTGTGCAGTGGTATGTATGTGTGTGTGTACTTATTTAAGTGATATTATTTTCTCTATATCCAAGTATGTACTCCATCTTTCATTTGTCCTATGGCAACCCTTTAAGTTAGGGGAGAATTATCCTTCCATTCTAGAGATGAGAAAAATGAAGACAAGTCAAGTTCACTGATGTCTCCAAGTCCCCCAAAGTCAGACATTCTTGCAACCAGAGCTATAGTCTGTTCTTTCTTATTTTTCAGCATTTTTGCATATGTCTTTTTGCAGCTTTGCCATGGCCTGCTTGGAATTTGTCAAAAGTTGCAGGGATGAGGCTTTGAGACAGCCAGGATAGGGGACCTTGGGCCTTGTACAGGGGCTAAAGACTGTCACACACACCCTTACACACGCTGCCAAGGTCAGGTGGGGAAACGTCATTCAGAGCCTACGCCCACTCTCTAGACTCTAGAGTTTAAAGTAGTGGTCGGCAAACTGTGGCTAGTGAGCCACATGCAGCTCGTGAGCCTCCGTTTTCCACTTTGTTGACTAATGAGTTTGCCGACCACTGGACCAGACTAAATATTACTGTGTAGTTAGAAGCTGTGAGGATTAAGCAATTGTGGCATATTGTGTGCAAAGAGGTAAAGGGTAGTATATGATAGTGGTCGGCAAACTCATTAGTCAACAGAGTGGCAAACCGCAGCTCACGAGTAAGGACTGCCCGGGTGGTCAGGACCCACCCGTGGTCATTGTGAAACTCTCTCCTTGTGACCTTAAGGGTTAGGTCACTCCCAGAGGCAGCCTCTAAGATTTTGGTCCCCGAATGTGCACACAACATAGCTCCTGAGAAATAGGAGACCCACGGATATGGGTAAGTGCCATCCTGCTCCTCCTGCCTGCGGGGAAGGTTCAGCATCCTCCTCCTGGTCTCAGGTGCTCAAGGGAGAATGAACGGAGCCCTACAAAACCAGGGCCAAAGAGATCAGCTCAGAGCCACTCTGAAACTCCTTGATCCCTTCCTCCACAGGGAAGCCAAGGTCCTCAGCCCCCCATAACCCCTGCAGCACGTCCTCATCCCATGCCCATGGGCACGAGATCAGGGATGGGGGTGTCCTCCTTCACCCTCACCATGAGGATAGAGGACAGGGCGGGAGCACGAGCGTGATGGAGTCCAGATGTAATGAAAATTACTGTTTTGTTTGAACGATAAGAGTGTTCTTAATTACATCGGTTTCCTCACCGATTCTGGCGGGGAGTCATCGGGGACCCATATAATTCTATTGCAGTGACTACAGGAGCCTCTGCCATGAATATGAAGCAGGGGACTGTGTGGAGCATTCCCCTGCATTAGCGGTCCCCTGGCACGTGAAGGGACACCTTTTATTGTGCCCCCCCCCCTTTTAAATAAATGTGCTCTAAATAGAAGGAGATGCTAGCTGCCGGCTAGATGTTCCTGCCCCATTGTTGAGCTGTCAACCTTACATTCATCTATCCTCTTTCATCTCTCTCTCTCTCTCTTAAATAATCTCCTTCCCCAGTGGTGGGGCTTCTGGAAGGAAGGATGCAGGTCTTCTGCCTGAACCCCTTTTTCTTCAGGCCGTGGGGTCTCCTCAGACACAGCGTCGGGGCAGGCTTAGGAACTGATGGTGGAAGAAGGCCCCCTCCCGGGTAGCAGGACTGGTTTTGGCTTTGCTGTGTGAGGATTCGTGCCACTGCTGTGACGTGCCTCCTGTGGAGAGGTGTGATGGAGCCATGCACACAAGCTCCAGCTTCCAACTGGGAGGTTGTGATTAAGGAGTTTACTAGCCTCTCAGAGCCTCAGTTTCTTCATCTATAAAATGGGGAGACACTGGGGTTGTTGTAAAAGTTCTACTGTGGGAGCACCTGTATGAAGCACCATACACAGGGTAACTGATTGGTAGTCCAATGGTTATGAAAAGACTTTGGAGAGCTTTGAGAAGGTTGAAGTCCCCAGAACTTAATAGGTAGGCTCTGTTGCTGAGAACTGACTGGTTGATATTGGGGTATTAGTGACAATAGGATTTCTAGGAGATAGGCAATATGTGGAAAATGACAAAAGGAAAAATGTAGCTTCAGTCACTTAGAAATCCTATATAATAAAGAGGTAATATGCAAATTGACCATCACTCCAACACACAAGATCCTGCCCCATATGGTCAAAGATGGCTGGCAGGGGAGAGCATTTGGGAGGGACCAGGCCTACAGGAGAGGGCAGCTGGGGGTGACCAGGCCAGCAGGGTAGGGCAATTAGGGGTGACCAGGCCAACAGGAGAGGTCAGTTAGGGGCAATCAGGCTGGCAGGGGAGGACAGTTAGGGGAAACCAGATTGACAAGGGAGGGAAGTTAGGGGTGACTGGGACAGCACGGGAGGGGAGTTGGGTGCAACCAGGCCTATAGGAGAGGACAGTTAGGGGCAACTAGGCCTGCAGGGGAGGACAGTGGGGGTGACCAGGCCAGTAGGAGAGGGCAGTTAGGAACAATCAGGCTGGCAGGGGAGCAGTTAGGTTTTGATCAGGCTGGCAAGGGATTGATTAGAAGGTGATCAGGCTGGCAGGCAGAAGCAATTAGGGGCAATTAGGCAGGCAGGCAGGCAGGCGAGTGGTTGGGATTGTGAGAGGGATGTCTGACTGCCCCTTTAGGTCCGATCCTACAGTCAGACATCCCTCAAGGTGTTCCAGATTGGAGAGGATGCAGGCTGGGCTGAGGGACACCCCCCACCCCCATGCACGAATTTCATGCACTGGGCTTCTAGTAATTAATAATAGACCTAGAGCATTCCAAATGGACTCCTTAAAACTGGTACAAGAGGGGCCGTCAGGATGACTCCATCAAGCACACATTCTGTAGAGGTTAACAAAACCCTAGGGGGGCAAATGATTTGCCCCAGCTCCCCAGTAAACCAGTGGCAAATCACGAAAGAGAGAAGGCAATCTGGAAGGTTCTCAGGAAATGGTTTCTGGAACCCACAAGGCTGAGCCCATCCCTGGGCTGGAGGCATATGCCGGATGTCTGGAACTGGGGTGAGAGTGGGGGTGTGCTGGCTCCTGCAGCCCCTCCAAGCCCAAGAGCAGCGGCCTGGTGGGCTGCTCCTCAGTGCAGGGCACAGGGCCCACACGAGCCTTTCAGTGGGCCATCAGCCTGCCCTGCTCTTTCTCCTGTTCGCCAGGGCTCTGGGCTTTTGTCTCAACCTCTCTACTTCCCTGAACAAGTTCAGTTATTGTCAAAACAACTTGGGGACCGGCCTGGCAGCCCGTGACATTGAGCTCCCCCGACACACACACAATTGGCTTGTTTTGACGTGTTTGCAGGCTGCCTGGCCCACCTTGTTTTCAACCATGAGAGGGGAAACGAGGGAGAGACAGAGAGCTCATGGTTGATGGAATTATTATAATTTCTCTGATTCCTTAGCAGCCTTTAATTACTTTGCAACTTTGTGGCGCTGGCTGGAAGCCGGGAGGAGCTGGGCTCTCCCTCTTGATAATAACCTTAAGTGGAAGCCTCCTGTCTGTCTATTAAAAAGCCCACTCTTCTCTCCAGAGGCGATCATGCAGCCGAGAGATTTCGCCCAGGCCGTAATCACTAGGTACAATGTAATCGTCCCCGCTCACTGTCTTCATCAGCCGGACAGCCCACCGCCCAGCACCGGGACTGCCAGCCTCGAAGAGTGGAGGCCCAGCCACATCCTTGTCCAGGATGGTCACAGGCTCAGGCTGGCCCCCCCTCCCAACCCCGCCTCTGAAAGGGGAAGGGCACGGGGCCCCCCCCCCGGCCCCCCCCCTCCCTCCCCCCACCCCCCCCCCCAGGTGCCTCCCCCTTCCCAGCACAAACCCTGTGTGCTAGAAACCCAGCCATTTGCATGAGGCTTTGAGTGCCAGGCTCTCCTGTCTTTCTGTCCTCCATCCTCGGTGTAGGTGGTCACTTTCCTGCCACTGGCCTTTGTTCATGCCACGCCCTCCTGTGCTCTCACCCGAGCTCACTGCACCGCCTTCCTTCCCACCATTTAGCCAAACTCTAGTCTCCCTTCCTCAGAACAGTCAGTGGGAGGGATCTGGGCTGTTGGTCCTCTCTGTTTCCATTCTATAGGCAAGACAGTACCAGGGAAGTCAGAAGACTTGCCAGGTGTTCCCTTTGCAAGTACCCGCTGGGACCTAATCCCAGACCCTTCACTCCATCTTCTCTCCTTTGGCCCTAAAGGCTCAGGCCTCCTCCCTCCCTGTCTTTGGAGCTGCTCCTACACCAGCTCCATTCACTCTGGCTGCTAAACCTCACTCCCAGGCCACCCGCTCCCCCTGACCTTAGCCTGGTCTTTCCTTCCTGGAGTGGCCCCAGGCTTGGGGTGCTCAACTTGCCTTGGGCTGGCTGAGCAGTGGCAGCCTTCCCTGTCTCTCACCTGTCTGTACAGTTCAGGCAGTTAGAATGGGGTGAGCTGTAACCTGGAGAAGGCCAGAGCCCCACCATCTGGGGCTGGCAGACTTGGGTGAGTTGCTCACCCCTTCCAGGGCTCAATGTGCCCCTGTTAAATGGGACTGGTGGTCCTAGGCCTGTCCACCCCGTCATGGGGACCAAGGACAGCACAGACAGGAAGGCCTTGAGCTTAAAGCCTCACGCAAGCGGGACAGGTGAACCCCTGCAGTATTTTCTCCAGTGCCCCCCACTCTGGGACCCGTGTGTTTTCTTTCTTGGAGGGGGGCGGGTCTGTGCCTTCCAGAGACGTGAACAGTTGTAAGTGTTCAGGTTTATGAGTTATCGCAAAGCGACCACATTCGTACAACCACGTCTGTCTCACAGCACAGAGCCTCCCCAGCACGTAGCCACCTGGTGACCAGCCCACCCCTCCTCTGCGGGCAGCCACCATCCGGCTTCCAACCCCATGGATCACTTCTGCCCGTTGTTGTTTTATTTCACATAGTGTGGTTTTTAGTGCCACTTAGGCCCCTGGAACTGGCAGCCAGCTTCCTCCTGAAGGTGGCTTCCCACCGTGGGGAGTTAGCACAGTGGTTAGGTTAACGGTTTACATCTTGGTCTCACTGCTCGTATTTTGGAGCCCCTGGGAAACGACCTGTCTCTAGAAAATGGGTGTGGTGCTGACCCAGGGCTGCCAGCATGCAGGTGACATGAGACAGTGCATGTGCACACTCAGTTGACAGCTTACACATGATGAGACTGGAGGACTATCCTCCGGACAGCCTCTCTCTGGCTGGGTGTCTTCTCTGTAGGTGAATAGAGAGCTGTCCAGGTGCTGGGACAGGAGGCTGCATGGGGGCAGGGGAGTCACAGGAAGCCAAGTGGAGTGGGTGACACGTGGGTGAGAGGAAGGGAAAGGGGGGAATGGAGGGTCTCTTTCCTCATACTGTCTCCTTTGCTCCTCACATGTGGGTAAGAAAGGTGTGATTGTTCTCATGTTATGGCTAGAGAAATGGGCCCAGGGAGGTTCAGGGACTTGCCCCAGGTCACATAGTTAGTCATACATTTCCTCCCCAGCACATCCACTCAGGGTTTGGGTTTTACTGTAAGTCTGCTGCCTTCGGAGGAGCAGCCTTGAGTCTGGAGAAGACAGAGGGGAGGGTGTTTGGTAAGGACAAGCATTCTTCTGAAGTGACCCTTTTTGTGTTCCTGACCTTCCACCTCCCACGAGCTGCAGCTCAAATCCGCAAGCCCATCTCAGGCCTGCACAGGAAAACACAGACATCTTCACAGGTTCCTGAGCAGCTTGAAGTGATTGGGTTTTGTTGTTGTTTTTTTTCTTTCCTGGTCAGGGTTGGGGTAAGGCCAGGGCAATGGGGGGAGAATAATAAATTCTCTTAAGGCCTTGTCTTTCTTGCCACCTCCCCAAACCATCAGATCCCCCAATCTCAAGGGCCAGCGGACCTTAAAAAAAAAAAAAAGCCACCCACCACAGCCCAAAAGATAGAGATGGAGGGAAATGCAACAGCAGCTATTGGGGCGGAAAGCCCTAAATGGTGTGGAAGTAATGCCTAAAGTGTGCTGGCGATTACAGACATTTCCACGGAGCCATGCTCCTCGGGCTGCATGGGTCGGTGCCAGCGGCCGCGGGAAAATAAATAAATAAATAAGTGAGCAAGCCTCAGAGATCCCGTTAACTGTTGCTGTGCAGAGGGAGGGATAGGGCAGGTCACTGGGGAGGGGTGGAAGGAGGGTAGACGGGCTCATTCATTCATTCTCCCTGCATCCATTCATTCAACTGGACTGAGTGCCTGTGAGGTGCCCGGGATGTGGCTAAAATTTTCCCGTGGTATTCTGAGGCTGGTAGCCAGAGTCCCGCCAAGCTGGCAGGGCCTGACCCCCAACCCCCTCCCCAGCCTCCCCTTGACTCCGCTTTCTGTGCCACAGGGTCTTTGCACAGCTACCACCCCCTCCTCTACCCTCCACCCCCCCCTCCCCACTTTTCATGACCTCCTGCATCCCCTGAGGCCTTCATCCCTGATTGATCCCTCCCATTGCAGAACAGATCCTTGTGGTCCCGACCTTGGGAGCAGGATAGCTATGAGCTATGGAATTCCTCACTTATTTGAGGGACTATCTGATCACTCTCGGGCTCCCACAGGAAGCGGTGGGCTCCGTGACAGCAGGTCACGTTCATGAGGCTGTCTTTCCAGCGTGGACGCTCAGGGCCCGGTGCCCAGTGGGGACTCAGTAGAGATCTGTTGCACAATGTGGTTTACATCAGTTGTCTTCAGGGAGCCGAGCCTCTCCTCTCCCCTGCGGCCGCCTCCTTTCAGAGGGGACTTGCATGAGCTCTGGTCCCAAGCCCATGGCTGAAGGCGTCTCAGAAGGCTGGCAACCTCCCACCGAGGCCTTCAGAGAAGCGCCACGCCTGTCTCACCAGTTTACAGGCAGTGGGGCTGCTGGAGAAGAGGGTGTCGTCTGACGGGACCGGGGAAGGGTAGTCAGAAGAGTAGCCCCAAAGATGTCCATGTCCTCATCCTGGGAACCTGTGGCCATGTTTCCTCACATGGCAAAAGGGACTCTGCAGACGAGATTAAGTACATTCATGGGGAGGTATCCCGGTTTATCTGGGTGCGCCCAGTATAATCATAACTCTCCTTTAAGGCTGGTCGGAGACTCAGAGAGGGGGATGTGACAAGGGAGGAGGAGGTCAGAGAGCACTTTGCAGGTGTTGCACTACTGTCCTGACCACAGCTGATGAGGCCTTGAGACCAGGAACGTGGGAGGCCTGGAGAAACCAGAAGAGGCTCCCTGAGAGCTTCCACAAGGCACTCGGGCCTGCTGACCCCTTGATTTTAGTCCAGGAGGGAGCATTTTGGACTTCTGGCCCCCAGAACTGTAAGACGATAAACTTGAGTTATTAAGCCACTGAGCTGGTGGTAATTTGTTTCAGCAGCGATAGGAAACGGATCCCAGGGGAACTTGGAAGGCAGAGCAATAGGGCATGCATCCTACAGTGCACCCCTCAGCACCCGGCGCTCTAGTTCACTCATTCGTTTGGGCCCCTTCAGGCAGAGGAGTGGTGCCCCCAGAGTGTGCAGTTGGTGGTTGTCAGGGGTGGCCCATGAGGACGAGCTGTGGTCGGGACCCAGGGTTGGGGAGGGCGGTTGTCTGGGAAGGGGCCTTGAAGAAGCAGGAGGGTGAGGTGGGGGCTCCTGAGAGCCGGTGCAGTGGGGGTGAGAGAGGGAGAGCTTGCAGATGGGGGGAGGGGTGGAGAATTGTGCTGAGAGGTGCTGCTATTAAAAACAGGCTGCCATGCTGCTGGGACCCCAGGAGAATCTCTCCGGTGCAGAGAGGGGGACTTAGCAGGTGCCTCATTTCTAGAGACCCTGCTAGGAAAGCTTGCCTCTTAGCACCAACCAGCTCAGAGACCATAGAGAGGAAGCTGCTTTGCTTGCACCAGAGTGGAAATGGGCTGCAGGACTGTTGGTTCCATGTGCCCGACCCCACCTTCCTTCCTTCATTCACTTATTTATCACACATCCCCTGGGTGCCTGCTGGATGCCAAGCCCATGCTGGGTGCGGGAGGAACGAGACATGGTCCCTTGCCCATCCCTGCTTACTCACAGCGGCACCCTTTAAAACAGGATGGGAGGCCAGTGCTCGAGGACCTGGGCAGCCACCACCCAAAGCTTGGCCCCTCTGGTTGCTGAGAGGCAGAGCATGGCCTCTCACCCACCCCAGGGTTAGTGCTACAGGAAAGCCAGGCCCTGCCCCTCCACCCTGTCCTGGTTCCCAAGCCCCTGTGGCAAGTATTACTATAAAGCACGTCTCCCTCCAGGCAGCAGAATTGGACAAATGAGCTCTCAATGAGCTTGGCAAATTGGTTCTCTCTGCTCTGACCCATTCCTCCCCTCCCTGCCCTGCCCCGCCCCTCCTGGCCTGCAGCAGCCTGGATTCACCTGCAGGCCTGTTCAGTCTGGGCTGGGGAGGTGGGGAGCAGGGAGTGGTATTGATCTGGGGCGGCCAGAGAGCTCCCCTCTCCCCCACCAACTCTGGGCTTCCCATCTGCTTCTTTGTATTTGAGGCGGGTGAAGGCTCACAAGATAGAAAAGGCCCTTCTGGAGATCTCGCTGGCATTGCCGAGGAGAGGCCTGGCACAGGCCAATAGCAGGTCTGACGGGGGCTCGGTGACCATGCATACCCCCACCCCCACCCCCGGTTCCAGCTCTGACTACACCGTTTCTCCGGTACATAGGTTGTCCTGGTCCTAAGTTTCGGGATCCAGGACCTGATTTTAGATGGGGTCTGCATCTCACAGGTCCTTGAGCCCAAAGGCCTCGTGGCGCTGGGCATAGGGAAAATACTGAGTAACAACAACCAAGCCATAACGTGGGCTTACATTTGCTGTTGTACATTTTATAAGCCATCTGTGGTGTAGGTGCTGGCATTATCCCCATTTTGAAGATGGGGCGCCTGAGACTCAAAGAGGTTAAACAGTTGCAGAGCTGGTGCACCCCCAGGCTCCTCTGTGCTACACCTCTTTTGACTGGGCCATTGAGACCTTGTACATCGAGTGAACGTGCCCTGGATCCTGAGAACTCAGCGGGCAGCAGACCTTCGTAAGAGGGCTGCTGGGCTCCTAGGGCAGAACTCTGGGCTGTGGCTCCCTGCAGCCTCCCTAGGTTTCCCCTCATCCTTCTCTGCAGCAGTGAGAGTGCAGTGGCCAGCATGGGACAGAGATGCCAGTGCCGTGGCCAGCATGGGACAGAGCGGGTGGGGATGCCAGACATCACTCTCAGTCTAGAGAGTCGGGCTGGGCAGCATGCTCCTGGAGAGACAGCCCTCCCACCCCTGCACCAGTGCACGCACGCATGCACACACCTCAGGCATGACGGAGCCTTGCCTGCTTCTGTCCCTCGTATCTCCCTCACAGGTCAGCGCCCTGGAGTGGTAAATCGTGAACAAAATCGGCCACAGACAGCAGGAGGCCAGGGGGACACAGGGAGGGGAGGCTGCACCAAGGCTGTTAGCGCCAAGCTGGCCAGGCAGAGGAAAGCACAGCTGATTGGGAGAGAGCGGGCCAGCCTCTTCTGGCACTGCTCTGTAGCCCTGACAGGGCACACACATGGGACATGTGTGCTCACTGAGAATTCACTGAGCATGCAGGATGCATGGCATAGGTACCTGGTTATTTCCCCTCCAAGGAGAACATTTTTCAAATGGGACAGTCACTTCCGGTGTAGGAGAGTGGAGGGAAGCTTGTTTCTGCTAGATTCTTCAGAGTGGAGCACTTCTCCTCCCCTGTTGCCATGGCAGCGGTGTATCGAAGGAGCACTAGATGCTTCCAGATGTGTTGGGCCTCTCCTTTCTTCTCTTTGGGCCCCATTTACCCACCTGTGCAGTGGGGCAGGAACCTTCGCTCCGGCTGGCGTCCTGGCTCATCAGGGTTGTTGTAAGAAACAGAGGCGCCAGTGATGAAATGACATGTGAACCAAGACCCAGTTCCCCAGGATGTGGCTGCACGCTGCCATCGGCCATGGCTCCGAGAGGGGTCTAGGTGGCATTCCTGCTGGAGGAGGAAAAGACAGAGCTAGTGTTGTGACAGAGAAGGCCACCCTGTAGCCTGTCATTCCGTGGACGTGGGTCTCAATGTCCTCTCCCCCAGGTTAAGGATCAGCCAGTCCCAATACTTGGTGAGCCGAGGTGGGATGTGTGTTGGGAAGCTGGAGCCTGGGACCCCAGTGCCTTCTCTTTACAGTGGTGTCTGGGGATGGGTCCCTTCCCATAGGCACCTGGAGGGAGGGCAGGTGAGCAGGCCGTCCCTTCTGCACGGCTGGCCTTGCAGCTGGCCTGCGGCAGACACAGCTTTTTTGTTTTTGGTTAAAAAGCCTCATTGGAGCGTTATGATATTGGAATGTGAAGGGTAATTGAGCTGAAAGCTATTCTCTTCCTGCGGCCGGCACGATGGGAGTGAATTGAGGCGCCCGAGCCTGCGCACCGGCCTGGGAGTCCCGATGAAAGGTCTGTGCAGAGACGGGGGGTGGATGGAAGGAGTGGAGCCAGGCCCCCAGAACCCTATTCACCACCCAGGACCCCTCAGCGTGCTCTCCTGGCATTCGGAGCTGATAGCCACGGCCCCTTGTGCTGGGGACAGGTGTGTGAAGAGGGGGCTGGGCACAAGCAGAACAGGCTATTGCCTACATTCTCCACCCTCCTCCCTGCTTCGTCTTCTCCTGATAGGACGCATCTCCGGCCCCTCGCCTGCAAGGGGGTCTCTTTCTCCACTCTCTGCACCTCCTCCTCTTCATGCTCTGCCTTACCTCTGCCGTGTTTTCTAAGCCATTTTAATGCCCATGTGAGTCATCCGAGGCCCTTGGTGATACCGAAGCTCCTGATTCAGTGGGCCTGGGTGGGCCTGGGACTTTCTACCAAGCTCCCACGTGATGCCCACGCTGCAGGTCCTCCCATCTCACCTTGAGGAGTAAGGTTCTAGGAAGCTGTCAAGGCCCTGGGCCAAGCAGGGGTGACCCAGATCCAGTATAGGACCCCGCTGTGAGGAGCACCAAAGGGGACAACAGCCAGTCCCCAAGCAGAGTGTCCTCTGTGGTTCTACAGGTGGTGCTCTGACCAAGGAGAGGGCTGGGGACATCCTGCCCAAGGGATGCTTATGAAACCGTGTCCCCGAGGTGGGTGGCATTGCCTGCAGAGAGGAGCATGTTTTTCTTGACACAGAGGGATGGTTTGCTCACTAAGTTGTGTGATCACAGGGTGCATCCACTCTGAATGGGTGTTTTCCTAGTTTTGCATGAAGGCTCCATGCAGACCTTGCCCCCAAACTGAAAGCCATGCCTTTGGGCCTCTTCTGCAGACCCCCACTTCTCCTCCATCACACTTCCCAAGCTCACAACTTCTGGCAGCACACAGAAGTCCAAGGTCAAAGGAGACTAGAGGGCACTGTGCTCATACTTCCAAACTCCGTCTCTCCCTTCAGTCACTCCAGCCCCATCTGAGCCCAGAACCTAAGAAACAAACAGGTCCTTCCTGCCTCCTGCCCCCTCCTGGTCCAGAGAGCTCAGCTGGAGGCATTAGACTAGGATGGGTCCCTCTCTCCCAACCTGGGGTGAGAACCAGGTCAGCTGCAGAGAGGGGGTGTCCTTGAGAAAGACACTCTGGCCCACTCCCACCCAGGCTACGCCCTCCCCTGCAGCATGTACACATACATGCGCACCCACGTATACACACACCACATGCAGTCTCTCCGCCTGGCCCGTTATTAATTGCCCTGTAGGCTGAGCTGAATGGGTCCCATTAATATAAGCTCTCGCAGCTCCAAGGAGCCGGGGCTTGTGCTGGGACATTGCACCTTATCTCTCTCGGCCAGGCTGTCTCTGCACAGGACTCCACTGGCATAAAACGAGCCCTCCTTGGGGGCTCTGGCCCAATTGCCAGGCCCAGCAATGAGAGAGAGGCACACCTCTTCCCTGGCTCTGCCCTGCCAGCTCCCAGACAGCCACAGGCCTCTTCTCACCCTACTGGTTCCCGACGGTGGCTGGGCAGGGGTCCTCTCCATAGTGGAGGCATCACACAGGACCAGCTCTGCAGGCTGCCACTCCTACCCCCACCCCCACCCCCACCTGGCCGGAAGCTCCCTTTCACTTCAGACCTGACTTCCCTTGTCCTGCAGGTCGCTATGCCTAGGGCTACCATGTTGTCATCCATCTTGCCTGGTTGGCATGTCATCTGTGGGCAAGTGTGCCAGGCTGGGTCTCTGCAGGTGGGCAGAGCCATTGCATCTCTATCCCAAGCACTTACTTTCCTGACAGCCTTTCATCTTAACCCCGTCTGGGGTTGGCATTCACAGCCCCTGTGACCATCCAATGAGGGAAGAGTTTGAATGCTCATTTTCCCACCTTTCTGACCCATCACTGAATAGAATAACGCCCACGGTGAATGCTTACCGAACATTTTCTGCTGATTGGCACATCCCAGGGGTCAGGAACTGTGCTCAGCACTTTCTAGGCATTGTTTCCTTCTCAGACCATCTTCAAGAAAGGTGTGTTCCCTCATCTCACTGCCCAGCTCACACAGCTGGCTAGCAGACACCACAGTATTCACCACAGACACGTGCCCCTGGCCCTTTCCCGAGACACGGACTGCTCGGTTCCCTGGGGACATCCAGGACCAGTTCAGGCATCTCTAAGTTGTAAGGAAACTCTTCCTGTTTGGGGCTGGAACATGCTGGCCTGCCATTTGCACCTGGTGATCCAGGCGTGCTGGCGGGGATTGCCACCAGTCTGTGGTGATGCAGACATGGGAGGCTGCCCTGGGTGAACCCACTCCTTGTGGCCATGAGCACAGCATGTGAGCCTCTGACCAGCTAGTGACCGACTTGTAAGGGCTTGTGAGGAGCAAGGGAGGCCCAGAAAAATCTTTCTTCTCTAGGGCTCCTCCAGCCCTGGACCCTCTAGCTTTTTTTCAGGGCAAATAGTCAGGGCTCTTGGCTCCTAGAGGTCATAAGCCCAGTGTCTGTTCACGATTCTGAACCCTATTTGTTGAGGTTCCCCAAACTCCATTGGCACTAACTAACCTCCAAAAACATCATATTTCTTCCATTCTAAGTTGCCCATTTACCCTCATCTTAAAATACATGTAATTGACATTCATCTGAGTTAGTAACCTACAGTCTTTGCTCACACAAGCAGTGACCACACTCACCTCACCCTAAGGGGACTGCTCTGAGCTCCCCAGCTCTGCTGCGTAGGAAGTGGCCCAGGGCCCCTTCCCCGGGAATCTCTTCCCAGTCCTGAGGTGAAGCCAGGCTGAGCGGGACAGGGAGCTGAGTCAGTGCCTGAGGACCAGGGAGCCTCAGAGTCCATCGCGTCTCTAATCCTGTGCTTAGCCTGCCTCAGCGTTAGCATGGCGCCTCAGCGCCAGCCCCTGCAGACCAAGATTCTCTGCATCCCCTGGTCGCCAAGTGTGCAGGTCAGACCAAGAGGGGCGCACAGGGTTCATTTTGCATGTTGCTCACAAGTTGGCTTTCTAAGAAGTTGCAGAGTATGGGGCTGGACGGAATGTTTCTCACTCTTGTTCAGAAGAGCCTCAGTCCTCAGGGAAACTGCTATGGGAGTCCAGAAAGGGGGGTCTCAAAAGGAAACCTGTCAGCCTCACGCTGCCCACCCAGGCCCTCCCAGAAGTCCTTAGGCAGGAAGGCTCTAATGGATGAACTGGTGTCACAAGCCTTCAGTTTGCTACAGCCCCATCTGCCTCTCCGAGGAGGCTCTCCTGCCTGCCTGTGGCTGCGGCTGTGGCTGCTGCTGAGGGAGAGAGCAACGCATCCAGGGCAGCTGGGATCTGGAGACCTTGAGATTATCTTGGAGAGTCCAATCAGGGTAATGGCAGGTCCTTCTTTAGGGAACTGAGTGGTAGGACAGGGCTGATGAAGGAGGTGGAAGTTGAGGAGATGGGTTAACCCGTACCCTTCCAAACCTGAAGTCTGGGGCCACAGCCAGGCACACCCCACTAGTGCAGCCCTGCCAGCAGGCCTTCCCTGGGGTCCACTTGGAACACCCTGGGAGGCTGGCCTGAGATTGAGACAGCCTGCCCTTAAAAAAAAAGTATATATATAAAATTGACTTCAGAGAAGAAGAGAGAGAGAGAGAAACATCAATGATGAGAGAGAATTATCCATCAGTTGCCTCCTGCATACCCTCTACTGGGGATCAAGCCAGCAACCTGGGCATATGCCCTAACCAGGAATCAAACTGTGACCTCATGGTTCATAAGTGGAGCCACACTGGCCAGGCCAGCCTGTCCTTTTGAATCCTAATCCTGAGCTTTTCTTACACTCAGAATGGAGTTTTCAGATGGATAGTATTAAGTTTCATGGCTGGAAGTATTTTGAATTTTCTCTGCCCAGCACTGTATGCAGCAACTGAGGGTGTGACACTCCCGAGGTCCTGGGTGGGCTCCGGTACTGCCTGACTCCAGATGACACTCAGCGAGGGTGTGAATGAACGAGTGGGCAGAAGAGCAGTGTGCTGTGTCCAAAGACTCCACTGATTCTAGTCCTGTCTCTGCCACCAGTCAGGTGACTTTGAGTGTGGAACTTCTGCTTCCTCGTTTGCAGAATGAGCATATTACTACCTCCCTGCCCACCTCAGAATGTTAGGCCTAGGCGTGCTGTATTTAGCTTTCGATTTTGTGTGAAATAGTCAACAAATTCTTACTGGCTCCTGGGATATGGAAGATGCACAAATGCAACACAGTCCTGCCCTCCCGGAACCTCTAGTCTAATGAGGGAGACACGTGAGCCCGGCCGGCTGGCTGGACAGGACACACGCAGACGTTCACTGAGGACTTCAGAGGCTGAAAGGCACTTACTGGGGGAGGTAGCCTTTGCTCGGTGCTAAATGGAAGGAAGGGCAGCTCAGGTGGGTCAGCCCAAGGAAAGGCCTGAGAGCTGGAAAGGGCCAGGTATGCTTGCGGGGTGGGCAGGAAGAAGAGGGTGCTGGATGTAAGGTAAAAACTTAGGGTGATTGGAGCCATGATATAAAGGACCCAAAAGACCCCATCAGTGTGTTTTTTCTCAGGTATGGGGAGGATGGTGGAGTGAAGCTAGGGAGTGTGCAGTCATAGCTGAGCCTGTGGAGGGGTCTCTGGTGGCTACAGAAAGGATGGACAGGGTGGCAGAACAAGGCATGAAGATTTTTTTTTCCTATGTGAGAGGCTTTTTCAAAGAAGACAGCTTAGTCCCCCCAAAAGACAAATCTTCTACTTTACTGTATGAGGCAGAGAGCAACTCCAAACTGCGGTCAGGTTGGGCCCTGCGCAGGCCTCCATGTAAAGATATAGTTGACCCCTATCCCACCATCGCCACAAACTGTCTAAATCTATAACTCCCTGTTTTAGAAAAGGCACCTTGTCCCATTTCCCATTTCCCTGCCTTGTATTTTCCTGAGGTTTCAGAGAGCATCTCCTTTGAGGCTCCCACCGTCCCTCCTCATTGGCGGTCAGGCTCTGAATTTTAATCATTCTATTTTCTTGACCGATTTTATGATAAACAGCCCAGTGTTTCCCGACGCCTTTCCTAAGTGTGTCAGGCCGTCCCTGGAGGCGCTGCTTCGGCCCTTCACTCTGAGGTGCCCACTCTCATCCCCGCCCAGACATGTGATTGTCCCCAGATACCACTGGGTTCTTCCCAGTGGCTGGCACATCTCTAGCCCACCCCAGATCCATGCAATCTGGGGGCGAGTGTCCATCATCTCAGGCTGAATCTGGGTCACGCTAGCTAATAAACTAGCCCACAGAAGAGGCCCCCTCAACTCAACCAAGGGACAGCTGTCCTGGTTTTTACATTTTCCTGCCACTTGCACATCTGGAAGGACTGGCTGCCTCTAGCAACCACGAAAGTGCCACCCCTCTGCTGAGCAGGATTTTCCATCTCTGTGGAGGCCCCCGCTCAGCTCGATGGCGGCCAGTCCCGATTCATTCTTTTGTTGCTGATACAGAAATGAAATAGGTCTCATTAAACCTCTCTGAGCCGTGCACTTCCTTTATTTGCCTCTTATTCTCGCATTCAGAATTGTTTGCCAACTTGACAAGAATGCCCATCTGTATCCCCCGCCACCTCCGCACCCATCACCACCACCACCAGCTATGTCAGAAGCAACAGTTAAACCAATAGGCTGTTGGACCAGGTTACCCACAATGGTAGGCCCTGGTGACATTTTTGGGTTACTTCCACGTCCTTTGGCTCTGTTTGAGGGTGCTGATCGCCACCTATGCTGGATTCCCGGTTAAGGGCAGGTATAACCACTGCCACAGGCTACTTTGCTTGGGACCAGGGAGTGAGGCTTAGGGTCTATGGGATTCACTTTTGCTCTAAACTCTAGGATCCTGACGGCCCCCCACCCTCTAGCTTAATAGGCAAAGGGAAGAGGTCCATTCAGTAGTTCCCGGTCCGATGCCTAAAGAGCTCCCTCTGTGCACAGGGGCCAGGAGAGGGCCCTGTGGGCTGGGCTCATCGGCTGCCGGCCAATGTCCTCTGAGGCTTTTCGGGGAACCATGGCTGACTGCCTGCTCCAAGCCCAGGCTCTTCCATCCAGACTGCTCATTGCTCTTTTTATGGCTTAGCGCTGGTGGTTTATGGAGCAGGAGAAAGACAGCAGTAGCACTGAAGGAAGGGCAGACGGGCTAGAGGCGGGGTGGATGGTGCTTCTAACCTCTGGTTAAGCCCAAAGACATTGCGTAAATTATGGCCTGTGTCTTCCTCTGTCCCCACTTTGCATTCCTGATCAGATTGCTGCTCTCTGCTGGGAGTAGGGTGAGCTCTGATCCCCTCACACAGCGCCCGGGCCCCTCCTGCCTCCTCCTGCCTTCCTAGGGCTGATGCCAGGTGGAGGGGAGTCTTCAAAACTACAGGGGCGTCTTCAAAACCAAGAGAACGCTTATTTCTCAAGTTGACCCCAACTCACAACCCTATCAGGGATCGTGGCATCATCAGATTTGCTCCACATCCTGGTAGCTTAAGAAAAATGCCTCACGTGGAGGCCATTGCGTGGATCCTGAGAAACAGAAAGAGAGCTCTGTTAATGGGCGGGGACCCCTCCTAATGGGCGTTTTTTGTGTGGAGGGCAGGATTTGACCTGTGTTCTGTCCAGGAGCAGTGTTCCTGTGTTCCCCGTGCCCAGTGGCACTTGCCCTGCGGCTGACTAGCTGGAGAACCCCGGCCCCTGATAGGTGCCTCCCAGAGCAGGGACTTGGTTAATCAGGCCAGGGCACAGCTGGGGACCACTCCCACCCATGTGCCCTGGGGACAGGATGATTTATACCAGGCAATTGGCATCACATCTCCACTCGTTATCGCCCAAAAGTGCTGACCAGGCAGCTCTCTGCACGTGACATTGAGTTTAGACACTGCAGAAAGTGCTCGTAACCAAAACAGACATTGTCAGCCCCAGACAGACAGTCAGGGAAATCCCCAGGGAGAGGGGCACATGCTCTCGGCTGAGTTCTCCATCTGCAGGATGGGGGACTGGCTGCCACGGCCCACACTGCCCCTGAGTCAGAGGGCAGGCAAGTGAGCTCGTCCCCTCGACATGGCGGGGCCCTGCCCTCAGACAGCCTGCATTCCCATCACAGGAAAGAGAACCTAAAACAGAAAGACTTCATGGGGGACAAGGAGACAGGGGTGGGAGAGTGGGGGAAGAGGGTGTTAACTCTGTGGGTACAGGCTACGGGTGCTGAGGGAGAGACAGAATGGGGAGACCTATGAGGGCCTGTGGGGGCAGAAGGGCCTCTGTAGAAGGAGGATTTGAGGTGCCTTTGAACACAGGGTGAGGTCTGGACTGATGCTGAGGTGATGAGGAGGCACATTCTAGGAAGTGGGCAGCGGAGCAGAGGTGGGGTGAGTGTGATACGGGCTAGCGAGAAGGGGCTGGTGTGGCAGAATGGGCGAAGGCATTCGGGGAGAGGGAGAGGTGGGCTGGAGCTAATGGGAAGGAAGGCTAAGGAGGGCTCTGAAAGGCATGCAGAGCATTTGCTTTTGTGGTGGTGGAAAGAGTGAGGGCATGATGCAATGAGAGTGGGATGGGAGAGTCACGAGACAGGAAATGAGTGGGCAAGGCCGCAAGTACCTCGGTCGCTGCTTGAGTCTGGAGTGGGGCTGGAGGCTCACTTTTGGGTGGGGCAGAGTTGAAGACAGTGGGTCATGGAAATCCACCACCAATAATCAATCCATCATCCTTATGCTTCATGCAGACCCAAGCAAGGACAGTGGGTAAGCAGGGGTGGGTGATGTGACAGAGGGAAAGGTTTGAGGAGCGTGTCGCAGCAAGGCAGAGATCTGGGAGCCCTTGTGTCTGAGATGGTGAAGGGACTCATCAGAGCATGAGGGAGTGATGGGGGTGGAGGGGACCACAGAGCATAAAGGGTGAGCCCCTCAGCCATGCTCCTTATGCCACAGGAGGCCTCATGATCTGGGAGGTGGACAGTGTGACGTATAAAATCGGAATAAATGTCAGGACTATTTGTATATGTTTGCATGACTGTTCTCGAAGGTTCCACGTTCCTTTAACACCCCAGGAGCCAGTGTGGACCCAACTGCTCCCAAGCCTCCATCCCCATCTTCCCAGTTCCCACCAGGCCCACAGCTGAGGGCTCTGGGTTGGGAACAAGTGGCCACTCTTTGGGGCAGACAGCCCCTATTCCCCAAGCAGCTCGGCTCTCTAATTGAATAATATGTGGAAGTAATGGGATTTCTCTAGAACCATCAGTTATATTTCAGAGCCAAATCATAACGAGAAAGTCATTAGTAGTAATAAACACAGCAGAGAGGATCAGTCAGGGGCCTGACAGAGGGTGCATTGGGGAGGGGGAGTCATCCTATTTGCATTTTTGTTAGCTAGCAGAATGTCTCCAACACCCCTCCCTCCCCTCAAAAGAAGTGGAGATTCACAAAAGCACATTAATCCAAAGGATTTTTTTCCTCAGGATGCCAGGACAATGCAGACAGTAATAGCTTTGCTGCGTCCAAGTGGCTCTTTATACATCCTTAAAAACTGAGTGTTATCAAGGTAATTTCCACATCCCATCCCTTCTCACTTTGCATGCCCGGAGAAACCCAATAATGAATGAACTCTGCATGTGCCTCAGGCTTGTCTCTGCTTCCTGCCCATGCCATCAGTCTTGCTTTTCGTCTTCACAGCTCACCCCAAAAAGATCCAGCTGACTGCTGTTTCAGCCACTGATCCAGCTCCATCCTAGGGCCCCACACTGTCAGACCATTTAAGAACCCTGATTGCAGGCTAGTGCTGTGACTGATTTCAAACATCACTTCTTCCTCCTGACTTTTTATTTTTATTTCATTTTTTTCCTCCTGACTTTTACTATATATATATATATGTGTGTGTGTGTGTGTGTGTGTGTGTGTGTGTGTGTGTATACACATATTATTGATATCAGAGAGGAAAGGAGAGAGAGATAGAAACATCAATGATAAGAGACAATCATTGATCAGCCATCTCCTGCACACCCTCTACTGGTACTTGAGCTCACAATCCAGGCATGTGCCCTGACTGGGAATTGATGCCCAACTACTGAACCACACTAGCCGGCCTGGCTCTTTTGAGATGATGGTGTTATTCTTAATTCAACAATGAGGAGACTGAGACCAAGAAACTGAAAACTACTCGAATTCACTCTGCTGGTGCAGGGCAGAGCTGGATTCCAATCTCTGGTTCTCCCCACCTCCCTCTCTACAATGAGTGCTGGTAATTTCCCCCATGGCCCTCTTGAGTATGATCTGACAGCCAGCAGTGTCCTTATCAGTGGTCCTTCTCACAGATAGGAGTAACTGAGGCCCAGTGTCAGGGCCAAGGTTACATAGCAGGCAGGTAAAAAGATAAACAAGGTGGTGTTCCTCCTGTCAGCCCCACCCCCATGTTGCTCAGTGGGAATAGCTGAGAAAGTGATAAGTGAGTTAATTTCCAAAGACATTAAGGGTTACCCCAAAGCTGTGAACTTCTCACATTCTGAGCATGCATATATATATAAAAGCCTAATATGCAAATTGTCCCCTCCGGAGTTTGATTGCTCTCTATGAAGTGCACTGACAACCAGGGGGCAGCATGGAAAAAAGACAGGCCGCAGCTGGCAGCCGGAAAGCCCCAGTCGGCCCTGATCGCTGGCCAGGCCTCAGGATCTTCCCTGTGCAGGAATTTTGTTCACCAGGTCTCTAGTGTATTAATAACTTGTCACCAGGTCCCCTGGGAACCCTGCCAGTGAAGGTCTGTGTCAGTCTGGAGCCTCTCTGTTTTCCTAGTTTGTAGTATGATCACCATCAAATTCCCAGAATTTGGGGGCCTTTTCTATCAGAGTTGGAGGGACCTATCTGGCCCATCCCTCACTTGACATTTGGGGAAACTGAGGCCCAGGAAAGCAAAATGACTTGTTCTTGAGCACATGATTGGCAGAGCCAGTGACCTCCCCCCAATAAATGATTTCTCTTCTCCCTTGACATATTCAGCATGTATTTTTTTCTGATCTTCACATTCATCTGATTTTAGCAAAACAAAGGAGAAGTCAAGTGCATCAAGGCTGTCTGATGCTCAGGCAAATATGTCCTGGCAAATGACACACAACTGCACGACCTGTCTTCTTGGTGGATACAGCATGCGATAAATTCCCAGGAGTTAGCAATCAGTCACAGCTATTGGTATTTCCTTTGCTTTAAGTGAGCACATTTGGGTTCTGGAAGTGCACCAGGCGCTTTTGCATGCCCCGTTCTATAAAATCCCCACCAAAGCCTTGTGAGATTGGCAGGTAGAAGTTCCTCTCTCCACAGGACAGACGAGGAAACTGAGGCTGAAGGCGGCAAAGTGCCGAGTTGACCTGGTTAAGGGAAAGGATAGAATAGGGAGACGTGTGGCAGTCAGAAAGCAGGAGTCCTGGCTCTGTCACTGCTGTCCTCCCTGAGTTTCCATCACAGGGGACTCTGCCTGTTTCCTGTAACCTAGAGTGTTCCCAGTGCCTCCCACACCAAATCCAGACACAAGACCCGGAGAGAGCGCTGGGAGGCTTCCCAACCAGCATTTCCTGCCTGTCACCACTCCCAGCTTGCCTTCCCAGCTTGCGGGTCCAGCAGGTGACAGCATCTTCCAGAGCAGCGGCCACCAACCTTTGGGACCTCACGACCACCAGTGGTCCACTGACCACCGGTTGGCGACCACTGCTCTGGAGGACAGAGGCCAGGATCCGTCCTCTCCACACCCCCCTCTCCAGCCAGCAACCCAAAGGAGCACTTCGTTTGTGGTGTTCCCCAGGCCAGGACTCACTCCTCTAATCCTGTCCCACCTGGAGCCTGTCCCACACAGCTCCTGGCTCCTTCGAGCAGGAAATCAACTCGGAATAGAAATCGGGGGGCATTGCATCCCAGCTCAGAGCCAGGGGAGGGCCGTTTTCCCAGGTCCCTCCCCTCTTTCACCTCACTCTTTGCAGTGTCTTTCCCCCTGGTGTCTTTCTTTGTTAGACACATGTCAAGCCTGATGCACTAAATGATGCAAAGCTGGCAATCGAACAGCTCCTTCTCTCTCTCATTTCACAACCCAGTTTGTTCCTGCTGTCACCTGAGGGCTGCATGACACACCTAGCCTCTCTCCTGCTCCAAAGTCTGCAACTCAAGTCCCCTCTCCCTCTAGCCTTCCACTCCTTCCATCTTCCCCTCTTTGCTCCCTGTCTGTCTTTCTTGTCTCTCTGTCTCTCTCCTTCTTTCCCACATTCATCCATTTTCCTGACCCTTTTGATCTCTGTCTCTCTCTCCATCTCCCTGTTCCTTTCTCTCTTTCTCGCTCTCCTGCTTGCCCCCGACTCATCTTCCCTTTCCTCTCCTTGGGGACAGGCTGTATGTGTTTGCCTTCTTCCTGGTAAATCATAGAAGAGCAGTGAGCTCGCTGGTGACACAGTGGCAGGGAGCAGGTTAGCTTCATAACCCTTTCTTTGCTGCCTGGATCCTGGCTAGGAAGTCAGGGCCTCTCTTTCAACAGGAAACCCCTGGGTTCTGAGGAAGGGCCCACCTCTCCCCAGGGCAAACCAGGACTTTCTGCTCCTTAGGGATATGAGCACCCAGCCTGCCCTCTCAGGTGCTAAGTGTTCAGGTGGTATGTTCCTTCTGCCTCCCACCCCAAAGCCCCGGGGAGTGTGATGGGGCTGGAGAGGGCCAAGCTCTCTGCAGACCAGAGTCCACGACCCTCCTGTCTTGCACTGGAACCCCGTCAGCCTAGACCCTGGGGCAGAAAGTAGCTCCTTGTCCCCTTCCCGCTTCCACACCCACTTATCAAGTTCAGCCTGATTGTGCTATTCAGTGCATGGTGCTGAGCAGCCTGGAGCCTGCAGGCCCTGTCTGTAATGGGCCAGCTACTTGACCATGCTCATAGAATGTCCTGCCCACCCCAGCCTCCCAGGCTCACAGCTGCAGGCCTTTGGGGTTGACAGAGGCATGGGGACTGCTTGATCCTCCTGCACAAACCACACGGGTGCTGTTGGCAATGACTTGGCATGGTCTGCACTACTCAAGGGGGATCCCCTGTAAATCCCCCCAAGAGGCTGGGGGCAGGATGGCTCCATCTCACTGTTTCCAGGTCCCTCTGAACAGGGAAAGGAGAGGAAGGCCCTGAGCTGGAGCTGGAAAGGCCCCTTCAGGAAGGAATGTTTCCTCCTTGGCCAGGTTGTGCTGATGGGGGCCCCAGCCCAGGAATCCCCATCTCCGGCTCTGAGCTAACCTCACGGCCTTCCTGGGGCTGGAGGCTGGCAGGCCCCATGGAAAGGGCTTGCCCAGATGACACAGCAGATCAGGCTGCTGGCCCTAGGACCTGCTGGTCTCCTTCCTGTCCCTGGGACAGGTGCATACTTGGGGTGGATGATGGTCTCCCTCATGTACCCACTCTGGGGGCCTCATGTTCTTCGAAAGGAGACCCCATCCAGCCCCCTCCCTCTGATGGTCAGGAGGAGGAGGAGGACCAGCCAGCCCTGCCGCCAAGCCCGGCCCTGCCAGGCATGGCAGCCAGAACTCTGCTCCTCTGGCACACAATTCTCATGCAGCGGATGGTCCCCTTGGAAATAGTCATCAGACCCATATGGATCTTTCGAGCCCCCTTTTCTCCCTAATAATCCCTCCTCTGGGGCGGTATTGATTCCTAGCTGCCGGCAGCCTCTTGGTATGCTGGGGCCCTGTTTGGGGTGGATAAATTGCTGTGCTGTCATTTTCACACAGCAATTACCCGCTCTGATTCCTCTCTCCCAGCTCTGCAGCAGCCACAGGGCCACCCGCCTGTTGACAACACACTGGAGGCCCGGCCAGCTGGGCAGGGAGCCCGAGGACCCATGAGCACGTTGACAGGAGTGGAAACTTTGGGGCCCGGCTGTGGGCCGGAGGGCAGATGGGGAGGCAGGTCCCCAGAGCTTTGGCTGCAGGGAGGAAACTCCAGACTTGGAGGAGGCCTGGGACTGTGCGAATGGTGTGGCCTGGCATGTACGTGACTCCTTGCCGCCTGTGAACAGAGCTCCCAGCATCTGCTCTACCCAGTTTCCTCCCTGAGCTCTTCCAGCCCTGGCTGCTCTGGGGGTTCGGAGCCCAGACCCAGCTCAGCCTTTTGCATCCAGGCTCGCTGGACAGACTCCGTGAAAGACCCCAGTAAATATTTCAGGTTTTGCCACCATGGATGACAGAAATGCATGAGCCCAGCCATGTTCCACCCCAACTGTATGGACATGGCAACTTGAATTTTATGTAATTTTCACATGTCACCAAATATTCTTCTTCTTTGTATCCCCACCTCCCCCAACCCCCAATACTGAAAAAATGTAAAAACTCCTCTTAGCATTCTTGGCTGCTGGGCTCTTCAGAACCAGGCAGCAGACCACCTTTGGCGAGTAGACCATCGTTTGCTGACATCTGAATTAGCTCTAAAAAGGGCTGCAAGGATTTCTTACTGATCACTCCAAGCCTTCCCATTTTCCAGATGAGGAAACTGAGGCTCTGAGAGGAGGTGTCTTCCAGGAGGAAGGCTCTTTGTAGCTTGGGATCCCTCAGCATATGAAGACCCTCTTGGGAGCTGCCCTGTAGCTTTCTTGTGGGAAGAGAAGTGGCATCGCTTAGTGACTCACAGTGTAGTTGGACCTCAGTTCCATCAGCTCCATGTGACCTTGGGCAAGTAACTTCATTTTCCGGGGCCTCAGTTTTCCCATATGGAAAGTGGGGAAGAGTGGGTTAGACGATGACATAGCCCCTAAGGGTCTTTCTGCTCTAAGAATAAAGATTAATTTGTGACTGTGATTTTCAGCCCTTGATCCTGTTTCCAGGGTCTTATTGCGCTTAGAGATTGATAATCTTAAGCCTCTCCCCACCCCCGCTTCCCCTAACCTCGCAGGGACTTGAAATCCAGCCTCCCTTCCTGCCCAGCAGACATCAGCTCTTCAAGGCTCTCTCTGCCCACAAGTTTTATCCCTGGAACGGCCTTTCTCTGTGCTTTGCAAGGAGGCTGAGCTCAGCAGGCACCCACCTGGGCAGGAGGCCGAGGAGATAAGGGCAGCTAAGGCCTGGCCACTGACACCTGGCGTGAAATTGAAAAGCTCCAGACTCCTACCTCCACAGCCCGGTGCCCTGAGCGAGAGAAGGCTGGATGGTGAATGAAACCAAAGCACCCCATCTGGCCGCCGGGCTGGGCTCCAAGCTGCCACACTTCAGCTCTCCTTACTCCTCCTCCAAGCAAAAGTGCAGGAGGAGCAGATGCTTCTAAGTTCAGTTTCTTGGAGAATGCCAGTGGCTCTGCACAGGGAGCCCTTCCCACTGTGGCTTGAAGGGGCTGTCTGGGCCTAGTGGCCCCTTGGTTTGGGAGGGCAGAAGAAGTCATTGGGAAAGGCAGCTGGTGAGTGTGTAGACTTTGCCCTGGTGAATCGTGCCCACCCAGAACATCTCAGGACAGCTGGGATACACAGCCTCTTGCAATGCTCCTTCAACAGATCCATTCTACAGGCTGAGGCACCAAGGCCCCAGGTGCATGGGAATCAGATGGGGGCCAGGCCTCGGATTCTTGGGACAGGGCTCTCCCTTCTGCAATCCAGAGTGATCCAGAATTTATCACCCTCTGGGCCTCCTGTCCTGCAGAACTCTGTTATCCAAAGAGCCTTGGAAGGAACGTTGCTATGGTGGGCTTGAGGACAGGGTGCAGGGACAACTCTTCTCTCCTCACTTGTCAAAGCATCCAGCGGGTAGGACAGATGTTGGTAGTGACCTTTTTAGGGTGTAGCTCCTGGGAGCAACTGGCCAACTGCATGCTTATTAGGGTCCATACACAACTGCTGCTGCCCATGCTGGGGGGTTTCCTGTAGAAACACCCAGCTCCTTATACATGATCCCAGACATAGCAGTGCAAGCAAACAGGAGGGGAGACCACCATCCTTCAACCAGTAACTTGATCTTTACCACAAATCCTGGCACCACTTCTGACCACTCTTGCAAGGGAAAAAATATTCTCTTATCCCATCTGACAGTTGAGAAAATAGAGGCCCAGAGTGGTACTCTGATTATCCTCAGATCTTATGGGAGTTAGGGACCAGTAACCAAACCCCCCAGCATCCTATTCTCAGCTACCCCCACCCCATGCTGGAGTAGGGGAGGGCCCTACTGGCTGCTAGGAGCTGTTGCTTCTGAGTAAGTTGGATCTCCCAAAGTTGCTGAGTACAGGAGGGCTGAGGGAAGCCAAGCAGATGTGGTGCTGGAGCCTCCTAGAGAGCGAGAAAAAGAAAAAAGGGTGAGAAAAAGTAAATTGGAGGCGAGAGCAGGAGGCATTTTATGTTCATACAACCAACTCCTGCTTTAAAGGGCCAGCCTCACTCTGTGGGTGGGGGTAGGATGAGGAGGCAGGACTCAGCTTTTAATCAAAGCTACCCTAGATGAAGCTTTTATTATTCACCTGGCTTTATTATAGCTATTTTTACTCTAAGGTTAGGAGTTAATTTTCCTGGTTTTTACTGAACTCTGGTCTGCATGGTTGCTGCAGACACAGGCAGGGTGGATGAGCGTAGAGGAAAAAAGGGAGGTGGGGGAGAAATCAAACCGAATAGACTCACCTCATCCAGCAGACCGAGAGTGGACGGAAAACAACTTTAATAACAGAGGAAGGTGTTAGAGGTGGGAGCAGGCTGTTGAAATCAGGCCTAATCAGCCCTAGCAGGGGGTTTCAACCACCCCAGCTCCACCACGGGGAGGGCCGAGTGGAGAGGCCCAGAAGGATGGGCAATCAGGGCCCTGTGCGCAAGCCTGCCCCCCATCCTGCTCCCACCCCATCCTGAGTTCTGCCTTTGGGGTAGGAGCACTGACAGAGAGGTTAACTGCTTAGTGACCAGATGAAGGAGAGGAATGACATACCATTCCAGGTCCATGGGCATGGCTGCAGTGCCCCGTGGAAGCATGGCCCACAACCCCCCACATCCCTCCCATGTTCCAGATGAAGTCAAGGTCACTCGTGCCACAGGCAAGCCCGTGAGGCAAAGAACGTTGGCCACAGCTGTCTGAGGGAGGAAGATAGTGCTGCTTTTTCTAACTCTGTACCTTCAAAGGGAGTCATAGCATGTTAAGTTGCCTTCTCAGCCAGCATAGCAAATGGTGTTCCACTTTCTTCATAGTTCCAGGTCATTATGTGGCTACATGTAGAGGTTACGGGGTGGCCTACGGCTAGGGTTTGGTGCACTGTGTACTTGTGGTCAGCCTGGGACCAGAAGCCAGGCTGCCCCCTCTCGCCACATCTGTCCCATAAGCTGCTGCAGCAGGAGAGACTCAGGCCACTAAACAAAGCCGTTAGCCCCAAAGCACCTGATGCAGTAGCTTGAGGCCACACTTTTCACCCTAGCCTTTCCTGGCAGATTGATCGATTGATAGTTTCATCTCTTCCATTCCCACTGAACAGAGGAAAGAGGGCTGTGGAGAGCAGAGGACTGAAGAAGCATAGGTGCTCCTAGCCGGCCGCTCAGCTGTATATTCATGTCCAGAAAAAAATAACCGCCAGCAAGGGAAGGAGGCGTGACAGGGAGGGGGATGATGGAGCAGCTGTCCCTGACAGAGAGGTCAGCAGCCTGGAGAGAAACCCATTAGGCTGTTCTTATCTACCCTTGTGTTTCATTAGAAGTGCCTTTGAGGCAGTTCACACCTTCCGCTCTCCAGGTGATCATCAGTGAGCACTCACTGCGTCTCCTAGTGAGGGTCAGGGGGAGGTGGGGAGAGGGCAGGCTGCAGCTGGGTGATTTCTGTTTATGCCACCAACAAGTCCACAGGGGATCTGGTGTTTATTTTCGACAGTCTTTGCACTTTTAGCCTAGTGAGAGTTAGATGCCACATATCATCTTCCCATTCATTCATTCCAGAAATAGTTCTTGAGGTCCTACTGTGTGCCAGGTACTGTTCCCAGAGCTGGGGACTTGGCTGAACAAAACTGGCCAAGTCCCTACTGTGGGCAGCTTCCATCTAGGGGGTTGGTGAGCGAACCAGCATACAAGTCTTTGTTGGGTATAATGGGCTGTGAAGAAAAAGAAAACAGGGAAGTGACAGAGCAGGGTTTGTGGCCAGGGAAGGCCCCTGAGGATGTTTGAACAAAGGCCACAAGGGAGTAAAGCACATAGTCTCTTAGGGATGGCAACTCTCCAGACAGAGGCAATGATTGTGGGGGCCACCCCACACCCTTGGAGCGAGAGCATCTGGGGAGATGTACGTACCAAAGGGAAGCTCCAGAGCCAAAAGGCAGAGGGATGTGGAGTACTCAATAAGTGGGGAGTCCAAGCTGGCTGGTCTGAGGATTTCTGGTCCTGCAGCCTTTTTCCCTCTGACGGCCATGGTGTTCTCAGACACAGGACAGCGAAATCCTGGTTTTTCAATGTATAGCCCCTCTCATGGCCCTATCTCAAAGTCACCTCCTCCTCTTCATCGTTGTCCCGGCCTCCTCACAAACGCCCCTTCTCGTGTTTATTTCAGCCATTGGCACATTGCTCCAAAGTGTTTCCACAGCTCCTTACCTGTCGATCTTGTGGAGACGCAAGTGGAAGAAATGGAGGGATTTGTTTTTGCAGAAAATAGATATCGAATGGCTGCTATGTGCTAGGCCAGTGGTTGGCAAACTCATTAGTCAACAGAGCCAAATATCAACAGTACAACGATTGAAATTTTCTTTTGAGAGCCAAGTTTTTTAAACTTAAACTTCCTCTAACGCCACTTCTTCAAAATAGACTCGCCCAGGCTGTGGTATTTTGTGGAAGAGCCACACTCAAGGGGCCAAACAGCCATATGTGCCTCACGAGCCACAGTTTGCCAACCACTGTGCTAGGCCACAGTTGTGCTGATGGTACTAGAGTGAGCAAGATAATCATGTGATTTGAATGCCCTGTGCTAAAAGGAGGGAGCACTGACAGCCCATAGGGTGGGCACCCACCCAGGTTCAGGAATTAGGGAAGGCTTCCTGGAGTAGGAGATAACCAAGTCGAGATGGAATATGTGGGGGAATTTGCCAGTGTGACCCTTGCACCTAGAACACTGCTCCCTCGCTATTTGTCGGATGAATGAGTGACTAAGAAACAATGATCAGGCAGGAGAACAGCGTGAGCAAAGATCAGCAGGGACAGATCCAGATGGCATAGAGATGGGAGCCAGAACTCTGGCTCAGCATCTGCCACCTGTCACTGGTGCCCGCAGACTCGCCGGACGGCATGCCCCTGTCAGTGTGCCTGCACTACCTCGCAGAATCTAGAACGTAGAAAATGCTCAGTCCATGTTTGTTGACTGAACAAAAGGAAGAATCTCTGGAGCTGGCATTTCCCAACCATCTCACCAGATTGGAGAATGAGGAGACCGTCAAGAGAGCGGTGCCCAGACTATCATTTCTTCAGCAGCTATTCAGTACCAACCACACTTGGGGTCTTGGGGGGCACATGAGCAGAAACTAACATGGCCCCTGCCCTAAAGGGCTTCCAGTCTAGTGGGGGGGGGGTTAGATGGTTATTAAAAAGCCATATAATTACATAGTGAGATTGGAGCCCCAGGAAAATCTCAGGGGACTTTGAGAAAATAGAGCCAAGGATGTGACCCAGAGTGGGGATCAGAGGAAGTCCTGGAGGAAATGGGACTTGGTTGAGATATGAAGGCCAAGTAAGCGTTAATTGGGGTGAAGATGAGAAAAGAATTCCAGTGGGCGGACAGCACAGCAAAGGCTTGGCGGTAGAGAGGCTCCTAGTTCATTGAGGAAGTGAAAGAAGCCAGCGTGGTCGGTGCCAACAGGAGGAGCTGGTGAAGGGGGCAGCTGGAGAGCTGGGCAGGCCCAGGCCACGCAGGGCCAGGAAGGGGTTCTTTGCTACCACCTTCAGGTCAACAGGAAGCCAGTGGGCAGTTATTGGAGCACAAGGAACAGGCACAGAGCTCATACCAGCTGCTGGGGGTCCACATTACAGGGGCCCAGTTAGGAGGCCCCTGCAGGGGGCCAGGTGAGAGCTGGTGGTGGCAGGGAGAGAGGGGAATCGAGTGTTCCAGAGAAGAAATGGCAAGGAATCTGGTTTCTGGCTTAGCAGCTGGATGCAGAGGGAACATACTGCCATTCACAGAGGCAGGGATGCAGTTTCCAGGGGGAGGTTTAGGGTTTGTTCTTGGAGAGTTGAGTCTAAAGCATCTTGGCAACATTCATGTGTCTATAATGTGTGGGCAGTTGCTTGTTCAGAAGCAGAGGGGCCTCTGTGGAGGTTGGGGGTCCCTTGGCTGCGGCAGCCAGGGTCAAGAAGGAGCTTACCTGTCTGACTCCTGCCGGTAAAAGGAGCCCGAAGAGAGGCCCGGGGGAGTGGGGTCGGGCAGAGGCTGGCCGAGGTGCTGCAGCTGCTTGGAGCCTGTCAGCTGCATGGAGACGGAGTGCATTTCTCGGCACTGGAATAGATTGGGGCTCAGCAGTTGTCTCTAAGTGCTTTTTGCCCTGATGTGGGGAAATGAGCACCGTGGGCAGCAGGAGGTCTGGGATGGGGAGGGAGCCCCGGGGACAGGAGCCACAGGCTACTAGGGCCTGCTGCTTGCCTGAATAAACACATGTCTGCCCGACAGCCACTCCCGGGCCTATGCATTACACGCTGTTACCCTGGCGGGGTGGGGTGGGGTGGGGGAATGTTGCAGGACAGAGAGGGGACAGCGGGTGTGTGTGTGTGTGTGTGTGTGTGTGTGTGTGTGTGTGTGTGATGACCTATGTGGTTTGTGCTCCAAAGCCCAGTGGCCTCAGAGGACAGGGATATTTGAAAGTCCACATGGTATGGACAGCCTGACTGCCTCTTCCACCTTCCTTGTCTTCCTTCATTTAGCAGGAACTTGGGCAGAGGCACCAGGGCTGCTCCGGGGAGGGATATGAGGGAAAGGGAAGCAGAATCTGGGACAGGCATTGAAGTGGGCTGGGAAGAAGCCGTAGAGAGCCCCTGACTTGGGGAATAGCAGAACCATGTAGTCTAACATGCACTTGCAGCCTCCTCTTAGAACTCTGGGGGTGATGCCCATCCTGGCAAGGCGGACGCGGTGCACAGGCTGAGAGACACAAAGAAGGAAGTAGTAGAGTGCCCAGAGAAGTACGTAGCAGTTGTCATTTGCTTTTTAGGGGAAGAAGGGGGCAGCTTCTATAAGATACAGACTTCATTTCAGATCCTTGTTGAGCTGCTCCTGCTTGGATTGCAGAGCCTGTCCCCAGGAAGAGGCCGCTGCCTGTGCCACATCTGTTGGGTGCAGCCTAAGCTCAGGCGAGGCCCTCTGAGGGTTCTCCCTGGGAAACCGGCTCTCAGCCTGGCTAGGCCTCCTCCGTCTTGGCTCGGTAACAGTGACAGCCTGCCTGCAATCACCATAATTGATAGCTTGTGAGGCAGAGACAGTAAATAATTGTTCCAGAAGTTCAAGAGCGAGCATAATTAGTACAGTTAACAATCTTAGGTGATTAATTGGTTCATTCAGTACCAGTGTGAATGGGGGAGAACGTGAGCAGGAGAGGGGGCCAGAGCGCACCCAGTAGTACAACATGGAGGGCTCCGGCCCCCTGCTTGTCAGCCAGGGTCTGGCCTTGAAACAGCATCTGATAGAAGGAGACATTAATTTCTGCGAGCGAGGACTCCCGGGGTAGGGAGGAGGGCAGGTCATAGGGCAGGGCCAACAGAGTTTGGCCACATTAGCCAAGTCTCAAGCATGGAAATAGCTGGATTCTGTTTCCGTTTGTTTAACGAGGTAGTGAAGGTCAGAGAGCAGTTGTACATGGAGGTAAGACTGGCTGATTCAAGTAGGAGGGGAGGAAGCAAATGGGACTCCCCAGGTGGGAAGGACCCTGGGAGGTCATTTAACCAGTCTCTTGGCTCCTGAGCTGAACTGCTCTTGAACATCCCCATCAGAGTAGACTGGATCCCATTTTAAAGTCCTCCAGGGATGATGCCCTAAAACAGGGATAGTAAAAAGCGTTCAAATCACGTGCCAACTTCAGTCCATTCATAGAAGCTGCGTAGAGCACTGGGTTGGGAATCCTGGGCTGAGCCTGGGGAGGAGCCCTGGGATCGCTTAGCTCTGTCTGCCCTGCGTGCAGCAGGGCGGAGAGGCAGCCTCACTCCAGGATCCACAGATCTAAAACCCCGCCTGGGTCACCCAGGCCAGCCTGCCACATCCCTCCAGTGGGTTTCCCAGGGCCTCCCTTAGTGCCCTTTAGAAGCAAAAATGGCCTTGACCCTCAACTTCTGGTAACAGAGAGGGTCTGAGAAACAACAACCAGGGTGATAGCTACAGACTCATCTGTTGGGGTCCCTTTATTACCGTTGCGAGATTATGGCACGAAGCTTTGAGCTGGGGCGGGGGGCGGTGTGGAGATCCAGGCTAGAGCTGTTTCCACCAGGATGCGAACCCTTCCTGGGCAGGTGGCACTTCTCCCTGAAAGACGTGGGATACTGGGGGTTGGTGTAGGGCAGAGCTGCATCCCAAGCTTAGCCCCTCCTCGCACAAACTGTGGGTAAATCATGCTCTCTACACCCATTTCCTGCCTTTTACAAGAAACGAGCCTCTGGGACTAAGGTGGAGAAAATGGAAAAAAATTCCTAGCACAGTGCTGGTCACTGGACATCCGAATTTTTGTCCACAAGACCTTCTGAGGCTTAGGGTGACACCTGGAAACCAGTCCAATGTGGGAAAGCTCTCAGAAACAGATGGTCAGGCTCTACCCTAGGGTCTCTATTCCTCTCATTCCTTCCCCACCACACCATCCTCAGGGACAGACAGTCCACACTGGGAGTGCTGGATTTGGGGGGCCAACCCCAATCACACTCCTGACATGGTGTCTCGAAGCCACGGGGAGGGTTTTGGGGATAGAAGGTGTCCTCTGGGGGCTGAGGTGAGAGGAAGAAAGGGAGGAAATGCAGATGCAGAAAAGTCTAGAAGAGGGTTCTCCTTCCACTACCACAGAGCCAGTCCCCACAGCTGCCTCCCCAGCCAAAAGGCAGACAGAAAACATACACACGTATTTGCAGCCACAGTACAAACGAGCAGCAAACCTAATGATTCGTGATTATTATTTGAAGGGTCCCACTGTTACAGATTTATTTGTCATTTCTTGTAATAACACCGACGGTAATGAATTCATTTGTATTAATGTGAGTGTCACGCGGACTTCCGTTGAAATTCTGCATTAATTAATGTACCATTAAAACAAAGTGTCGCCCAATTAATATCAAACAGAGGTAAGGCTGCCAGGGTCCTCTTCATCTGGGTTTCATTTGTAATTCATGGTATTAGCACCCTGCTTTAATGAAAGTCATTTGCAATTTCTACCCATGGCCTCTCCTACTTCTTGGGGGAAGGCCCGTGTGCCCTAGGGGCTGCCAGCCCTTCCCTGGGCACCGTGGCCTGGGAGGAGGAGGGAGGGGGAGGGCTCTGTTCCTTAGTAGAAATCGGTCTCCGCATTCCAGGAGAGGCCTAAGGAGACCCTTGGAACTTTCTGACGGGGTTGGTCATCAACTCACACCACCCAGGAGGCCCTTTCTCTGGGTTCTGTTAGGGAAGGGAGGCTGGTTTGTTTCTTGGCCAAGTTTTGTCTTAACAGATGAGGCTGTGATGCCCTAGGACAGCCTTGGAGCAGGGTGAGTCTGGGGTTCTGGGTCTCTGCCTTTCTTTGGGGTCAGTCTAGTGTCTCCTCATGGTCTTTGTGTGCCAGGACTCTTGGTTGTCTCTACAGCCAGTGGGGGAGCCTGTGGGCCTTTATATACCAGGCACAGCAGACAAAAGATTTGGACCTCCTGCCGTATTCCATCCTGACCCCCCTCAGTGGGTCCCCCTCCCAGAGCCTTGAGAATAGATGCTGCCACAGGGAACAGTTCTCAAGGACAACATAGCAGGGCACCCTCCCTGCCCTGGAGTGTCCCTTGGGTGACGGGATCTCCATGGGCCATCCCCACCCAAGCAGGAGAATGTGAGGCTGCCATTACCTGGTAGTGAGGTTTGTCACCATGCTGACAGCTGCTGCCACCATCACTGTGGATCAGAGACTAGGCTAATGTTTCATAATCATCACTTCACCTAGGACCTACCAACACAGGAGGTCAGTGGTTTTCTCCCCATTTTACAGGTGAGAAAACTGAGGCTCAAAGAGCTTTTGTCTTTGTCCAAGGTCACACCCAAGTGGAAGAGGGGAGCAGGACAGACATCTTGGATTGTTGCACGGATATCCTCCTATCCTCTCAAGAGCATTTGAGAGCTGGTAAAATAGAGCCTCAAGGACACAAGGCTTCCAGCTTCCTGGCTCAAAGTTTCCTTTGTTCTCAGAGTGTTCTTCTATAGCTCATCACCCCACTGTGCTCTGCAGTGCCAGTTCAAGGCAAGCACCTGTGGCCAGCAGTGGTGCACTTTAACCTGTGTCCTGTCCACACGAGAGTGTAATGTCTCTCAACAGAGAACAAAGCATTCAAAAGGGAAAGAGGAATGCCTTTATCAGTATTTGTTTCGGAATATGCTGCCTCATATTCTGAAGACAGTGCCAGGTGAAAGGGCTGGCTTTGTAGCAAGAGAGACTTGGAGTAGATTTCAGGAAGGACTTACAGCCATACCCTTTTAGAGCAGGGAGGACTGTGGAAATAAAGTCATTCAGCTCTTCCTTTGACAGATGAAGACCTGAAGGGGTGTGTCCAGGATCACATGGAGATCACATTGATCCAGGTGCTGTCCTTGAGACCATTGCTCCTTGCCACCTTCCAGGATACTGTGTGTTCAGGGAGTTACTACCCATCCTTGTTAGGACAAAGGAGTGGGGAGGTCAGGGAGTGAGCAGGGAGGTGGGCATCTGCCACCACTAGCCATCTCTCCACTGCCTGGGTCTCGTCTGTAGAATATAGATGAGAAAGGGTGACTGGGTAAGGAAATGCTTCTGCCCCTTGCCTGTATGTGGGAATTCCTCTGGGGATTTCAGAAACACCTGGGCCCTGGCATTGGTATTGTTTAAAAGCTCCCCAGGTATTCTCTTATGCGGCCAGGAAACCGAAACACTGGACTGGATGATTTCTAAAGTCCTCTGTAGCCATGACAATTCCAGTCTCTGTACCTATTGATGCTAAAACCATTTCCCAAGGCCCCCTGGGCCCAGGAGTTCCTGTAACTGTCCTCTCTCTGCCTGGGTCCTGGGCCCACCCAGCCCCCTCTTCAGCACTCACCAGCCCTCAGCTCCCCTGCAGCCAGGTGTGGAGCCTGTCAGTGCTTAAACCTCCGGGCCTCCCAGTGACAGGTTCCACTTACCACATCACACCTCCTGAAGGGCCAGCAGCAGTAGCCATGGGGATCCGGCATCTGAAAGGAAAAACCCACAAAACCCACATCAGGCCTAACACACTACTCCTACCTGCCTAGGCCTCTGCTGCCTCCTTCACCCACCTTTCAGAATGCACATCCTAGCTGGAGGCAGGGGGGTGCACCGGTGGGGTGGATAGAGCCCAAGGGGCAGAGGAGGAGAGATGAGCAGAAGTTGCATCGCTTGAGCTGTCTTCTTATTCAGAATCCATTTATTAGTCTCAGTTCCCATAGATGTAAGGCCCGCCCTAAGGAGATTTGCATATTCATTTTGTTTAACATGATTCATCATCATGTGGGGGAATGAATTTGGGGGTTGGGAGGTGGAGCCCCATTTATGAGCCATGGAGCTGTGCACAGAGAACTCAAGGCAGCTTTAGATGCTGTATACCCAGAGTGGGCTTCCATGGGACAGAGATGGGGTACACGCCACATGGAGGGTTCCCCTGCCCAACCCACGCTGGCCTTTTACCCGACCTTTTACCTCTTCTGAGAGCAGAGCAAGGTCTTCAACCTTCAGAGGCATCCTTCCCCTCCAAACCTCCCACCAGAAGTGGCGTTTGCAAAGTCCTTTGCCATTTATGGACGTTTACACCTGCTCCGGGAGGCGATACAGTATGACCTAACATTCATTGTGCCCTGAGCACTTGCATGTGTTACCTCCTATAAGCCTCACAGTCACCCCGGGAGGCAGGTGTTCTCAGCATGCCCACCTCACTGTAAGGAAACTGAGGCTGAGAGAGGCTGCCTAACTTGCCTAGCTGAAGTCACTAGCCAATAGGGGTGGAGCTGAGACTCAAACTGCAAATTCCCTCGGGCCTTTGCTCCCTCAAAGCCTCCTTTTACTGTGTCTGTTTTTCTCCCCATACATAACCACGTGCAATTGCTCATGCCCATTTTTCTGTTGGGAAGATAGGAGGGTGCATGTGGTCAGCAGTCTCATACCATGCTGCTCCATGAACATGTTTGGGATGGATGGATGAGAGATATGTACACTAAATGCTGCCTCTCCCCTCCCAGCACCTTCCTGGTGACACCTGACACCTGTCATCTTCTGACCCTGGAACCTTTGGATGGCCTAAGTCATTCTGTGACAACCCACTTACATGTCAATAGTAGGACCTGGCACTTAGCCAGAATGACAGGATCCCGATTTCTCAAGGTCATTTTGGCCACCCCCCTGCCTCCAGGACTGATCCACTTTGCTCACTCATCACTGAGAACAGCATAACATGGTGGTTTAGAGTGTGGGCCTTGGAATCTGGAAAATGAGGAGAGGAAGGAATGGTGTCTGCTTCAGGCTGCCATGAGGATAGTACAAGCTCTTACATGGAAAGTGCTTAAAATGGGGCCTGACACACAGGAGGTCCTCAGTGCATGTAAGTTATTACCCCATATCCAGAAGCCCTTTCTTATTTGTACAAAATTCCTGGAGACCCAATGCATCTATTGGTTGGCACTTTCCAGAATCTATCAAGTGTCAAGACCACCCCACACATCAACTGAACCCAGTTTCTGCCTGGACCCAGGTACTGGATTCAAGGGAAGCTTTTTTGGAAAACCCTTCTATAAGTCACACCATATCTTTTCCTAGTTTTTTTTTTCTTTTAGATTATTCTGCCCCTGCAGGAGGTGGCAATTTTTGTTTGAGTTTTTAAAGTGCTTTTCCTCCATCAATGCATTTTATCTCCCCCACAGCTCTGGATGGGAGGCGCGCAGCAATTGCTCTCCTTGTTTCCTGGCTGGGGAAATGGAAGCACCTGACATTGGCACTGATGCTTTGTAGCAACAGAGAAGGAAGCCACACAGATTGATACTGAAGAATTAGAATGTGGCCCAGCATTTCAGGACAGTTGTTCCTGGGTTTTTCCTATTTACTTAACAAGAAATACTAGTAGTACCCTGCCAGTGTGGCTCACTGGTTAAGCGTCAACCCATGAACCAGGAGGTCACAGTTGGATTCCTGGTCAGAGCACATGCCTGGGTTTTGGGTTCAATCCCTAGTAGGGGGTGTGCAGGAGGCAGCTGATCAATGGTTCTCTCTCATCAATGTTTCTATCTCTCTCTCCCTCTCCCTTCCTCTCTGTGAAATCAATCAAAACATTTTTTTTAAGAAAAAATTTCAAAAAAAGAAATGCTAGTTCTCTAGAACGCCTATTTAATTTAAGCTGACAGGAGAATTCCTGATGTATAGCAGTTCGTTCCCATTTCTTTAGTTAATATCACAGATGGGTACGGTAAGAGTTCGCATCTAAGTGAAAAATTGGAAATTATGTAAGAGGATAACCAAACTTAAAATCTGAAAGTTCATTAGACCAAAGAAATTAAAATTTTCAAACACCAAGAAGGCATCACTAAATGATATACTATCCAAGTATTTATAGCAGTAATCTTTCTAATGCCACAACCCTTTAATACAGTTCCTCATGTTGTGGTGACCCCCAACCATAACATTGTTTTTGTTGCTATTTCATAACTATAATTTTGCTACTGTTATGAATTGTAATGTAAATGTCTGTACTTTCGATGGTCTTAGGTGACCCTCTTAGCCGTTCTCAACCAGTGGGTCACGACTCACAGGTTGAGAACTACTGCTGTAGTTTTTCCTCTGTGGGTCTCTCTTCTGAGTAAAAGGTGGTCTTTTTGACCTGAAAATGCTCTTCAAATGTTCTGGAGGCTGAATGGCTAACAAAGCCTGGTGTGGGTAATCATAGGGAAAAGGGAAATCACCCTGACAGTTTCTTTGTCTCCTATATTAGATCCTCTGTTCATGGGTCCCCCATTTTCCTCTTTCTTAGTTTACACCCTCATTTTGATGGAATACACCCTTCAGTAATTTCCTGAAAAAGGATTAATGGAAACTTTTTTTTTACTCTGTTTTTAAAAATGTGTTCATTCTACACTGGTTTTGGTGATAGTTTGGCTGGGTATAGAATTCTAAAATGAAAATAGCTTTCCTCATAATGTGAATTTATCTATTGTTTGATAATCTATAATGTAACAGTTAAGAACTTTGATGCCATTTTGATTTCTGATCCTTTGAACATAGTCCTTTGTTTTCTCTCTGAAAGTCTTTGAAATTAAAAAAAAAAAGTACTTAGTGCTTTGAAACTTCATAGTTTTGCTCTGTGGGTCTCTCTTCTGAATAAAAAGTGATCTTTTTTGACCTGGAAATGTCCTTCATATCTGGGAGAGTTTCTTACCTTACTTACTGGCTAATTTCCTTCCCTTTATTTGCTCTGTTTTCTTTCTCTGAAATCTCTATCAGTTGGGCATTGAGTTTTTGAACTGATTCTCTAATGTTCTTACTTTCCTCCCTCATTTTCCATCTCTTTGAGATTTGTTCTACTTTATGGAGAAATTTCTTTATCTTCCAAGTCTTCTGTTGAGTTTTTCATTTCTAATAGCGCTCTCTCTCTATATATATATATATTTTTTTTTTCTCTTGGAATGTTCTTATTTCTTATTATGTCTTATCTCTTTAAGGATGTTAAGGATACTTATTATTGTTATTCCTTTTTACTATCTCCTCACTACCACCACTGTCTTTCATATTAGAGGTTCTTCTCAAATGTTTCATGAACCTTAGTTGTCTGTTCATATTAAAAATGGGCCCACATTTGGCTGCCTGGAAGCTCGCTGTGCGTGTTAGGGCAGGGTAAATTGGGAGGTTGCTTGTTAACCAGTGGGTTCATTGTGGGACGAGTAGGTGAGAAATTGGCTCTTTCTTTGTGAGAGTTCCAGCATGCTAATATTTGTGTTCTCTTTTGGGCCTATTTTCACGAGGCTGTTTTAAAGAGGACTGATGATGGCTAGGAGGTAAAGGAAGATGTAGATTTTCACATAATCTCCCGTTTTCTGTGCCTTGTCCAGCTTCCAGTCTGAGTCCAGAGTCTGATGAACTCAGCCCCTCCTTGAAAAGAGAAGGAGGAAAGTTGAGGAGAAAGTGACTAACTTAAAGGGAAATAAGGAAATTACAGAAGTGACGTTGCCAGCAAAGGAAAAGAAGGGTAAAACTGACGCAGAAAAAGAAAGGAAGAGCAAAGGGAAAAATGCAGCCATACCCTCTCATCATCTCAGTATAACCGCTCCCTTCACACACACATACACCCCTCTTCCCCCACTAGATGTATCCTGATTCCAGCACTAAACTTCCTGTCTTCTGTAAGAGTTGGGGAAGGCCTCTGGGAACCTAACATTCTTACAGATCTGCAGCCAGTCTTCATTTTCCAGTGTCACCTGGTATCTCCAGTACCTGAGCTTTTCTGGGGTTTGGAGACTCGAGCCTCTTGGCTTTCCCCTCTCTCCTAAGAGTTTTCAGTTCCATCTGTTTCATTGCCAAGATTTTGTTGACATTTCTCATCTGCTGTCATCCTTTCTCCTGTTCTTTTTGCCTTTGTGGATTTATGCGTTTTTAATTCCCATATTGCCATTTGGTGTCCTTTGGTGAGGGGCTGGGACAAAAACAGAAGTAAATGGATGTGCTCAATCTGCCATGTTTAACAGGAAGTCCTGATTCTATAGAAACATTCATTGAATGCCCTCTATGTGCAAGTGGCAGTGTTAGGATTATAGAGGTGGCCAAGGTAAATGACAGAGAAAGGGAATGACTTGGGGAATGTTGAAGGAAAAGTTGGCAGGTCCCGTGATGGATAAAGAGTGGGAGGCAAGAGAGAGGGCAAGTCTGAGGTCACTCCAAAAGGTGAGAGCACTGGCAGTCATGGGGAAGTCCTGGTGGCATTAGGTAAGCACTGTGATGAATGTCTTCCTGGGGTTCACAGGGGCAGTACACAGCTGGAAGCTGAAGAGGAGGAGGGACTTGGGATTGGGAGAGTGCTGAGCTGGCTCCAAGGAGATGTGGAACAGCTGGGGAGGTGCTCCAGCCTAGTCAGGGTGTGTGGGCCCCAGGAGCTGGCACCTCCACCTGAAAACCTGCCTCGGCTCTCAGAGCAGACCCAGTACCACTCAGAGCCCAGCCACATCAGCTGAGAGCGAGCACACTCTGGTCGAAAGAAGGAATGTTGTGCTATCTCTTCCTGGCTCCTCCACAGAGAGAGGTGCAGGAGCATGTGTGTATACGTGAGGGTTTGTGCACGCACGGCTGTGCCCTCTCCCCAGCAGAATGGGGTCACCTCAGACATTCATGGAGGTACCAAGGGCACCTGCCTCTCCTGGTTCTCTTTTCTGCACTGTTTCTCTCTTTGGAACCTTTTCTCCGCTGGTACCCACATACACGCATCGCTAGTTAAGAAAAAATACCGCCCACATCTCTGTGGACTCTGTTTCTCCTCCCTGTGAGCCAGAATGCTCCAGAACGTCTAAAACTTCTGTGTGGGGGGTGGCCCCCTCCCCCCGGCCCCCTCAGGGGGCCCCACCTCCAGAGTTTCCAGTGGGAGGTGCCTGCTTTGGCACTCAGCAAAACCAAAGGTATCACCCACTTACCTCAGGCTCCCCTTTGTCAGAAGGGCCTTTACCTCTGACTTTACCTCTGTCACAATGAGAGCGGATTTCCTGATCCCCAGGGAAAATGCGCAAATTCTGAGCTACCCTCTTTCTTTTGAAATCTTTTGGGAGCCAATGCTCCCTGTAATCCCTTTCTTCTCTAATCCAGACAACCTGTAGCTCTTCCATAGAGTGAAGTGAATGAATCAACCCCACTTGAACTGGGACCCTGAGCCCACATTCACCCTCATCTCTGGGGTCCCCAGAGGTGGGCTGAATTTGAATCCTGATTCCAGCACTAATAAGCGGTGTGACTTTGGACAAGTTGCTTCATTTCTCTGAGCTTCCATTTCCCCTAACTGGAAAAATGAGGTAATGAGATAAGATGTATGAAAATGCTGACCATGGAGGGTGGATCGACTCCCCTCCCCCACCTCAGAGCCCAGCATCCCAGCCTCTGGGCACCAAACACAAGTTCCAGGAAGGTCTTCTCCTAGCTCCGGTCCACAGAGGCACCCGCGCCCTGTCGGAACTCTGTCAGGAATCTATTACGAATGCATTCTATAACAGGCTTTCTAATAAGATATTAAAGACTGGCGGCATCTGGCAGCATTTCATAAATATTAATATTGCCTTTAGAGATGGCACCTACAGTGGAGATGGTGGGATTGTTGCTGAGGTTTGGTCAAAAGTACAGAATACATCTAGTGGGGGAGGAGGGGTGTGTGTGTGTGTGAAGGGAGCAGTTATACCGAGATGATGAGAGGGTATGGCTGCATTTTTCCCTTCACTCTTCCTTTCTTTTTCTGCGTCAGTTTTACCCTTCTTTTCCTTTGCTGGCAACGTCACTTCTGTAATTTCCTTATTTCCCTTTAAGTTAGTCACTTTCTCCTCAACTTTCCTCCTTTCTCTTTTCTCTTACAAACTCTCTCCCCTTCATTTCCACTTCCCTTTGGCCCCCAGTTCTGCCCCTCTCACCCTGTTGCCATCCCTTCTCCCCCCCCTCCACTCCCCTTCCACTTCCTACACTCTCTCCATCTCTGTTTTGTCTGCCCTCCCTCTCTGCCTCTCTCTCTGTCTGGCCCTCTCTCTCCCTCAGTGAACTTGCAGCAACCCCCCCCACACACACACACATGTGTTCCAGTCAGCATCCAAGCCACTTCTGTAGAAGCCTGCATGTAATGTACCTCACACTGCATGTGAGAAGTGAGCTATTTATCATTATTATTAACGAACAAGATCCCTTGCACAGCAGAACTTTCCCAGAGTCTATTCCCTTGTCACCCCAGGAGTAGCAAAAAGATTTATTTGTCTGTGAATTGCACGGGGTGGCCCATTTACAGCAGGTCCATCAGAAATGACATGGAGCTTAAATGGGACCTGGAAGAGGCAGGGCCTGCCCTATCTGCCACTTGCCTGCAGCGGGCCCCTTGCTGAGGGGGACAGCCGGACAGATGCAAGGGTTTTGCAGGGGATCATGCCTAAACACACTCCCTGGCTCCCAGGAGGCATGAGCAGTGCATTTTGGGAGATTTCCACTGAAGTGGCCCAGAAGCCATGAGGGAGTGGGCGGGACTGGGCGGGGGTGCCATGGGGAAGGAGCACAGGAAGCAGAGCTGGGGCAGAGCAGTGGGACGGCCCAGAGGCCTGCCTCGGAAGCAGGAGTAATCACCCCCTATGGGGCCTTTCCTCCAAAGCCCAGCTGCTCCATTCCCACAAGAAGGTGGACCCAGCAGCAGTTTCCATAATGAATACACAGAGAGAAGTTGTCCTAGGATGGGGCAGCCCTACCCTCAGCGGAAATGTGCCTTTGGCACTGCCTTCGTGGCCCAGGCCCACCCTAATGATGGTCCTGTAGACCCTGAACCTCAGCCCACGCACCATAGAGGCACTTTCTCCCTGGTCTCCTGGTCTCCAGGTGGGCAGAGCTTGGCTCTCTGGGGCATCTCTCCTCCAGGCCTGTCAGCTAATTGTGCCAAGCCCATGAGCAAGCTTTCTCCTGCCCACCTCTCCCCTCCCACAGGCCTGCTGGTCATTGCAGGGGCTTGGAAAAGGCGGGGCATGTTAAAAGAGACACTAAAAGGAAGAAGGAGCCAACATTCACTCATTCAGGCTGCTTTCTTCTTCCCCCATTATTACCTCCTCTGCCCTCCATAGCCTAGGCTCTGTGGCCAGGAGCTTTGCTTTCTGTGGCCCAGCCTTGGGCATGAAAGGGAGGAAGTCCCAGCAGGAGAGGATAAGGGAGAGCCTGGGGCAGAGCTGCAGGAATGAGGATGCCTTGCCTGGGGCTGGATGCATTCTGGGGGCCTGGGGAGAGTAAGGGGCTGAGAACTATGGAAGTCAGTGTGGGCAAAGCGGGTACCCACACAGGAAGAACAGAAAAGATGGGGTCTCAGCACCACAGCCAGGACCCATGAAGACCAGGCAGGGGGTACCCAGAGCCCCTCCTCCCTGTCTTTCTCCCTCACTGTGCTCCGTTTTTTCCAAGATGGGTTTCCTCTGCTTGCCCATGGCTTTCTGCCACCTTCAACCTGTGGCTTCTGCGTGCCTTCAACCTGTCATGGTGCCCACACCAGCGCTAACCAGATAGCAAGAATCTACTTTGCCAGGTCCCCACGGAAAGATGATTTCACTTCCGACATCCCATCTGATTGGGCTGTTAGAGTCAGCCCACCCCTGGACCAAGCAGATGTGGTCTGGGTCCGAAGTCACTTGGTATAAACATGGCTGCCTAGGTCCCTCCCATCGAGCAGAGAGAGTTGTGGAGGTAAAGAGCATCTGTACATGGAAGGAGGGTGAATGGGGAGGCAGTGGTTGGCATCTTTGGAGGAGGTGACAAAAACACTGTAGATGAGTCCAAGCCCTGATTTCCAGGCACAGGTCTGCTGTTGTCCACCTGAGACTCAGTGCAAGGCACATCCCCTCACTTTCCCCATCTGTAAAATGGGGAGGCTGGACTGGATAATCCCCAAGATTCCTTCCAGCTTTCACTTTCAAGCCTTCCCTGAGAGGGGCCTGGTCAGGCCCCGCCTCTGTGTTCAAGAGCTTCCTTGGCCTCCAGGTGCCCCGCCCACCCAGCATCAGCTCGCACCCCTCCTCCCACAGGCTCTCCAAACCCACATTGGAGGATCTCCAGAAGATCTCCCACCCTGACCTGTCTGCAGCAACCATGAAGCAGTCAACAGAAATGTTTTCTTTCTGAATTTTAAAATGCCCATTTGTCTAAGTTCATGAGGAAGAGATTGACTGTTTACAGTTTCTAATACCCCCTTAAATAGGGCTCATCTCAGGCTGCCTGTGATGGTATTTTATTACCATAATAATAATTACAACGACCATTTATGAAGTATTGCTCAATATTTTTGTGAACCTGGCTTAGCGAGCTTCCCTCCCTGCTCCTTTTCTCATGTAATCTTTCTCTCAAGCCTACAGTACAGTAAGTACTGTTATCAGCTCTATTTTTACAAGTTTCTTTACATGAGGATACTGAGACCAAATGAGTAACTTTAACTGCATACACTGAGTGGCTAGATTATTATGATCTCTGAACACATAATAATCTGGCCACTCAGCGTGTGTGTGTGTGGGGGGGGGGAATTAGAGACTTAGTGCATGAATTCGTGGATGGGTGGGATCCAGCCAGCCTGGCCAGGAGGAGGAGACATGGGCAGTTGGCCAGCCTGCCTGCCTGCTGGTCAAACTCCTGGTTGAGGGGACAATTTGCATATTAGCCTTTTATTATATAGGATATACACTGAGTGGCTATATTAATATGTGTTCTGAAATCATAATAATCTGGCCACTCAGTGTATTTCTGAGGGAAAGGCTGGGACTCAGACTTGGAGTCCACGCTCTGAGCCACCAAGTTTCACTGCCGCAGGTGTACTTGAAACCCCAGATGCACCTGCACCACTGAGGAAATGTGCTTGCGTGGGCCTCTGAGCACATCTGCACATGGCCATGGAGCAGCAGCTGGGTGCTCGGAGGAGCCCGAGGCGCACCTGCTGATTGATGACTGTCCCCTCACACCTCATTTCCCTAACAGAGCATGGCGCCCGGGACCTGAAATGCAGGAAGTCAGCATTCTCTTCTCTCCAGTGGCTCGTCCCTTCTAAGAACACGAATGGCTCTTTGCCAGGCCTATTTAAAACCTTTTCTAAGTTATGCAGAAATTAAATGGGTTTCCACTGCAGGGCATGAGACATAAAAGCCAAGAAGGTCAGACACAGGACCATCCCTTCTTTTTCTCCTCTGACTTCTTGGCTTTTGCTCTTAAATCTCCTGATGAGATCCCAGAGACCCTTCGCAGAGACCACGCCAGCCGGCCGGGTGAAATGTCCTCTCCTCCCCGAGGCAGCAGGCTGGACAGCTGACATTCTCTCTCGAGTGGGAGCCGTCCCTCCTCTGGGCAGTGGCTCTGTGTGGGGGGCGTGTCAGAAGTGTCCCATCAGGGTCCCCCAGGGAACAGTTCATTCCAAATAGTTCCAATAAAGGCATTTCAGTGAAGGGACGGTGGCTGGGGGCTCAGGGGGAGAGCGGATGTGGCTAAGGGATGCTAAGGTACCAGGTACTTAGCTGCAGAGGGAAGCTCTTACTAACCTGGAAGCCGAATGGGGGAGGGAAGGACAGAGTGCTGCCAGAGGCCACCAACAGCTGGGGCCAGGAAGGAGGGGCTGCGGGGCTGGAGTTGGGGGGAGTGGGGAAGTAACACCCCAAACTATTTCTCTTCTTGGCACCTCCCCAAACTCCGAGCTCTTGCCAGCACTCCCCATTGGCAGAGGCTAGCCAGCTCAGGAGCCTGGGGATGCAGTGAGGTCGCCCTGGCGTGGGCAAATGGAGGGGGAGGGGAAGGGGGAGGCAGAACAGGGAACTCAGTGGTCTGGGGGTGCAGACAAGGAATGCTCAGCGCAGTATCATTAAAATTGATCGTGCTTGACACCTCCCTGCCCTACCCTTGAAGGTGCTCTTGTCCGCAGTCCTCTAGACAGTGTTCAGGCAATAAGATCACAACTGCCATCTTCGAAGCGCTTATTATATGCTGGGAAGTTTACACTCATGACTTCCCATACTGTTCATACTAACCCTAGTAGGAAGAGTATGGGAATAATACCCTCAGGGATATTATTAACCTTGGTGTACAGAGAGGGACTGAGGGTCAGAGACATGAAGAAATCAGCCCAAAGACACTCAGCAAGGCTCGGGTTCCAACCGAAGTCTGTCCATCCCTGAAATCCAGCACTTGTCCGTTCTTCCTCCTTGCACACTCGATTCTATTTTTGAGGGAAGGAGAGCTTCTATTTTCCAAGCCACAGAGCTGGGTAGGGCAGACCTAGCACAGAAAAAGCAGGTTCAGAAACCCAGACGTGTGAGGGAGCCTGCTGGGTTTGAGAAGTACAAACTCTACCTGCCAGGAACTATTAAACTGATAAGATGCTACACATGATCTTAGCGAAAAGGGCAAGAAGCCATACCTGCCAGGAAATAAAGTGTGAAGGAGACAGGTCCAGAAAGTGAGGGCTTGCATTCTACGCACAGGGTGCTGGGGAGTCTGGGTGTTGTGAGGAGAGGGGCCTTTCTGTCTGCCTCTGTCCTCAGTGCTTCTTTTCCAAAACAGGATAGTGGCTATCACCTCGAAAGGTACTTGTCCGCAGAGCTGACAGGTGCAGTCCCCAGCACAGAACCTGGCCTATAGCAATGGTTGGCAAACCGTGGCTCACAAGCCACATGCGGCTCTTTGGCCACTTGAATGTGACTCTTCCACAAAATACCACTGCGGGCATGCACGTACAGTGGGATTGAAACTTCATGGCCCATGCACAGAAGTCAGTTTTCGGCTTGGGCAAGTCTATTTTGAAGAAGTGGCGTTTGAACACTCAAGAGGCCAAAGAGCCGCATGTGGCTCGCGAGCTGCAGTTTGCCGACCACTGGCCTATAGCAATCATTGAACGGGAGCAGAGATTTTTATCTTTTTGTCTCTGTGAAGGGCCTCATTAGACTGCCTGTCCTCAGATGTGTCCAGAGCTCACTAATTTATGAATAAATTAACTCATCCAACAGTTAGCAGGCACGGCTTACCAGCCACGCCTTGTGGCGGGCACTGGCAGTGATGAAAGCTGACAGTTGGTGCAAACAGATACTCATAATATCATGTGCTAAGTGCTATCCTAGAGGCTCCTTCACGTATTCTAAGGGATATTTACTGAACATCTGACGCATGCCCGGCACTGTGCTAGGCAAGGCAATGCCTCATGGCTTTTGTAGAGCACATGGGCTATGAGGGGAAACAGACACTCACTGTGAAATGATAGAAGTGTGGGGGCGGAGAATCCCAGGGTGCTGTGGGACCCTGAATATAAACGGTGGCCCAGGTGGGGCCGAGTGGGGCTGCCCTGCCTTAGGGGTCTGGAAAGCCTCCACCAGGAAGTTCATTTAACCAGAAACCCCAAGTCAGAAAGGGGCAGGGGTCTGTACACACTGAATGGCAGAGAAAATCACAGAAGGCTCCCAGGACGCGGTGACATTTGAGCAGTCCTGGTGGGCCCCTCTGATGGCGGGCTGTCATGCCCAGGGGTGGCAGGTGTGTGTCCCACCCCAGGGCAAGCCGGGTAAGCTCTCTGGTGCCAAACAAAGCCCCCAAGGCCCCGCCTCATCCCCGTAGCACACACCTCCCCTCCCCCTGCCCTTGAAACCTCCCGACACGCGGGCTGTGGACCTGAGGCCTGGGCAGCCGGGCGAACTCAACAGAGGAAGCGAAACTGCGCAGAAACGGGTTGGGGACTGCCAGGCTCTCATCCAGAACGCCAGGATGAGCAGATCCTTTGGAAGTGGCGCTGTTACAGCCACCAGGAGGCCATCAAAAAAAGGGGGGAAGAGATACTGCATTTTAAATGCTTCTGAACCCTCCTAGAATAAAAATGACAGGGCGCTGGAGGGCTGTGGCTAATGGGCTTTGGGGGAATAGTCATCGATGGAGCAGCTGCTCCGGGCTCCACTCACCCTTTTGTTTGCTTTGCTTCCCCTCAGGACACACCGGTGGGAACGCCCATCTTCATCGTGAACGCCACAGACCCCGACCTGGGTGCTGGCGGCAGCGTCCTCTACTCCTTCCAGCCCCCCTCCCCGTTCTTCGCCATCGACAGTGCCCGCGGCATCGTCACGGTGATCCAGGAGCTGGACTATGAGACCACGCAGGCCTACCAGCTCACCGTCAACGCCACGGTGAGTGGCCGTGCCGGGGCCCCACCACCAGACATGGCCTCTTCCCAGCCGTGAAGGGGGTGACAGAGCATCAGCCTACAGCCCTGCTACTCCAGGCTCTGGGATAGTGACGCCGGTGATAGTGACCGTCATGGCAGCGCATGTTGCTGAGGGTCCGTGCTGAGCACTCAGTGGATTGTCTTCACTAAACCTCACAAGAGCCCTGTATTGTAAGCGTTATAAAGATACCCAGTTTACAGATGAGGAAACTGAGGTTCAGAAGCATTCAGTGGCTTGTCCGCAGTCACCCGGCATCTGTACTGGTAACCCCACAGGGCATTCATGGTGCAGGGTGACATCTCACTCTGGGGGACACAGGACAGAGGTGTGACCCCAGCTGTGTCCTGACACCACCCAACACACTGGAGACAGAGGGGTCCTGGCCACTTCACTAGAGTGATGACACCTACACAGCAGGGAGCACCCATCTGTGCCAAGCACCATGCTGGGCCCTGGGAGTTCCAGGATGAGTTTGTCAGGAGAAGGGGGCGGGAGAGAAATAATTGTCCCACTTTATGGCTCACACTGTTGAGATTCACAGCCGAGGAGTAGTGGAGGAAGGAGAACCCCAAACCAAGTTGTCTAACGCCCAGTCCAGTGCCCACAATCAAGAGTGTCTGAGTCTCCAGAACATCACAGTCATTTTCCTTTGTCACCAACTGTTTTCCAGGGCCTTGGGGACAGGCGTGCTACCCCCTAAATAGTCCTACCCTCTACTCTACTCTTCCTAGCCCCCAGCTACTGCCTCCAGGTACAGCTAGAGCCTTCAGCTGGCAGCAAGGAAAGCAGAATTTTTTTTACAAAGCTCAGGCCAAGAGTGAAACAAATTACTGGGGTTCCTCTCGACCCTCCAGAATCCATTTGCCTGACACACAGCATCTAGCCCCTGGATCTGTGTCGCTGCTGTGGGGGCTGTCAGTAGCACTGAGGTGGTGGGGAGAGGACTCCACTTGGCCGGTCACAGAGCCCAGATCTCTGGGAAAGACCCACTGGGTGGATGGAGGGCCTGATTTTGAAAGATGAGGTTCCCCGAGGCTTGGGCAAGATGCAATGGCCCCTGAAAAGTCCACTGCAAACAGCACCCTCTCCTTTCCTTCTCCCTGGTTAAGTGTTAGCTGCCAGGGAGGAGGCGTGTGCCGATATTTGCAAAGCTGACTTATGGGGTTGGGGCACTAGCAAGGCCAAAAGCTACTTTTTGCACCCACCTGCACCCTTCTGCACTTCCTTGCACCCTCATATGGGTGGTCCCCTCCTACCATTCTCCATTTGTCCACCCCTTGGCCCAGAAACACATAGATGCGTGCTCTTTTCCACCATGAGCCTGTCCTTATACGATAATTTCCATCCAGCATATACATGGCTTTGTGCAGGTGAGGAAGAGAACGGAGCTGGGCACAGGCGTGAGTCTGGTGGCAGGGCCTCTCAAGCTGGGATGGTGAATACAGTTAAATTGCTGCTAATGTCCCAGCAATCAGGCCTTGATGTGGGAGAGCAGGAGGGGCACAGGACTCCCTTTGGTACTGATGGCTCCTCCACCCCACACCCACGTGCCACCTCCCATTCACACCTCTCAGGGCTGGTGCTGTGCCCTTGGCTGCTGGGTATTTCCCCAAGAGATTCTTCTAAGTGGCATTGCAGGGAGCACTGTGGGTTCCAACCTCCACTGAGTGGGTACCAGGGTGGCCAAACGTGAGAGCTGAAGGCCCAGAGTGACAGCTGGAAGCCAGAGAAGGTGCCTGCCCTCCCAGATATGTCCACTCCCTTTCTTCAGCCATGGAGCCCAGTGTGGGCTGGATGTGGGCATCTATGGCAGGAGCAGGACTGAAGCTAAATGTGGGGTTGGAAGAGCAGGTGCCAGGATGGACAAAGCCAGCTGCCAATAAAAGCCTGGTAGTGGCAGATTACAACCACCGGCAGCCCCTGCCCAAGAGGTCAAGGAACCTCCTACCAAGCCTCCTCCTCCTCTGACCATGTTTGCCTGGAGACCATTCAGGTCCCTGGCTGAGAGCTCTCACCATGGGCGTCCCCAAACCTGTGGACACCATGGCCTTGGAGCCTGGGAAGCTGTCCCCCCGTAGTTCCTCTGCCCACTTCTTCCTGCCTCTGGACTCTGCCCTCCATGCTATACCCACTCTTCATCCCGAAGGCCCACTACTCTCTCCTTGGCTGCCCCTGAGAAACAACCAGCCCTTCCTTCTTGAAGGTTCCACAGCTCAATCAGTGGAGGGCAGAAGCAGGCACTAGGTTTGTAATGGGGGGGATGCCTTATGTGTTCAGGCCACCCCAGACAAACCAAGGCAAGTCTAAGCCAAGGACAATTGCTCCTCAATTCCCAGACCAGAGAATTTACAAGCCCAAGGGTCCATAGGGGCCATTTCATCTCATAGAAAAGGAAATTGAGGCTCCAAGAAGGGGTGAACCGGCAAGTCAGGGACTGAGCGTTTGTTAGGGTCCCACATCAAGAGAGTTAAGGGCAGATTTTTATGTCAAAAGAACCTGAGTTTGAGTCCTAGGTACACACTTGCCAGCTGTGTGACTCTGGACACGTTACATAACCTTCCTGAGTCTTTGTAAATGCATCTGACTAATACACACATGATACCTGCAAAAGCAAATGTGTCTGCACAGCGCCTGGTACCAGGTATATAATCTGTATTCAGCATGCAGCTGCTATTCTTGTTAACTATTGTCATTCCATAGTTGTGGGCTATTTAAGTGGGCTTGTATTTTAGGGTAGTAAAATAGGGGTTTCAGGTTTTCTTTCTTGGTGAGCTTTCACAGGACTACATTTCCAGCTAACTAGGAGGGTATAAACATTGCCTGTCTGGCTGAGGGGGATGGCCTGTGACCTCTCGGGATTCCTTCCTGGAATCCCCCAATGTCACAGGCCCTGGAGCTCCCCCTACTGGTTCCACTGGAAACATAACTCGATCAGTGAACCAGAATGCAGAGCAGGGATGCAGGTCCCAGAGCAGCCCTCTGGGGTTCAAGGGCCTTTCTTCTTAGAACCCTCATCCTAGTCATTCCCTTGATGTTGATGCTCGGGGATGAAAGGGGACAGAAAGTGGGCATGGAAAGGGGCAGCAGCCCCTTGCTGAATCCCAAGCCAGTCACCCCACTCACCAGATATCCAGCTGGGCAGGCCCAGGCTGGCAGAGGGCAGGAGACCGGGTTCTGCTCCAGCCTGTTTGTAACATTGGGCTAAGCACCATTCACTGGGCTCTGGGGTGCTATTTGTGTTTTCCTGCACAGGTCAGAGATCAGTGTGGGTTCTTGAGTTCTTGAACGTCCACATACCTGGGGGAGTGCAGGAGCACATGTGTACACGTGTGCACACACGTTTGTGTACATGAATGTTCTGTGTGCACATGTGTGTGTTGTGTGCACGTGTGTCTGTCCACAATATCACTTAACTAAGGCTGTGTATTTTTGCCTTCTTAGGATCAAGACAAGACCAGGCCTCTGTCCACCCTGGCCAACTTGGCCATCATCATCACAGATGTCCAGGACATGGACCCCATCTTCATCAACCTGCCCTACAGCACCAACATCTATGAGCACTCTCCTCCGGTAAGACCTCCCTGCCCTGTGGGGCAGGCTCCTCCCTGGCTTTCCTGCTTCCCCCAGTCCCTACAAGTGGCAGGGATGGGTGTTCTAGCACAGACAAAACCCAACTCCCTATTCACACAACACCCCACCTCACCTCATCCCCAGGGGCCTCTGAGTGGCAAAGAACAAAGATTTGCTAGGGCAAGTGAAGGGGGACAGTACAGAAAGATTTATGTGGGTAATGATGGGACACCTTTGGAAAAGCCAGCCCAGGCTGGCAAGGAGATTTGGACTCAGCCAGGCTCACAGAAATATCCATGTGGCTCGGTCTTATCTCTCTTGCCAACGGACACTGCGCTGAGATGGCGGCAGTGTGCCCTCTCTCGCAGGCCCTCTCAGATGCGGCTCTCCCCCTGAAAGCCCCCTGCTCCAGCTGCCCCTCCCAGCGGCTCAGGCGGTAGGTTTCTCAAGCCCACGATTTCAAGAGAGACACCTGATTCGCTGTGCTCAGGATTTTGTGCCATGTCATAAGGTCATAGATCACCAACCATCCTGTAGATCGGCATCCCTGGGGCCACGTGTCCTCCTCTGGTTCAGTCCACTGTGACTGGGTGACTTTAAGGACAAAACACATGCCTGTGCCCGCTCAGCTGTGTGCCAGGCGAGCAGTGACAGCACCCCTCGCCTGGTAGCCATCTGTGCTTTTGTGCAAACTGGGATAAGCTCCCCACTGTGGGCCGATGAATCAGGAAAAGACAGCTCCTCTGGGCAGACGAATCCCCTGGACATGCATCTTGGGGAGCAGTTCCTGTGGAACAAAAACATGCCCTTCCTTTTGAGAGGACTCTGTGGGCTTACAGGAAGGACATACAAGTGGGTGCTCAGCGCCCCACCCACACATCCACATAGGCTCTCGGAATCGGACACAGGAGAGGTGGGCTTCCCTTGACCAGGCTGCAGACTGTGCCCCTGGGCCACCACAGGCCAGGCAGCCCGACCTGCAGTTTGGAGGTTCGGTCTGTCTCAACGATCACACTGTGCTTCAGCCTCTGGGTGTGCAGGGGTAGCCACTTCCTTCTTGGGCACAGATATGGACTGAAGGATCCAACAAACAAGACACTTTCTAGCCTCCTACAGAGGGTGTCTGAAGCTGCTTTGAGGTTAGGGGGGGTGTCTCAATGCCTCCGCCACAGCCTTCTCTTTCGTGGTGGTCCATAGACAGCAGAGCTTTTGAGACTGAAGGCTGTCTCCTCCAAAACATCTTTGCTAAGCTCACATCTTCTCAGCCCAGGGGGCTTTCCCTGATCTTTCAGGAGGCAGGCCCTCATACCTTCCCTCTGCCCTGGACACCCTGTCTTAATTCTCATGATCCTAAACAGCTTGCTCCATCTCGGCTCCTCGGATGGACTTAAAGTATATCTTGGGAGGGTTGGGGTCTGCTGTGGGCATCACACAACGTGGATGCTCAGGAAGTGTTTATGGAATGGATGGATGGATGGATGAGTGAATGAATAAATGGTCATACAGCCCTCTTACCCTACTCATCACCCCTAACTTACGACCGAAGTATAGTCACACCTGTAATGTTCACTGATGTGTAAGTGGGTGATGTTTTAGCCCCAGGGATCAGAACACCTGAGTCTCTGGAGCTTGTCACAAGTTTCCTGAGGGTCTACCAGGACATCATGCCCAGGACCAATTGCAGAGAAGATGGGTAGAACCACTTGTTGATTGAAGGGAAGATGTGATGGTGGCTGGGCAGCCAGAGGAACTTGGAAAAGATCCCTGCACAGTCATGCACTCGCCTTAGCCACATTACCACTCTCCAGACTGCTTCCTCATGAGAACGGGCCAATAATGTCTGCAGTGCCTCTCCAGCCTGAGGGTTTAGCACACTCGGGTAGAGCTCTCAGCAAGTGCCCTGCAAGCACCACCATTGCAGGCGTTTAGTCCTGGTGGCTATCGGTCAGCCAATCCTCAATATAGAAGTTGGATTGGGCTGTGGGTCCCATCCTCAGCTTCATCTCAGAGTCCAGGCAGTCAGTAAGAAGGGTGCTGACAATGTGGGTCCTCTGAGACCCTTCAGTGTATTTTTTTCTGTCATCCCTCTGTCATCGCCAGGTAATATCAGTTGTTTTCAGATCTGCAGATTTTGGAGTTTATCCATTTATTCATTCTGTGTTCCACACTTTTATTAATAAACTAGATGTTTATTAAGCCCTTCCTGTGTGCAGGGTCCTGTGCTAAGCCACACCCTCTCCTCTTCAGATAATCTCACAAGCTTCTGCTAGGGTGGCTCTCAGGCCAGGCAAACAGGGACATCTACTCCCCTGAGCGCCTCTCTCCTGATGCTTGGTTTCTTAACATCTGACGTGTGCTCTCTCAAGCTCAGGGATCTTGGGATCGCTCTCCTTGCTGGTTGTCCCTTTGTCCCCATGAGGACACTGAAGCCTTCCTTTCTTACTGAACTGGGGGCTTGGGCTCTCCCTGCTCCAGAGTGCCACAGAGCCATCTCTGCGTCCACACCTCTGCCTCTCCTCCCTGTCCCCCTTGTGGAAGGAGCTCTCCAGCGCAGAGCCCTCCTGCGAGGCTATTCTGCTGTAGGCCGATTTCCATGCACCTGAGCCTGATTTTCTAGGCTTCTAATTGGTTTCTGTGCCTTGATCCAGACCCTCCATGTCCCTTTACAGTGTGGAGCCCGGATTGAATGCAGAACACCCCAATCCCGGCCAGGGCTGAGGAGCACCATGGCCTGCTCAGCCTCCCAGGTAGGGGACCCAGGAGTCCCCATTCCCGGCCTCGCCTCTGCTGGCAGGGGCCTCCATTCGGACCCTGGCCCACTCTCCCGCTTTATCTGCGGCTCCCAGCATGTATGCCTCTCTCTATCACAGTATCAGGCCAGCATGCCTCATCTAAAGTGTATATATTACCTAATAAAATCCTTCTTATTTGGGATTATTGCATCAAATTTTAATTTCCTCACTCGAGCAGCGGCATGTCAGCCTGCCCGTCAGTGGAGGACCGATAGAAGGTGAAAAGAGCGGATAAACTGCACAAATTACTGCCGGCCGATGCCTATCAGCCCTTTGACTGGAATTGACTGGAATTAAGAACTGAGAAATAGGATTTTCTGCCTCAGAATCTGCTGTGGCAGCTCTTGTTGGAAGTCCCCTCAGCCCCCACCGGGCTGCCCCCAAAGGGCACCTCCCCCTCCTCCTGAGAGACTCCCCCTTCCGGGTCCTTAATCCTGTCGAGAAATAGGAGGAGGGGAGAGGAGGAAGGAGGGTGGTAGACCAGGATGGAGGCAGGCAGAGCCTGGATGCTGGCTTCAGTTGTCCCCTGGCCAGCGTCTCTGGAAGAAGGCAGGCCTCATGGAAGCCACGTTCCTTCTGGAGAAGTCTAGCTTTCCTGGTCTTTGCCCTGATGCCCTACTGGTAGCAAGCCTTATGGGTGAGTGAGTGAGGCTGCCTCTCAGCCTTCACCCACCCCTTGCCTTGGCACACCCGCCCAGACCCACCCCAACACTGCCCTCCATGTCCCAGGCATGCTCACCCACCTGTGACTTCAAGCAATCCTTGATCCTCCGAGCCCGTTCCCTGACTGCGGAGGCTGTGAGGAAAAGAGAGAGAGCCTGTGTTGGGTGCCCAGCATGGTGCTTGGCACATAGTAGGTGCTCCCTCAGAAAACGCCTTACCTCTGGGGTGGGGATTACTAGGGTAGGGTGCTGGGGAGTCTGCATTTGCTAACATGGTTTGGAATGACACATGCATTCAGAGAAGAGCACCTCAGCTTGCATAGGATGCCCACAGCGGTTCTGGGCCCCAGTGAATAGCAGGCACTTTTCTAGCATTTGCTGTGGAGCAGGCACTCTTCCAACTTGCCTTACATGTGTCAGCTACTGAGGGGTAGGAACTGTATTATACCCATTTTACAGATGGGGAGAACAAGGCAGCGAGAGGTAACGTAACTCAAAGGATTCAAGCCCAGGCAGTCTGGCAATAGAGTTAAACCTTAATGCTCTTGCTGTAGTGCTCCTCCCACCACAAGGAGTTGGGACTCCACAGGCCCATGTACCTTCAGCCTTGCTGCGGGGGGGGGGGGGGGAAGGGGCCCCCAGGGGGGGGCTCCCAAGAGGCCTCTTCCTCACAACATGGGTTCCTGTAAGGAGAAGACACCATGTCAGGGTAAGCCCCACCTCCAGCCCTCCTGAGCCTGCCCACCTGCTCTCCTTGGTGCACCCCCAGTGAGGGGCCCCGCTCCGGGTCAGGCGAGGCTTCCTTCTCCGTCTCCTCGTCTTTGGAAATAAGTTTCAGTATATTGAAAATATAATCTGAAACAAGATCCCTAGGTTCCCAAGAGCCCCCTTTCCTCCCTGTTAATTCCTTCTCATAACATTGCCAGTCCTTGTGGCTGCACTTGTATTAAAAGCTCAGAGTTTTATTAAAAATGGATTTAGTTGCCCAAAAAGAGATGAAATCCCAAACTTTGTCGGAAGCCTTTTAGGTCTGACTCTGTAGAAGCTCAGGTGTGGCTCTTCCTGGGGAGCCAGCCTCCTTGTCGCCCGGTGCTGGGTTGCCTTGCTAGACCCTTCTGAGCCCTGCCACCCAGGAGATTGCCAGGCGGCCAGTGCAGGAGCACCCTCAGGGAAGGCCCATGCACAGCTATGAGGGCTGAGGGTCCTTCGGCCACTAAGTCGCCTCTTTGCACAGGCCAGCAATGCCCACCTCCCAATCCCTCAGCAGGCCAGGGCAGGCCCCAGGACCCTCATGCTAGAGCACGTGTGTGGCCCAGGCCAAATGAGGCTGTAAAAAGGGAGTTGTCCTCAAGTTCAGAAAGCCTGTCCTGGCAGCTGGAGCCTTTGCCAGAGTCCTACACCCTCAAGACCTCCTCCTGGAGACAAATTCAGACCTCCCCTAAGTAAGAGGTGACCCCTGGAAGGGCAGATTCCAGAAAGGAGCTCCCTGTAGGATAGTGTGAGAAGTATTGATGTAGATACGTCAAGTCTAATGCAGGACTTTCCAAATGGCTTCCCACTGTTCTGGGTCTGGGCTGTTAACAAATGTTACATCAAAGAGTCTCTCTTCAGATCAGCAAGTCTGGACACAAAGGGAACGAGGTTTCATTGCCACTTGACTACTTACAGGAGCCTTAACCCTAGTAACACCTGTTGCGCATCTCTGAGGCAAGTGTGGGATAAGTAGGTTTTCCCAAATTTGGCCTGAGTTAATGCTTGTAAAGTGCTTGGTCTAGAAGTATGATAGCAACCACCTTCACAGATAACCGTTATCATTACTGAAGCAGAGACAGCATCGCCTGGCAGGCAAGATCCTTTGGGAGCCGAAGTAACTGAGTTTGAATCCTGGCTTCATCATTCACTTGGAAAGGCTGCTTAACTCTTGCTCCTCAGTTTCTGCCTCTGTAAAATGGGGCTGTCTTGGCAGTTGTGAGGGTGAAGTGAGTTGGTACATAGAAAATACTTGCAGCTGTGACACCGCGTGACTGCACGAGACAGGATAGCTCCTGCTGCAGCTGGTTCTTCACAGGCTCTGGCATCACTCCGGTCCTCAGAGCCCACCAGGTGGGATGCTCATCTGATGGTGTCTTTCTCTGGCTTCTGAATAGTCCGTTTCTCTCAGGGATCTAGCCAGAGCTGCTGTCCCTGGGCAGGAGCCAAAAGGAGGGGTCTGGCGTGCTTTCTGCACAGCCTCGGCCCCTGGACCATCTCTCTGTGGGAGACATTTCTCCTGGAACATTCTCAACTCTCAGCCAACCGCGAGTTGTTCTGGGTTGTACCCCGGACCCCCAGGAGATATGGAGAAATAGCTGTGCAGAGGCAGCATTGGCTGGGGAGGGTGAGATGGTGGGCGCCCCTCCGGTGTCCTGGCAGTGAGACCAGGAGGAGTTGGAAGGGAGGCACCTGGCACCCCAAGGTCCCAATCTCCAGGTCAGGGGGCCCGTATTAGGAAATAAGCCTCTTGCCACAGGAGAAGGTGCTCAGATGGGGATGCAGGGTGCAGCCTGTGGGATTTGGCCTTCAGCTGATGAGTAGGTGGGAGGCACCAAGGCCAGGGGGCCCTTTATTATGCAAGCAGATGCCAGGGTTGATATTTCCCTGGGGGACAGGGACAGCCCTATCCTGCTGTCCTCCATGCAGGGAAAACTGCATCCTGGGCCAGATCTGAGGCAGGCATGGTGAGCAGGCATGGCTGTCTGAACAGCGATGTGGTAGGACCTGGAGAACAAAGCGAAAGCTGCTCTGAATTAGTGACTCAGCAAGTGGTAGTGATATCAGAATCCTCTCATTCATTCATTCATTCACTCACCTACTCGCTCACTCACTCACTCACTCAATCAGCTGGTATTTGAATGTACCCATTCACATGGATCTCTTCCTAGAGAGTTCGGTCTTCCAGCCCCTGCCTGTGCTGTATTTTTTTCCTAGAACGCCTTCCTCTTCATTTTCTCTCTGGCAAACTCTTACTCATTCTTTATGACTCCATCCTAAATGCTGCTACATGTACGAACCTTTGCCAGCTCCTCCAGGTGGACTTCTGTATCTCAGCACCCCACATGTATGTAGTATATGTGCATATGTCCTTGACCCTTTGCCATAGACTTGCATCCCCATCCTGGTAGTTCTGGTTCCTAGCCCCTTCTCCTCTAGTGCTGCAAGGAGAATACAAGGTGGGTGGGGCAGAGCCATTTGAGGTAGGAAATGCCAGTTGTGTTGCTGGATGGGCAATGGTTCATAGGGCCCAGGGTTGCCACAGTCATCCCTAGAGAAATTCATTTTTAGGATTTATGGTGCTTTCATTCTCAGAGTAATTGATGTTCTCCTTTACTCAGGTCCTATTGAAAATAAGGTCCCAGGGTCTATGCTTTATTCATATTAAGGTCCCGGGGTCTATGCTTTATTCATACTGAGATCAGAGAGGTGCAACAACTTTCCTAAGGCCACATAGCACTGGGATGGGGGATTGAAATAGAAGCCAGATCTGTTATACCCTGACTGGCTGCTCCTCCATCAGCTCTCCTCTCCTGGGTGGTCTCACCAAATGGTGGGAGATGGGGAGGTAAAGGGCGAGTAAGAGTATCAGCAAGATCGGGCCTCTCCAAAGGACACAGGTGTTTGCCTGGGGACCTCAGTGTATGTCCAAGGGGCGAGAGGGGCACCTGAAGCCTGAGCACCCGGCATCTCCTCTCCCGGCTGGGAAGCTGCGGGTTCCAGGATAGCTAGAATGGAAGAGAACAGCAGCCTGGGGGCTGCACAGCCAAACTCAAGCCCCTTCTCTCTCCCACCCAGGGCACCACTGTGCGCGTTATTACCGCCATCGACCAGGACAAAGGACGTCCCCGCGGGATTGGCTACACTATCGTCTCAGGTAAGGCCAGGCTATGCCTGGGCCCTCACCACCATCGAGAAAGAGCCACTGCAGGGGTGTGGGCTCTGGGGAATGGGTGTGTGGGACAGTGATATGACCAGCTCTGACCAAAGGACCTGGAAAAGGGACTGACTGCCTGAAGGAGGAAGGAGCAGGGGAGGAGAAACTGAGGTAAGAGACCACCCACGGCAATATGCTCCCTATGGGAGGAGACGAGGAGCTTGGGATGAGGCTAAAATGTCTGGGGCTTTTGGGTGGTGCTGGCAGCAGGAACATGTGCCAGTGTCCAGGTCTGAGGCATCTGGGCCCTCAGGGCTCTGAGCCTGGATCATGGGGGACTCCCATCTACCCTCCCAGGTACTCTGAGTTTTCTTTTCTGACTTGATGAAAGAAAGAAATGATGTTTTGACAGCATTTTAGAACGAATAGTTAATTGGGCTGGTTTCATGTTCTTTTCACCTTTCTGACCATTAGAAATTTATGTGTCATCTGGACGATAGCAGGGCAGGCACATAAGCCCTCCTCTCCCACCCTGACCTCTGGGTTGAGAAAGCAATGACAGACTACAGAGAAGCTTCATTGTGACAGATTCTCTGACCCATGTTTCCACTCAGAGACTGAAGTAGCAGCTCCGTCCGACTGTCCCAGGGCCGGTGGCTTTGGAGCACGGAGCTGGTGAGACCTCCAGGAGAAGCTGCTCGCTCACGTATAGATGCTGGCTCTGGCCCCGTCCTCTTACCCCTGCGCACACATGCCTCCCTGCTCTGCCCACTAGGCAGTGAAGGGCCAGCCTGGTGCATGTGGGCAGGTCAGACTGATGGCCAACAGGATGGCAGGCCAGTGTCCACCCCATCACACCTCTCTACCATACCCCCAAGGACAGGGAATGGCATTTGGGGGCATTTTTGCCCTAAAGCTCAAAAGACACCAAGATGTAGTGACCAAGAACATAGAGGATGGGATCTTGAGCATATTGCCTTGGATAGTCTCATACCTCAGTTTCTCATCCATAAAATAGAAGCAATAAGAGTACCTGTCTTGGGTGGTTCAAAGGTCAGAAGACAGTACTATATCTAAAGAGCTTAATGCATGTATATGAGGTATTTTGTAAGTATTAGCTGTTATTACTACTGCTCTAAGCTAATAATTCTCTTGGGAAGCTAGCGGTTTGTTGGAGGGAGGGAAACCCCTCATAACAAATGCAGGAAATCAAGGGTAAAAGGGGCTCCCTGTGACCCGTGACTGCTATTTGCTTGTAAACCAGGGGATCCAAGGCCCAGAGCAGTGCCAGACCAGCTCAAGTGCAGGGTTTAGGCCTCTGCTCCCCCCACCCTGCTTCTCTGTTCTGATACCAGCAGAGTAAGCCCCAACATCTACTTGTGGAATAAATGAATGAATAAATGTAGGATAATAAGGTTTCAAACCCTAGTAAGCCAAGAATCGCCGGAGGCTCCTACCAAAAATGCTGAGTCCCTGGCACTGACTGAGACCCTCATTGTGTAGGCCTGGGCTGGTGGCCAGGATGGTCCTTTCTCGCAGCTCCCAGGTGTTTAGATGCAGGTGGTCCTTAGGCCAGGTTGTGGACAGGCCGATCCTAGAAAGGAAGCTGCTCTGCTGGAGGCGAAGTCCCCTCTGGTGGGCAGAGAAGGAGGGTGGCCCAGGCTGCTGCTGGTCTCCATGCATTTTTCAAACTGGGAAGTAAAGCCAGTACCTCCTGGTGACAAGGAACTTGCACTGGAGATTGGTGGGAACACCAGTGAGCCCCCAGGGTGTTGGAGTCGGGGGCCACCAGTGAAGGGGACACCTAGCTGAGTGGGGAATTATCCTCACATCTCATTGCCTCTGGACTGGGGAGCAGGGAGCCAGGGCTTGGCCTGAGGTCATGGCCAGACTGGAAATTCCTGCAGTGACTCTGGGAGGCCATTCTGCAGAACATTGGTTCATTCCAGGTCCATGCTGGGTGCCAGGTCGACTGCCCTTCACCCCCAGGTCTTCTCCAGTTTTCGCCCCTGCCAGCTCTTCCTCCTTCCCCTTTCCCTTGGAGCAGGAGGCTAGAGGGTGGAGCTGCTGAGGCTGTGATGTCTGGCTGGGCTTGGAGCTTAGAATCCTGGGACAGTTGCCAAAGGATGCTTCCTATGAGTGTCCAGCGACATACACTCCTGGACAAAGTTCCCAGTGCAAACAACAAGATGAGAAGGGAGACTCAGGATGGGAACCTATAGGTAGGGGATGTATGTGAGGGTGGGGGCAGGTGGCAGAAACTTCTGGAAGTCCTGGAGCACTTAGCATAGCTTTATTCGATTCCCGCGGCCAGCACAGATGTGCTTTGGGGCTTTTAGAAAGGATGACAAATGGGTTTCCTCTCACATGCCAACTCTGATTGATTGGTAATGGCTGCCTGAAGAGGACCATGAAGCCAAACAGGCTGGGTGCTCTATTCACTCAGTAGAACCTGCTGTGGGTGTGGAAAGAGAGAGGGCCATTCTGACTGTGGCTCATATTTGCCATCCTTGGTAAGGTGGCCCTCGGACCACAGCCGCAGGGCAGCCACTACAGACCTGTTTGTCACTGCTCCATCCCACCCAAATCCTTTCTGAAAGCTCGAGGGAAGGGCAGTCCTCCTTCTCTCCCATCCTGAGAGCTGGCTCACCAGTTGCCACCCCCCTGTTCCTGCCTGCCCTTCTCCTCCGGCCCTGGCCTGGCGTAGTCTCCCTGCGAGCCAGCCTCAGTAAGAGCCTACAGCAGCAGGCGGGCAGGAGGGCAGATCCCCAGGGGAGCAGGTGACAGAAGGCTGGGACTTGGCCTCGGCTCTGCTTCCCTCGACCAACGTAGACACTGCTACAAAGAATACTGCCTGCAAGGCTCTGGCCTCACACCTGCATCTTGAAGCAGGAAGAAAGGATGCTCACAAGGGCAGCTTCATGCTGATTGTCCCAAATGGGCTTGAGTGCCCCGTGGGGCTTGCTCCAGCCCCGAGTGCTCTGCGACCCTTTTCATTTGACAGACAGATCGGGGGCCTCACGGGCTCCCAGAGCAGGTGGGATTTCTTAGGGCCACTGTGAGTGACCAAGTCTCCAAGTGCCTCCAGAGCATGGGCAAGAATGGCTCAGTCTGCACATGGACGGACACAGGCCTGAGCCCATAGTTGACTCTTGGCACATGGTTAAACTGCCGGCTCCCTGAGGCCTGGTCCCCTCCAGGCTGTTTATCAGCCCTGCAGCTGAGGATTTATGTCTGCACACCACTGCTTTCCCCATTACTAATGACCCCTCTGTTTGCCAAGAACAAAGAGGTCTTCAGAGGTAAGTTATGGCTTCATTGCCACCAATTTCTTCTCAGCCTCTCGTGGCCAAACTGAGACTGAAGGATGACAGAGTTCTTTCCCATAGAGGACCTGGCATGGGCCCCGTCCTCTCCCTGGGCCTGGCCTGGCCTGCCGTTCTCCAAGGGCACCACTTCCTCTGGGGCCCAGGCAGAACAGGGCTCTGCAGCCTCCATCCCAATAGCCGGCCGCCTGGGGTCTGAGCAGACATCCTCTGCCACACAGACAGCCTGCTTCGAGGGGCAGCCTCGCCCCACTTCCCTGCAGAGCACTGGACTTGGAGTCTAGAGGTGTGGGTTTGAGCCAGCTCGGCTGCCGGCAGCAATGTGTCCATGCCCCCTCTTAGCACCATAATTCTCGTCCGGCTAGCAGGGTGACTAATCTCCATGGTAGATTAGATGGTGCCAGGGAGACTCTAAAGGGCCATCAAATATTAAACATTATCAATTACCAAGGAAACATCAAGGCCAGGGGTCCTTGGGAGTCCTATTCTCTCATTTTCTCCTTCACTCATTTAAGTAGAGAAGTGGTTGAGTGCAGGCTCTAGGGCCACTGTCTGGGAGGTGACCACTAGCTGTGCTGGCCAGTACAGTGGCTCTTGAGCACTTGAGACGTGGCTAGTCAGAATCGAGATGTGCTGTACATATAACCCAAAGGACTTTGAAGACATAGTATGCAAAACAGGTGGTGAAATAGCTCATTAATAATGTCTTATATGGATGGCATGTTGAAATGATATTTTAGATATGCTGAGCCAAATACAACATATTATAAAAATTAATTCACCTTTTTAGTGGCTACTAGAGAATTTAAAATAACTTCTGTGGCTCGCACCCTATTTCTATGGGAGCTCCATTCCTGAATTAACCACCTTGGCTTGCTTTCCATCACTGACCAGCTGTGTGACCCGAGCGTCAGTTTTCCAATTTGTAAATGGAGATAATAATAGCCCGTGCCTTCCAGGGATGCTCTGAGGATTCAGTGAACTAGATTCTGAATTTACAGCAAATGCTCAACAAAGGGGGACTCTTGATTGGGGGTCTTCTCTGGGCCAAGACCTGTGCTAATGTCCTGAGGCTGGGGCAGGGGGAGGTGGAGGCACTGTCTGGGCCAAAGGAACTTGCATTGCGACAGGGGGGACAGACGGTGATGCCCTGGCGGATGGGACGCTGTGAAGAGAAGCACGGCTGTGTTGATAATTGTTGCCATGGAGTGATGGTTCTCAGGGCCTCTGTTAGACTGTCCTCTTTACTTTTGTGTGCGTTTGAAAATATCCGTAATAAGTGAGAAAGAACTTACGGGAGGAGGTGCCTCCCCAGCCATCCTCAGGGTGAGGCAACTCACAGAGCATCCAAGCCACCCTAACTGGTGAGCAGGAATAGCCAGCCGGGCATGGTGGAGTGGGAGTTGCAGGCAGAGGGAACGGCATGAACCAAGATCCGAGAGTAGGAGAGGGTGGTGTCCATGGAACTGCAGTAATTCAGCGTGGATGAGCGCAGCATTCAAGGCCTTGGGAAGAGAAGGCCACAAAGGAAGGTGGGGCCTGGCCATGCAGGGTGTGGAATGCCCAGTTCAGGACAATGCCCGACCTTAGCCCTGAGGACAGCAGGGAGCCAGGCCAGCAGGAAAGAGATGTGGTCAGAGGGGCCTTGTGTGAAGTCTGTGTGGTCCAACTAGAGCTAGGGTGTTGGAGGAGGGCAAGAGGGAGCAAGCAGGCCAGCGGGGAGACTGTCTTTAATGTCCCGTCCCCAGCTGGCATCACAGTGGTGCACAGAGACAGACAGAGCCTAAGGAGGCGAGGAGGCCACGCTGACAGGGTGTCACTGGTGGGACAGTTGAGGAGAGGAGCCCAGAACTGGCCCCTGGCCTGAGGTGCCTTTAAAGCCCCCTTGGCCAGGCAACTTGCTTACTTTAACTCCAAACTACTCAGAGAGAGTCCTCTCTTCTCAGCGAAGTGATCTGCAGCAAGTGATTAAAACTCTTGAAGCATCAGTTTCCCCCTCTTTTACCTGGTGCCAATGGTATCTTTCTCTCAGAGTTGTGAAAATAAGTCATTGAAATAATTACACAAAGTGAGTGGCATTGGTGAGTGTCTAGTAAGCCTTCAGCAGTGTCAGCCATCATCCTCTTGCTGGCCACTCATCGGTGGGGAAAGCAAGCCTGTCTCCTGCTGTCAGAAGCCCATATTGCTGGCTGTGGCTTTTACATATCGCCACGCCAGGCTCACCCAGGTGGCCCGGAGTCCTGGTTGCAGGCTCTCAGTCAGCCCATTTGACCATCCCTCCAGGTGGTTCTGATGTTGTCTGAATCCTTTTCCCTGTATGGGAAGGGTTTTCATTTTCTGTTCGTACTAGACTGATGAGTTCTGTCACTTGCTTCTCTCTCTTAATTGATTCCACGGACTCCTCTCTGGTGCCAGGAGGGCCCTTGCCACCTGGGAGGATTTGGTGAGCGAGCCCATTCCAGCACTTTCCACTTTGTCCTTCATGATAGCGTCCTCAGCCCTGACACGCTTCACTGTCCTCTCTGCAGGCTGAAGAGGCCTAACCTGTCCCATCATCCTGGCCTTGCAGCCCCTTCCCTTCCCCCCACCCCCCACCTCCGACCCTACTTCCCTGGCCCTCTGCAGCTCTGTAGCAACCCCCTGGGTGGGGAGCTTTATTGGGTGCCTGCCGTGTGTCAGGCACTGGCTGAACATGTTTATCCTACAACAGTGCACGAGGGAGATAATTGCTCCATTTGTCCACAAGGAAAGCAAGGCTCTCAGAGTTATAGAGATTGCCAAGGGTCACGGTTACTAAGCAGAAGAGCAGTTATTTGAGCCCAAGTCTCTTCGGCTCCAATATACACCCAGTTTTCAATGGTTCACAAAGTTGAGCCCCTGGAACAGCAGCATCACTGTCATCTGATGCAAAATCTTGCACCCTACCCTAAACCCACTGCTGGGGGTGGCCACGTGATGCTGACACCACTTCTCTGGGGACCACACTTTGAGAAGCGCTGGTCTAGAAGAACACGTGTTGCTAGACATCACTCCCAAGGGGTGAACACTTGTTCTGAGAGGTGCAAAGTATCTTTCTCTTTTTATGTATAAAGCTTAGATATATGTACAGATATGTTATTTCCATGGTATTGACATTTCCAGTGAGTGGTAGGAAGGTGCTCAGGAAAAGTCTCAAATGGAGGGGCATGGGGCGGGGGGGCGCATAATGAAAAGTTGGTTGCGAAATATTGACCTAATAAAGAATAGGCGAGCAGTGTCAGGGCTGAAATGCTTCCTCCCCACTTGAAAAGCCGTGGTTTCATCACTAGCAGTCTCACAGGGACCTGCCCAGGTATATTAGTGAAGGACAAAGCCTTCACTCCACTCTAGATATTACTTTTAATGTTATCAAGTGAGGCCATTTCTTGAAAATACACTGAGTGCTTTGAAGTGAAGGCTGCATGTGTGTGAGTATGTAAGAGTGTGTGTGTATGTGTGTGCGAGAGTGTGTGTATGTGAGTGAATGTGTGTGAGTTGTGTGTGTAAGTCGTGTGTGTGAGTGCATGTGTGTGTGAGTGTGTGTGTCTGTGAGTGAATGTGTGTGTTGTGTGTGTGAGTCGTGTGTGTGTGCATGTGAATGTGTGTGAGTCATGTGTGGGAGTCGTGTGTGTGTGAGAGAGAGTATGTGTGTATGTAAGTGAATGTGTGTGAATCATGTGTGTGAGCAAATGTGTGTAGGTGAGTGTGTGTGAAAGTGTGTGTGTGTGCAAGTATGTGAAGGCAGGGAGATTAAGCAGATGCAGTCAGGCTTACACAAACCCACACCCCTGCCCTCGGCCAGGGCCTGGCGGGGGGCAGCTATCACAGGAGACCATCGTTTGAAACACATCAAAGCCCTTGTGATTAAGCTGCTTGGCATTTTTCTTCCCCCAGAGAAGTGAAAACTTGGGAAAAAGCAGAAGGCTTTGGATATCTGAATCGCACTCCAGCACTCTTGTGGGGTAGCACAGTAGGTGCTTGGAAGCCTTCGGAGCTTCAGGGCGTCTGGCTGAGGACAGGGGGGAGCGGCCCACCTGGCGGAAGCCCAGGTGGCCTGGGAGAGGTGAAGGGTAGATCAGAGTTGGGTGAGGGGAGCCAGTTGGTGGAGGGCATAGAAGGTAAAAGAAGTGGGGCTGGGGTGGGGAGGGTCATCAGAAGAGTCACCTGTGGGAGGTCTGGATGGTCAGCACAGGAGGAGGGGTCTGCTGAAGGGCCCTGGAACCCGTCTAGGGGAGGGCTAGCGGGATCCTGTAGAGACGTGCAGGAGGAGTCAGCAAGCTCTGGTGTTGCACTGAAAATGTTGCAAGAAAAGGGGGAGCTAAAGAAGCTTCTAATTCTGAGTCTAGCTTTCTGGGGTGCTGGTGGTGGCCTCACAGAAGGGGACATTTCCTAAGGCTAGCCAATCTATTGACACCTGTGACTGCCTCGACCTGTGTCAGCGCATGTGCCAGAACTCCCCAGTCCCATAGCAAGGCAGACATCACTAACCGATCCAGCACACTTTCCCGCTGAGCATGGGTGGACTGCTAAGCCTTGCTTACCTAGCCCGCCAGCTGCCACTAGCAGTGGCAGGCCTTCTCTTTAGAGTTGGAATGAATGTGTCTACGTTTATCCCATTACATCTCATGGCTCTCTGCTTTCCAAAATATCTAGGGACAGTGCTCTGGGAGGTTCTCTATATTTAATTATACAAACACACTGGCATATTGAGTTGTCTCTCACCAGTATACCTAAGCAGCTATGAACTATCACACGGACACAGGAATGAGCTACAGGAATGTCTGCCCTTCATCTTCCTGTATCTTCTCCCTCCTCTTAGCTTCCCTCCTGCTCCAACACTCCTCTGTGCTTGCCCTCGTGATGAGCCAGAGTCTTGTTCTGTGTTCTTCCGCCCTCCTGTAATGATGCTTGTCTGCTCTTTGTTGGTACCCACGGCTTCCCTCTTGCTTCTTTCCCATGAGTAACAGTGGTCAGTGTTACTCTGCATCTCCTCTTTCCCACACCCTCTTCATGGGCAGGAGTATCTGACCCTTACTTGCAACTCTATGTTGCCTCCTGAGTGCCTCATGTACCCCAAGACCTCCCCCTTAGACCCCACCAGAACCTCTTCTGCTACCCTTTGCATCCACATCCAGGTAGGCAGGCAATAGGCCTCAGCTCTGCTCAGGGGACCACTCTTCAGTGTGCCTGGGGCTGGTAGACAGTCATGGCCAAGGTTGCTTTCCAGGGTTGAGGGTGATTCTAGTTCATGGCCATAGGTTACTTGCGGGAGGGAGGGGAGTTCTAGTCTAGTTTCCCTTTGTCAACGGGCATTTGTCTTATTTTTAAAAGTTGGTTGTTTTTCAACTTTTTCTCATCTCTAACATAATTGCTTTATATTGGACTTCCCAGGGCTTTGAGATCTATGGACAATTATGAAATTGGCAACCAGTTATTTTGACATTTTCTCTTTCTTAATTTGACATACTTCAGAAACACAACTGATTTACACATAGTTCTTGGGTCATGATCAACGTTGGTCTATGCGGGGCTCTTTAGTTTAATTATTAATCTTAATAATATTATGGATATCTGTGAACTCATCAGCTAAATCAAGAGCTAGATCTTCACCCATACCTTACATCTGCCTGGGTCCCCCCTCCAACCCATCCCCCATCTTCCTGTCCACATAATCATCTTTTCATCTTGTGCTTTCTCATTCCCTTGCTTTAAAAAAATATTTTGTCATTTACATGTGGACAACATATTGCTTAGATGTAATTGTCCCTGAACTTTATTTTTAAACTAGAGGCCCAATGCACAAAATTTGTGCAATGGAGGGGTGTCCCTCAGCCCAGTATGCACCCTTTCCAATTTGGGATCCCTGTGGGATCGGGCCTAAACCAGCAGTCAGACATCCCTCTTGTAATCTAGGACTGCTGGCTCCTAACCGCTCGCCTGACTGCCTGATTGTCCTTAACCGCTCCCTTGCCAGCCTGATTGACACCTAATCACTCCCCTGACAGCCCGATCACCCCCAGCTGCCCTCCCCTGCCAGCCATCTTCTGACAATGTGGGGGCAGCCATCTTGTGATGACTTGGGAAGGTGGCCATCTTGTGATGACGTGGGGGCTGCCATCTTGTGACAATGTGGGCGTGGCCATCTTATAACAACATGGGGGTGGCCATAACGTGACAACGTGGAGGTGGCCATCTTGTGACACAAGGGCGTGAGGGACAATTTGCATATCACCTCTTTATTATATGGGATTATGCATAGTCTCCTGGGACTGGTGTTTTCTAATGAATATTATATATATCTGAGGATCATCCATGTTTTCAGTATTATTTATTCCTTTTTATTACTACATATTATTTAATTATGTGAAAATATCACATTTAATCCATTTTCCTGTCAATGGCTGTAGGGGTTGATTACAAACTGTGCTGTGAACATCTTGTATGTCTCTCTTGGAACGGATGTGAGAGTTTGCCTTGGTCTCCATACATCATCTCTCATCCCCACCATAACTCCAGAATGTGGCTGGCCAGTCATTTCATGGACAAAGAAGCTAAAACTCACAAAGCTCATGAAACGTGCTTAGGGTCACACAGTGTACACGTGGTGGGCCCAGGACTCAAATCCAGATATTCAGCCTAAGCAATCAAACAATTTGTGTCAATCCATGGTTTACATGCCAGACTGGAACCCTACGATTTGTTTATTCATTCACTCATTGAGTTAATCAACAAATACTAATTGAGTGCCTACTATGTGCTAGGCTCCCGGCTGGACCCTGAGGACCAACTATGAAGGGAAAGCTACTGTCACTGATCACATTCTAGTGGGGAAGAGCGATAACCAGTCAGCAAAGGCAGTGTTTATGTCAGGAAGGAAATACGAGGGTGAGGAGCATTAGGAAGCAGAAGGCTGGCGGGGCTAGGGAGATTTCGGTCCCCTGCCTCAGCCTCCCTAGGCTGTGGACATGGGAGGAGATTTTGCCCTTCCCACCACAGAAAGGGTCTTAGCTATTTAAGGGGCTTTGAACCTGAGATGAGGCCCTCTAAGCAGCTCAGATTTCTAGCTCCCTTTTTTATCTAATGCCCTGGATGACTGCTCAGCTTTCAAGGCAGCCCCCAGCCGGGGCTAATCTGAAATAAAAGTTTTTATTTATCTAGCTTGATACCCGGTGCAAGGTTAAATCATACAAGAGCAAAAGCAATAAAAGAGAAAGATTAAACGTAAGGCACCGTCTTAGGTGTGCCCTTTTGCAATATGGTAACAAAGATATTAAGCCTGAAGTCACCCACAACCCCACACGGCTGTTTCTGGATCTCTCTGAGCTGGGCTCAGCTGGAACAGGAAGGAGGAGTAGAGGATGGGGTGGGAGATGAAGGAGGGATTCACCCTGGGGTGCCCTGTTGAGAGGGTGAGGAAGCAGATGGAGTTCTACAAGCTCAGCCCATCGCCCACCTCCTGCCCCGACACAGCTCTGATTCATGATTTCCCAAGGAGACAAAAAATGTTGACATCTGCACCTATATTTCTGTCAGCATTTCCTTGGCACCACTGTTGTGTGCCTGCTATGGACAAGGCACCCTGGGGGAGAAGCCTTGATCACACCCCCTTCTCAGGGCCAACTTGGCTCAAGTCCTGGTGATCTAGCAGGTTATTTCTTCTGTCTGGGCCTCAGTATCCTCATTTATAAAATGGGAATATTAAGGTTTATCTAAAATAATTATTGGTCTGGCTGATGACCAGCACACATAAGATACCAGGGTTCCTCAGCTTGTGGTTGGTAATGGAATCTCTAGAAATATAAATGTCCCTGGCTCGTGCCTGTCTTCTTTGCCTGCCAAACCCAAGACTTCTGTTTTCTATAAAATCTCCAAGCATTTCAGGGCCTCTGTGGGGTGGGGAGAGAGGCATTCCTGGGTGCTATTTAACTGACCTGGTCTTTTGTTCCTGACCCCGTGGGCATCCCTTTGCCTATACCGAACCACTGGAGGTGGGTAACTCACCGGATCCCCCCAGAGCTGCTGGAGTGACCCAGCATCCCCTGGACACTCCATGGCCCTGGGACATGGGCAGGGACAGGGACTCCTTCCTCCTCTCCCCACCAGCTCCAGCCTGTAATCCTTCTCTCTGTAAGGCCAGACAGGGTCACATGCCACCTTCCCACCCTGTCTCTCTTACAGGACCCATGGGGTTTTTTTGTTTGTTTGTTTGTTTGTTTGTTTTTTAAATATATTTTATTGATTTTTCACAAAGAGAAAGGGAGAAGAACAAAGAGTCAGAAACATCGAAGAGAGAGAAACATCAATCAGCTGCCTCCTGCACACTCCCCACCAGGTATGTGCCCACAACCAAGGTACATGCCCTTGACTGGAATCGAACCTGGAACCTTGAGTCCGCAGGCTGATGCTCTGTCCACTGAGCCAAACCGCTTAGGGCCAGAACCCATGTTTTAAAGCAATTTAAAACAAGAATGGGGAGGGACCTTTCGTGTAGCTAAAATGGCAGCCACTGCCAGTCCACCCACCAGTTCCAGACTTGTCCAGTGTGGGTCCCAGGAAGAACCCAACTGCACAGGTAACCGGCCGTAACAGCCAAAGTAAGGAGGACACAGCAAACGCTTCAGGAGGTTGGGAAGGGGAAGGCAGTCTTGGGGGATGACTGGAGAGACTGTGAGAAAGGGGGAGTTGCCAGCCGCAGGGCCGGTGTGAGCACCCATTTGGGGACCCCCTCTGCAGCCCTGCTGCAGCATGAGGCTCACTTGGAAAGCTTCAGCCACCAGCTGAGCAGTAATAATAACTTAGCAATAGGAGCTAATGCTTCCAGGGTTGGGAACAGGTCGAAATGCTTCCACCTGCATCAATCTTTAACCCTCCCAATAACCCCAGGTGCTGGGCAGTACTGTTACCCCATTTTCCAAATGAGGAAACTGAGCCCCATTTGCCCGGGATCAGGTGGTTGGTGGGAGATGAGAGGTTGGCTCCAAAACCCACACTTGTCCAGTGCCTCTGGCCTCTCTTGTCCCCGTGCCCAGGCAGTACCACCCGGGCTTGGGAGCCACCAGACCCAGCGCTGGGCTCTGCTGTCTTCCTGGGCCCCGCAGCCTCTCCTTCTGCCTCTCTGTCAGGTGCTCTGCCTCAGTCAATTAACTGGCTGCCCCATTCAAATATTTGACCAATATCCTGGAAACAGAGATTTCAGGGCAGATATTTTTCAGACATTGATTGAAGTGAACAAACATTCTAGCACAGAATAATATATTGCTCATCGTCTTATTCTGCTGGGCTCTGCTTCATCCCGACCCCCTCCCCAAGGAGTTTCCTTCACGGGGAAGTGAGGTGGGTTCCGGCTGCCTGTTCCCAGCTCACTGCCCCCCCCCCGCAACCCTTCCTCCCGCTGCCCCTGCTCGAGGGCCCGCTCTGAAGGACCACATCGGTGCAGCGCTTTTGAATCGTGAAAGCAGAGGCTGAAGGGCATTTCACAACAACGCCCAGCAGAGCAAGGGTTATTTTAAAGGGGCCAGTGACTGGTTTTCTTCATAATGACAGTGGGAATGGTGAATGTCCAGAAGAGCGATTTAGTTGAAACGTAAGGGACCACTTTGTAATGGGGACTTGAGTCCTGGGGTGCCTTCGGTCCTCTTAGACATCTGTAGGAACAGGGCAGTTGCCCTTCAGGACAGCAGATGCTTATCGAGGTCTCGAGGAGCGTCACGCTCTGTGGTCTTGGAGAGGCAGCCTCTGGAACGGACATTGGAAAGCCGGGGAGCTGGAGGGTTTGCTGGGAGGGAAGCATATGAAAAGTTGCTCGGGCATCCACGCAGTATTTGCTCACTGGCCGGCGTTTCCCAGAAAGCCCCTGAGACCCGGGCGACTGAGTGCTGGGGGTGGACCTGGGACCAGGACCACAGCTTCCCGAGGCACCGATTCCCGAGGGAGGATTTTAAGTGACTCACGGGTGGGGCATGACATGGCATCGAATCACACAGTGAAACGGTTATTCCCTTCTCAGTTCTCCCTCAGAATGTCTGTCTCTGTCGGCCGTGTCCAGGAGGAAGTCCAGTTGGCTGCACACACCTTCAACACCTCCTTAGCCCAGGGGTCCTCTCCCCCTTTAACAAAAACAGAGACGGCAGGAGCCTCGCGTGTGAAGTTGGTGCAGCTAAACTCTAACCAAACAGGCTCGCGTTACCCGTTTTACAGTCGCACCCTGCTTGTGGCCAGTGAACTGGTTTTCCTTTTGGTTCCTCCTCTCTTAAAGAGATTCTTTCAGAGGAATGTGCACAAGAGTAAAATGAATAAAATTAAATAAAAACAGTAAATAGTAATAATCCAAGTTGCATGCTAATATGACAAAAAAAATTCTCTCATTTGGGAGGATGGCATCCAAATGACCGAGGAGGTCTGTGTGTTCCACGAGCTAAGAAGGGGTTTTAAAGATGAGTATTTTTGCAACTGATCTGATGGTCACGTTACCTTCTCCTTTCCTGTAGGCAAATCCCTACAGGAAAGGGACATCTATAATACTTTCAACAACAAAGATAAATTAAAAAGTAAAATAAAAACACAGAGCTTGAAAGAAAAGAATACACTGTCTTGGAAAACTATGTGAAATATTATCCCCTGCCACCAAAGTCCCATTCTTCTCCCTAGTAGATCTGTATGACAGAAAATTGTGCTTAATTATTACTGTATTTCTAATGTCATCAAAAAGTTCTGTGGGAGTTCATTTTCTCTCTTGTTAAATAAGTACCAACACAGTGTCCTCTATTGTACTGTGGCCTTTTACAAAAAGGACTAACAAATACACTAATAAATACACTGTATCTGCCATGGCTGGTGGTTCAGTAGTTAGAGCACCAGCCCATGCACTTTAGGGTTGCAGGTTTGATTCCCAACGCATGTGTCAGGGTGAGTGCTAGAGGCAACCAGTCGATGTGTCTCTCTCACATAGGAGTTTCTCTTTCTCTTACCCCCGCCCCCTTTCACTCTCTCTGAAATGCAATGGGGGAAAAAATATCCTCAGGTGAGGATTAACATGATCTCATTCATATGTGGAATCTAATGAACAAAATAAACTGACAAACAAAATAGATCCAGGGACAATGAAGCATGCAACGAACTGATGTATTTTAGAGGTAAGGGGAAGTGTGGGAAGAGATTACCCAAAGAATTACATGCAGGGATGCATAGCCCATGGACAGACAATAGTGTGGGGAAGTCCTACGGAGGGGTCAGGGGGAGGTTGAAGGGGTCGGTGGAGGGGGGTGGAGGAAGGGATAGCTAGAATACTTTCAACAACAAAGATAAATTTAAAAATAAAATAAAAACACAGAGCTTGAAAGAAAAAGAATACACCGTATCAGTTAGAAGCCACATAGTATTAGGCTAAGTCACATGATATCATCATTTTTGTAGGTCAAAAATGATCAAATGTCAGCAATTCCATATTATTCAACTTAATAGATGTATATACAGCAAAATAGATCAATCTTTAAAACCGAGTATTGAGTGACAGAAGAAATAGAATGGAAAACCATTACACCATGTTCTGTGAGTAAAAAACAATCAATAGCAACTGCAGGCATTTAATAACAATACATGCATATTCCAGGGCATTTAGCAAAGCACTGGAATTGATACTTCTTTGGGAGAAGAGAAGAGGTAAGGTAGGGGTATGAAAAGGAAAACCCAACTGTCATAACACTTTGCCACCATGCGATGGGTGATTGCCATGTGCTTGGCACTGCGTTAAGAAGCTCCTTACTCCTCACAGCACCCCAGTGAGGATGGCACTATTATCATTGTCCCACTTCGCAGATGAAGAAAGTGAGCTCAGAGAGGTGAAGTAGCTTGCCCAAGGCCACTCAGCTTGTAAACATTGGAGCCAGGACTTGGACCCAGATAGTCTGGGCCTCCGTTGCGGAGATCAAATCTGAAGCCCAATAAAGTGAATATGGTTCAAAGGGGTAGAGGTGGACCCAAGAGATCTGAAAAAGCAAACCCCCTTTTCCCTAAACACTGTACCCACTCCAATCCCAGGAAACCCCTGCTGTTTCTTTCTCCTCTTCTCCAGAAGTCAGAGCACTTCCCTCGGCCTCTGGCCAAAGAGTTAGGAGGCATGGGCCCTGTGGCTACCTTGCCTCAACCTGGAGTGATGGGCTCTGCCATCCACAGGACAAGATGACCTGCTAGGCGCCCTTGAGAAATGACTCCTGCCTGCATTGGGGTGCTGGGGGAGCCGTCCGAGTTTAATCCTGGTTTTAAGTGCAGCTGCCTGTGAGCCCTTGACAGGTCACGTCCGTAAACTGAGGTAAAAACACCTGCTTCAAAGAGGGGGCAGTGCTGCGCATAATGCCTGGCTTTTGTAAGTGCTCCATGAGCTGCTGCTGTTCCCGGGTCCGCTGACATCGCTTTTCATTGTACTCGTCTTGAAAGAGGGGCACTGGGGAAGAGCAGGGAGGAGCCTGCATCATCCTGCTTACCTCATCTGCCTGCTCCCCCTTCGTCTCTCTTTCTACCGGCTCCCTTTCTCCAAATCTCGTCTTCCCCCTCGCCGCCTCCATCAGCCTTCCCTGACCTCCCAACTTGCATAATATGCTCAGCTGACAGGAGCAGGTTGGTCACCCCATTCTGTTTCTTATGGAGAAGTTCATGCTCCCCAACCAGCTCAGGTTCCCTTTTCTCTCTGTCCTGCCACCCCCCTCCCTCTGGTGCCCAGGACCGTGTCACCTCTGGGCCTTGGCCGCCCGGGTGACTCAGGAGTTCACAAGCATCTGCCTCCTTTGCCTCCCTCTCTCCCTCCCCATCATGGTGATCACTGAGTCCCCTGGAGCCCACACGTCTGCCGGTCCTGAGATGTGAGTCGCTAAACCGCGAAGGCCTGTGCGGGCCCAACCATGTCACCCCAGAACCCAGAAAGAAGCCATCCCTTCCACAGGGGCTCATGTGGCCTGAGCGGCTGCTGGGCCCTTCGCCTGTTATCCATCAGCAGAATGACTGCAGGGAGGGGCCGCCTTCGTATTGCCCAAGAGAACATGGAGGCCGACGGGGTGTGGCCTTCCCGGGATTGCCCAGCTCCTGGGTGGCACAGAGCCACCCACATCCCATATCCAGGACCTTTCGGTCACACCCCACCACCTCCACCCAGAGGTGACCACCTAACATCCACATTTTTACCGAGAAATCCTCCCCCACTCCTGTTCCCCGGAACTTAAGCCCACACCAGCCACCTTTCCTCCACGGCCCTGTGACTCCAAAGAGCTAGTTGGGGCTTGGCTGGCGTGGAGCCTGGCTCTGGGCAGCCCTCCTGTGATTAGCACTGATTTTCTCTGGCTCCGAGAGCGGTGCCTTCTGCCTGGCACAGTGTAGGCTCAGCGGGGAGAAGGGACTAGCCCAGTGTGAGAGCAGAAAACAGGAAGCCACCAGGACCCCACTTCTCATGTAGCCGTAATTAGGATGAAGTGGACCCCCTCCCTCGGATGTCATGCAGGGCCTTCTCCGGAAGTGGCATCTTATGCTTACAACAAGCACTGTTGGCATCCGCATTTCACAGATGAGGAAACAGACTCACTAAGGTTATGAAACAGGAGGGTTATGCTAGGCCAGGAAGTGGCAGGTCTGTGTGAGTTCCACGGGGCCACCTTGCCTCCCTGGTTGTCATGACAACTCTGTCACATACAGACCCTGCCTATGCTGTTCTCTCATTATAGACAGGCAAACTGAGGCTTA